>OY744481.1:40515067-40965509 GCA_963556165.1 Tipula helvola
AATTAAAAAAAAAAATCGTGAAATTTGAAAATTAAAAACTTTTTAAAAATTGAAAAAATTGTATACAGAATTTAGAAATTTTATAATTATTTGAGTTTAACGAGGGAATCAAAATCTAAGGAAAAATTCGCAATTCCCAAAAAAAGTGCTAGACAAACTATAGGGAGATTGTAATCGTGCAGCAGTTTACGTTTGACTGATGACCGCAGTGATCGCAGTAATAATAAAAATTAACAAAAACGGCCCATACACCTGCAAGCATGTATGACAAAAATACTTAGGTTTTTCCAATTCTAGCCTTCTATTGTATTTGATAGCATCAAACCAAACGACTTTCATTTTGGCAGCAAAAGAGCGTAAATCACACTATCCTTCATTTTGATATAACGCTAGAAATTCCCGATTCCGATTGATAAATAAACAAACACACCCATACACCCTCAATCATGATTGCATAAGCGTGGGAATGAAGAGCTTATCAAACATGTTTGATATTTCCCCAATTCTCTCCAAGCATGCGCAAGCCTTAAATCTTTTGCATCCACATTCAAAATGATTGAGCAAACACCAAAATCGTCAAGCAAGCTTGCAGGTTTGTGGACCGCTTAAAAACTATTAATGTAGCTTTAAAAAACAAATCAGAATTTAGATCTTTTAATCTGTGAACACCAGAAAAGGAACTTTCAAAATTTCGAGTAAATCCTTCCCTTCGAAATTGATACCACATACGTCAAGTCAAGATACCTTGAATTCGCCTATATGAATGTGGGTTTTCTAGTGAAGAAATAGGTGAAAGGTATTTGCTGTACGCGTTCGTGTTTTTCCTTAAATGTTGAATTAACGTAACTAATAAAGGTGTAGATGTACTTAGCGCAAAATTCAATAGATGGCACCCAAACCACAAAAACGACTTTGTCATTTTAAAGAGCCACCCAGCGGGAAATAAACAAGGTGAATTTGTTTTGAATTGCCGTTTTGACAAGTTGAATGAGTGTTTTGGTAATTATGTTGAGGTTTATGGTGAGATGGTTGATTTGGCAGCGGAGTTGGAGGATGAAACAGTTTTGGAAGGGGTTGAATTAGATTATTGTGATTTTCAGGAAACATTCTTTGAGTTAAAGGTTTTGTTTATAAAGGAATTGAGAAGGTATCAAAGTGTTTCAACGGAAATAGACTAGGTTCAAACCGTACAACAAGACAAAGATAGAAGTGTTCAATGGAGAACCAAACTTGGATAAACCGTTAGGGAATGGAGATTTCAGCGTAACGAGAAACGTGTCAGTTGTAAATGTTAATTCAAAAAATTATTTAGATTCACAAGCACAGGTTGCATGTTCAGTTTCAAAATCTCATTCGATAACATTACCTAGAATATCATTACCGCGTTTTAATAGTAGTTTAGAGAAATGGCTTCAGTTTAGGGATTCATTTAAAATAATGGTAGCTGGTAATCCAGCATTGTCGAATTTGTAGAAATTTTATTATCTAAGCGGAAATTTAGATGGTGAAGCAGTGGTTTAGCGTCTATTGGAGGGGGGGGGGGACTAAATTCCAGCTCCGTAACCTTCCTACAATTGTACCCATTGTATTGTAAGGGGTTCCCTTCTTACAATTGTACCCATTGTATTGTAAGGGGTATCCTGATCACAATTCGCAAGTGTAAGCGCTGCCTCCTCGTAGCAACCACTTGTAACTGATAATATTAGGCAGAATGTGGCCTTTCGGCACAGGCTAAAGTATGGCGCTAACGGAGGAAACCTTAAAAAAAAACACCTAACCTAAGGTGGAACAGCATATACCGAAGGATGAATGGCTGATAGGTTAATCAGTACAAAGTATTCGGACTCTGGATACCAGGCACCTCCCAGTTGTATTTAGCATTCCTGTAGTAAAACTGGGTGACCTACAGGCGACTTTTCATTCCCACCAAATCTTAAGAGTAAAATCAAAACGGAAGTCAGAGCAGGCCTAGGAATATACAGGGTGAGGCTGCCCTCTCGAAGTCCTTGGGAACCAATGCTACCGTTTTTCCAGTAGAAGTACTTCCTACAGTAAACATCTAGCAGAGCAATGAGCACAGATAGTATGTATTGCATACCCATCGGCAGTATTATCAGGTTCAGGGTCCAAGCACAAAAGATCTTTTAGGTTGCAGTGCGAGGTGGCTAAACGCCCACATTTCCCTACAATAACAATAATAATAATAATAGATGGTGAAGCCAAAGGTGTGATTGATGAGATAGAATTTTGTGATAAAACGATTTGAGTGTTTTGAAAAGAAACTTCAAAGAAATTCTGAATTTAAGAAACTGGACGTTGATATCAAGCTGGAATACGAACAGCTAGGTCATTTGAAGATAAGCCAAATAAATAATCAGTTGTTCGAATATTTCTTATCGCATCACGCCGTGTTCAAATTAGGCAGTACTACCACAAAATTACGTATGGTATTCAATGCTTCAGCGAAAACATCGACCAATTGGCCACTCAACGATGTTCTCTTGGTAGGTTCGGTCGTACAGAATGATTTATTTTCAGTCATTATAGGATTTTGTCTAGGCATTTACACTTGTTCAATTAGCTATTGATGAATAAGAGATTAATCAATATCCATTTTCAATTTTAAAAAATGTTTATGCCGATGGTTTATTGGGTGGTATCAATAACATTGATGAAGCGTTGGAGGCATCCAAGATCAATTAATAAAAATATTAAAGGGTTCAGGTATGAATTTGCGCAAACATTATTAGAAAATATCCCCATAGAAAACAGGGAACAATTAGTTAATTCAAACGAAACTATTAAAACACTAGGATTAATTTGGAATGATACAACCGATAAATTCAATTTTGACATGGGTATGACTCATAGTACAACATTAGTTACAAACAGAGTTGTATTTATTATCAAACATAGCAAAGTGACTGCAATAATTTTGATGCAGCAAATTTGGCTCAATAAAATCAAGCGAAATGAAATAATTCCAAATAATTTACAAATATTGTCGCAACAATTTCACAATTGCCTAGGCATGTTAGATATCATAAAATAAATGGGTCTGTCGTCTATAAAAGAGTAAAACAACAAACTCTGCCCAAACTGAGCCCTGATGATGCAGAACATTCCGGAACGTTAGTTAGGTGACATTACAAACATCGCATTAGAACGCCCTAACCTATTCTCAAACTCTAAATGGGTTTAGGAATATTTTACATAGTAGGCCATTTCTGATACGCAGGACTGGTGCTTAACTCATTCAAATACCATAAAAGGTGTTGCTTGATTAAGACAGCAGGGCAGTGGGCATGGAAGTTGCTACTAAACAGTGTAGCTTTATGGCGTTGTAGCCATATGTTCGAAATTAACCGAATTTAATTGTAATATTAAAATAAAATCGAGTTATAAGGTACAGGGACATGCATTAAAAAGTTTATTGTAAGAGGTAAGTGGTACTCAGATTCCAAGTGAAAGTTATAAGATTAACCAGAATAGCATCACTTACATAAAAAATAATTCATTGAGAGCGAAAGTGAATACGGTTTCAATTCCGTAACCTTTTCGGATACATTTAAAATAAATATAACGTTTTTATTATTACATAATACATATAAATAAAAAATATTAGACAGATACTTATTATCCTAATGATAAGAAAATTAAATACTAAAAGTGCTAAAAAACAATATTATAAAAATACAAATTGCTAAACATGAAAAATATACGATTGGGAGAGATAAAAAAAACTTCTTACATAAGTGTAGTCTCAAACCCAATTTTCAACACCTTCTTCCATCTGCTTATCCACGATTTATTATTGTGCATAGCGAAATGATCCAGTCTGTGCATCAATGCTCCCATATGATATACTTACAAATTTAAGAATTAAATCAAGAGTGGAAATGGTTTAATAGATCAATACTTAAGTAACTTTTAAAGCTAGAAAATCGCTTAGTGGTTTTAATATTGTACGGCAAATGATTATACAAATTAAGGCCTCTGCTAAAACTGCCATTTTGGGTAGTTGAGAGTTTCGTAATAACTGGCCTGTATAACAGCTTCGATCGGGTATTGTGCTCATGATACCAATAGTTACTCGCAAAAAAGAAATTTGTTTTAATCGTTTTGCATATAATTTTATGTGTGGAGACAGTAAGTTATCCTTATATATCTAAGTCAACGGTGTGCGTTCGAAAGGGTAAACTAAACATAATATTCCTAATCGCTCTATTTTGCACAGCTTGAATTTCTTGTAATTTATATTTAGTTGCAGAGCCCCTCTATACAGGTCTAAGCTACGACAAAATAGAATGAAAATAAGCAAAATATGTATGCTGATATTAGAACCTGTTTCGGAAGTAGAGAATGCAATCCCGGGATCCGGTATTTTTCTCAAATTCCGGGATCCCGATCTTTATGTCAATCCGGAAATCCCTATTTTTGTCAATATCGAAAACCGGGATCCCTGTATTGCCTTATATATAATACCGGGATTGCATTCCCTATTCGGAAGAGAAAAAAATATTCTTTTAAGCAAAACCAGAAAGCCTCTTAATCATAAAGTCAATATGGAGACCCCAATTTTAGTTATAAATTAAAACAAGTCCAAGGTATTTGATTTCTAGGACCCGATTAATTCGAAAAGATCAGGAATATAGTTTTATTGGCATTCTTTGTAAGTTTATTTTTATCATCCATTTATAAATTACCTGAGATCTCCCTCCATGGCCGTTTTCAAACTAGGGTAAGAATATTCACGATAAAAACTTGAAGTTAAACTTGAAACATGTAATTCTAGCTCAAAAATGTCATTAAAAAATATTATGAAGAGTAGTAAAACGGTTACGGTTATTGTGAGGCGACAGGTTGCAGATTCGACAAGTACTAGTTTTTATTGAAGTGGTATTTTTAACCAGAAATTATTCTCACTTTAAATTCGCAATACTTAAGTTATTAACGTAATTCAACACGTCTATTTTAACTAAGTCATAACGAGTAGTTTATTTAACCATAACAAACTCGGGTTGTTTAGGTCGTTGTGAACATTCAACAATATAACTTGGTCACTGAAATCAATATCGTCATTAGCCAAATGGAATTTATTACACTGTAAGTTAGGTGTGCTGCGGCACTGTAGTTGCCATTTCTAAAGAAACTTTATTCAGAAAGATGTAACTCTTAGATATTGTGGGAGATTTAAAGGCTCTGGATGTAGATTCCCTATCATCAAAAAATATTGATGTTTAAAATCACCGATTAACATGAGGTTATTGAATTTAGTGAGTATTTCTTGATAGTACTCGTGGAAAATTTCGAAATTTGTGTCACGTCACTAGTCATATACACTGCCACTAACACAATGTTAAATAATTCTAGATGGACTACAAGGAAACTAGTTTTACCCTCAATTTCATTTCCTCAATAGAACAGAGCGTACAAAGACAGCGACTCTACCACCCATTTTAAATCTTGTTGAGTGGTAATCGGCATAATTAAAAAAATTAATATAAACTGATGTACAATCTTGTAACCAAGTTTTAGTAACGACAATAACATGCACCTCAAACGTTATAACCCCAAGCAACAACTCAATATCATCCAGCTTATGGAAAATGCTACTTCCATTCAAGTAGAAAATATTGAACCCCTGATACGAATTTCGGCCATCCAGAAATTTGCTATCTCTATATATGAGGTGTTCCAAGTATTAATCTAGATTGAAATTTTGTTAATGGAACAAAATTTCAATCTAGATTACCAAACCAGATGTTCGGTTCAAAAACCCTAGCGGCACTTTTAATATCACTTTGATTAGAGCTCTCTTTTATCAATTTAAACAACTGAACTATTTTCAATTTAAGATCCTGAGCAGATACATTGACAGGCAAACCAGTGGCAAAGACTATGAGGTTATTTTGTATTTGCTTTGTTCGGGTTTGAATAACTTGAATTTGAGAAGCTCAGCATCACTCTTCAGTATGTTGTTTTCTTCTCTAAGGCCTTTTACAGTTAAAACTATATCAATTATTGTCTGCTGCATACTCCTTACAAGAATATATAAATCTTTTGTTGATGGATTTTCAGGAATATTTTCAATATGATTCGAAGTATCACATAATAAGTAGTTGAATTTAAACAGAATGCTAAATTTTTTTTAACGAGTGTCAGCGCAGAAAATGTATCTTCCTTCAACCTACCAACGAATGCTAATTTTACTCTAATAAAACGGCTTTTATAAGAAATTGAGTTGTAAATAAAATTTGTGCTCGCCCCTTTCAAATATATAAGCAGTTCTTTTCACGGAATCAATTAAACCTAACGCTTTCAAACAAAAACACAACAATATAAATGAATCATCCTCAGGTCTAAAAATAAAATTACATATTATCCGAATATGTACTCGTTATTGTCTGCAAGACAAAAATATGTAGAAAATCATTAAACGAAAGTATATAGAAATGGCATATATAAAAATAAACGTGAAATTCGTGACTTAAAAATATAAAATTAATTATAATAAATAAGATTACGGAAAAAAGAAAAACGAACGATCTCTAATAAATCATTTCAACAAAAGGTAGCGTATTTTATGCCTGCGAAACAAATTTCAATAAAAAATGATTCAGGATAAATTTTTATAGGTTATCACCCAGATTAATGAAATTAAAAATATTGGTTTGATATTTATAAAAATTGCTATTATGTATTTATAAAAACAAAAATAGAAGATTAAAAATATCGAATATTATATTTAATTATTCAATATGTTATTTTGTTCTGCTACCCTGATCCGATATTGATTTTAATTTTTCACCAAAAATAGAATTTTCAATGTGTCATACAAATTTTAGTCGTTTAATGAAATTCTTCAATTTCAGTACATTACATATTCAGGTTATTTATGTGTAGTAAAAAACAAAATATGTTTACTTATGTAGATTGTAATAAATTGTAACCAATTAGTTAAAAATTCCTAAGGTACTTTGAATATCGTAAGGTACAGGTATTTGTCTACACTTAGTTAAAATAAACCACGATAAACAAATTACTTATCGAGTATAGAATATTTTTGCGCCTGGTATATGTTGGAGACGGAGTATCGATTTTATTTTTGTTTTCTATTTCTGTATCATGACAATAACTACCTAACATTTTGTTTATTTATTAATTTTATTCTATAAAATAACAACAGTTTACAAAATAACATACAATTGCAAATTGTAATAAATCAATTATGCAGAAGTATGATTCAAAATAATACAATACTTGAGGGTTGGAATAATTAGAGTTCAATTTGTTTGTAAATATATTTAAAAATTGTACAGGAATAATCCAATGTTTTAACTTAGTCAAAGAGCCAAAAGCAACTTTTACATTTACAAATCCAATAATCAATCGATAAGGATAAAGAGGTACAGCCGCTTGTGAAAGTTGTTTGCTACAACATAAAAATTATTATTCAATGAAGTGTTCAACACGCTATTGCCTACCGGTATTGACCAATTGCTACAATTAAGGTTCAAATCTTGTGTTCAATGTGATATTATTTGTAAGAAATTAGGTTTAGAAAATGAACTACATATGAGCTGTTTACTTTGAAAGTGAAATAAGTCACTTTTTCAAAAATCAAGTTAATGATAATTGATAACAATAGATAAATGAGAGTAAAATCTTTCTAGAAACAAATAAAGGAATGTGGGCTACACTTTCATAAGTTTCCCGAAACGGTCATTCTCTCATTTGTGATACCCCAGTTAGTTCCCAATGTACTAAATAGTTTAGGGTTGATAATCCTAATTGCCACTGGTCTGCAAAATGTACCACTTCGACGATACTGGTAACATTTGGTGCCATGCATTTCGATGTAGTTTTTGTTAGAGATGCCATATTTGCAGTGAACTGGTTGGTTAAACCAGTTCTAATGATTTTTATAAAAGTGAATTTTTCAGAGCAAAACAAAGCCGATTTAATTAAGAACTAACCGGTACTTCCATAATACTGTAAGCCAAACATAATCGCTCCTATGTGCTTATAAGCTGCAGCCATTCCAGCACCCGCGACACATTCGCAGTTTGCGCTATTTACCAGTTGCTCGAAGAATATCAGATTAATAGTGTAAAGTTTATGCTTTGTTTTTTCAAATTTGCAACCAAACGAAAAACTCAAGCTTTGATACGTTTGATCGTTTAATTAAAGTTTCTTTATTGCCAGATGTTTTGGCTCGCATTTTTTTTAATTCAGCTTTAAGGCTGGAAACAAAATTTTTATTTTGGTGTGGATCTAATAAAAATAGACATAATTTGACGTACTATACATATGTTTATTAATATTCTATGAGACTTAAACTTATCGAAGGGCTTACTTTTACCTAGATTATTCATTTAATTTTTTTAAAAACTTATTTTAAATCACTGGAATTTCGTTGCAATACTAGCGCCACATTTTTAGCGACAAAATAAATAAACCGTATTACATAATATGAAAGATATATTGATTTATTTATTTAAGGGCAAAATAATTCAAAAATAACACATAAAAATAAAGGCTGAATTACTGTTCATCTTTAACTTGTGGCGATCGTGACGCTTCTTCTGGCGCTTTAAAGGCGAATATACAGCTAAAAGTCCGATGGATGAATGTATCGCAGATTTTAAATGATAGCAAAAATGACATTTATCACATCAGTGTCATAATAAATGTTGACCAATCAATGGGCGCATCCAGCACATAGATTTCTCACTAAAAAAAGTAGATATCTCACATCTGATGTGCTGGATGCAAAATATCTCACTAGAAAAATGTAGATATTCTCACTATTTAGTGAGGCAAAAAAATGTAATCTACATTTGAGTAGATATTTCTTGGTTTGTATCTTCGCTTTTTTTGACAGTTTTAATGGAAAATTTTGTTATACGAGTACATATTAGAAAGACAACGGCACATTATGCACATTTGAAATCTTTCGAATCAATTTCATTAAATTGAAATTAGAAAATAAACAATAATGGTTCATTACAACAATGAAGGTATACAGATAATCAAAGACACAAACCAAAACTAATATGTAGATTTTACGTCCAGCACATTTGGCAGTCTACAATTGAGACTATTCTACATTTGAGAATATCTCAAAAGTATATATCTGTGTGCTGGATACGCCCATTAGATCATGTTTTCCGAAAGAGTCAGCACGATCAAAGAAAAAGTACAGAGCGTTTTCCGAAAGAGGCAGCACGATCAAAGAAATAGTACAGAGCGTTTACCGAAAGAGGCAGCACGATCAAAGAAAAACAATAAAGCGTTTGCCACTAGATGTCACTACACAATCAAAAATATATTCCGACGTTTTTCAAAGGGGGACAGCCAAAATCAATTTAATTATCACGTATTAATAATAATCAATTTTATAACATGCAAATATTTTAGTTTATGTTTACAAAATGCACACATAAAAATGTCATACAATTTTTGACAGCACATATTTAGTAACACCTAGTGGCATTATGTGAAAGTTGTTTATACTTTCAGAGTTTTCTGGAAGATGGTAGTTCTGGCGATTAAAGAAAATTTGACATTTGTACATGATCTATTGCGTTCAGAACACAACATGTTGAATTTTACTCAACAGTTGGCGGAACAAACCCCAGTGCTTTGACGAACTCTACACTCTTATAATATGTATTATAAAAATAACAGCCAGAAAAGCAATATTTAGCAGGGTAGAAAGTTACTACAGCAAATTTGCTAATTGCAAGTACTTGTGAGTAGATACCCAATGGAACGTAAATTTTAATAAAACATTTAAAAACAACCCATCGATTTAGTATTATTTACACCATCAATTTAGTAAAGAGTGAGTGAGGTGAGTATATAAATTATAAAGTACTTGAAAGCAGAGGTAAGTTTATAAACGCTTTTTGATTTCAATATTGTAACAATGTAGAGTTCGTGAACACACTCCCACCTCGCTTTATTTTATTTACGACAAATCCAAACCCAAAAAATAATTAGCTGGCTATTTCATTTGACCAAAATTGAATTCCAATTCCTTGGCAAACGAGATATGAATTGGTATGATGCTTATACGAAAACATGGAACAAATTTTGTTTTGATTTTTGGAAATCTGCTCAGCACATGATTCGAGAGTACAATATGTAGTTATGTAGGCTATTAGTCAGCTAGGACGGTCACAGTACCGTTTACGATAACGTTCTACATATTAACAAATCAATAGGAGTTTGCGCAGTACCTAAGTAGTAGAAAAGAGTGACAGTTTGGTTTGTTAGTGTGTTTATTTGATAAAGCTTATAAAATAGTTTCAAATATCAAATAAATAAGCATCTATGTGATCCTGGAATATTTATAGAGTACGCAACAATTAAGGTTCAACACACTTTAATAAATTGAATCACAATACATAATTGCCATTTATAAATACAAAATTCAAACAGCTGTTCTAAAAACTAGAACTTCCTAATTAAAATTTGCAAAACTAACAACTATTCAGAATTTCAGATTAATCTTGATTTACAATTTCCGAATACCTATCACAAAATACAATACAAAGGAATCGCAATTTTATCACTGTATTCATTTTTATAAAACTAGATTTCACAAAAAAACATGTTTTTCACTATAATCAATAAATCGGAATCGAAAAAAAAAATTTAATAGTTTTTAATGAATAACAGTTAGGTATAATTTAAAAATAAATCGAAATAAAATAAAAATCAATAAATTATAAATAAAAAATGTGTAACATACAACTAATAAGCGACTCTAGTAAAAAAAAAAAATCCACAATGTCTGGACCACCTTATCACCCTTTTTTTTGTTAGCTGACGATTGCTTGTTTGATTAAGTGCAATTAAAACACCGACACAGAATTAAATCACAGTATTTATTGAAACACAATATTCACTTAATCACAACTTGTTTTTAACTTTTGTTTAATGTATTTATTTATTTTTATAAATTTATCCACGTTTTACAAAATCACTATAATCCTTAATAAACGTTTATTTTTAATCCAAAAAAAAAATAATTCTCAGAATATCCTACCATGTCGCGCGGACAGTACACTGAGCACAATTGAATTTATATTTCTGCGTCAAAATTCAAAATTCAACTAAAAAACAAACACATCGCACTAATATAACGCATGCGTTATAATAAAAACACAAACTCCCTTTTCATCGTTGTCGTTACAATTCAACACAGTGATGTGGTCCAAATTTATAAAAATTAATTGATACATTTTAGGTATGTAATCAGTTTTCAAATATTTTAATTAAATACAAATATAGATAGTTATGTATTCAATTTGGTATTTGAATGAAAATCAATAGTATTTTTGGTCACCATTTCACGATTAACAGTTGATAATTATTAAAACAAATATTTACTTAGTTTCACACCTCTGCTTTTTGTTCTTCGCTTACGTCTTTTCTCTTCCTCTATCAAACTCAAAAATAAACGGAGAACGAAAAAAATCAATAAGTTTAAAAGAGATAAATATATAGAAATTTTAACGATGTGTCATACTCATCATAGTGGAAAAATCGCATACAAATTTTTTTATTTATTTTTTAAAAACAAAAATATCAATACATTAATCTTTATATGTATTTATAGCTTAATAAATTATTTCTTAAATGAAAAAGATATCAAACATACAAACATCATAGAGAAAGCATATATGTAGCTATTTGTCACTTATGACAAATCAATAAAATCGGTATTAAAAAAAAAACATGAGCAAAATACCACTTTACGGTCGTTCCACACAAATATTCAAAAATAACGATTAAAAATATAAAAAATAATCAGCCATCTTTAAAATAAAAATAAAAAACTGACGGATCACAGACAAAAATATATAATTTTCATTTTACACAATCGATTCCTTATTTCATGTACTTACGTTTAACTATATTAAGTTCGCACTTATATCTAAGTTTAAATCAATAAATTAGTATTTTTTTTTATTGTTTCGATTCGAATTCACTAAAAAAAATCTTTAAAAAATAAGATGAAATACGAAAAATATACTTCGAGAATTAAACGTAAGACAAAAGACAATACACAACCACTAATGTTTGCGCAAAAAATGAATTTTTTTTTTCTACTCGACGAACGGAAAAAAAAAATGACAGAAGATGAATTAATGAATTCGAGTTGGGTGACATCTTTACGTGAGCATGTAAAGCTTCAATTTAAATTTTTTTTTTTTGTTCATGGTGCACTTCAAAACTGTCGATATGCGTATTTCCTTGACAAATTTACAACAACAGTGGCACTATTCTGGTTTTCCCGGGGAAAGGTTTCCTTTGGAATAATCAAAAAGGCATTGAGAAATAAGTCATGATTTGTTATTAAATTGTATCTGTTATTTTTTACGTTTTTTGTTATTATTTATAAAATGTATGCCTCATCTTAATATATTTTTGAAACATTTCCATTTTTAAAATTTATTGTTAATAAAAAATATTACCTGATTTTGGATGAATATTGTGCTTCAAAACAAAACAAAAATAAACTGATAAATTGTCATAAATTCAAACGTCACATTTCGGCGTTGGCCCAATTATGTTTTGTTCCGCTAGAGGCGCATTTCGTACTTTTACAATGGGGCATGCAAAATGATATTATTTTTATTTTCATCTACCAGATGGCAATACCATAGGTCAAGGATAGAATGAAATTTTACTATACTGAAATGTATAGTAAAATAAAATATACTATTGAATTATTTACAATACATTTGAAAATAATAAAAAGTAAAGTAAATACGAGCACTAGGATGAAATAAAAAAAACGAATTTTGGTTTTTAATATAAACAAAAAAACATACACCATTGTCAAATTTTTCTGTGATTATTTTAATAGTTAATATTTATACCAACCGAATTGTGACAACTTGCTGTGTGTCAAACTTTAATAATAAATTTACAAGAAATGATTCTTTAAAATTTCATCGGTTTCCTAACCAACCATCATTAAAACGAAAATAGATTATAAAATTAAGCTTTGATTTATAAGTGAAAAATGAAAATTTTTGCAGTTGTAATTTATGTTTTTATTTGTACGTAATAATAAAATTCTTAAAGCTGGAACAATACCATCAAAAAATATTCCTCTGAGGAAATTTGAAAGTGCAGTTAGGCGGCATACAAACCAGCAAGATAAAAATAGGTTCATGGAGAGATCCACCACAAATTGCAATGCCACTGGCATCATCAAAGATTGTAGAGGGTCTTACATTAAAGGTTTACTTACATTAAAGAAAAGTGTAATAACATTTGCTTATGGAATATTTTAGGCAACTTAGAGCTGGAAAATGTAATTGTTCAAATACAAGATTACCAAAGTGGTATTGAGTTGGATGATTTTCAATGGAACTGGCTTGTTGCCAGTAGTTTTTGCACCTAATAACTTTAATTTTTTTTTTTCAAATCTCGAGTGTTTGACATTTTTTTGTAAAACCTAAACACTAAAATTAATTTACAAATAACATTATTATGTATTACATAATTGTTAAACTAAGAATACAATATGCAGGCAAAACGTAAGATAAAATCATCTTTTAATATACATACTTAAAAATAGTGTCAACTTATACAAAACCAGATTGAATCATTATTTTTAAATATTTATTTCGATGACTTAGTTCACATATGTAACATTTTTAAGGTTAACACAAATCATAAATGAAAATCGATTTTAATAAAAAGAAACATTTTTTATCTATTTTAAACAAATAAACGAGCTATGGATTCCATATTTACAATTTCTATATTACCGATATGACTTAAATATATTTTAAAATACGAAAATAGTTTCATGTTATTTATTTTGCCATACATTTATATACAAAAACTAAATGACAGTTGTCAATCTATCCTTGACATATGGTGCTGCCTTAAAAAATAACGGCAAACATTTTAACTATAAGCATGCCCCATCGTCAATCGAGGAAAAAAGTTAAAATGATGCACTTGATAAAATGACATTTGTTACAAATTCGTCGAAAGAAAATTTAGCAATGCGGTAATTAAAAATTGTTTTTATAGTCCAAAATTGGGATTATTTACAATTATGAGCAATCCGGTAAGTAAAAATTATGTTTACAGTTCAAAATTGGAATTGTCTACAATAATTTCGAACGTCAAATTATCAGGTAACTCAGTTTAAAAATTTTCCACTAGGTGGAATCCGTGATGCTCCAATCGTCAATAGTGAAAATAATATCTCAGCGAAACTCATGTGCGGTCAAAAATTCAGCCGCTGCACAGTATGCAGCATAAAAAATGTAAAAGCAGCCGCAAGTGAAAAAGGAAAATTTATAAGACGAGATTAAATGAGCAGCCAATTTTTAATTTCTACATTTTAATCCGACAGAACGCGCAGATTTTGCTTAATTTTTGATTAATTTTCTGCATACTGTGCAGCGGCTGAATTTTTGACCGCACTCTTTTTCATCGTTGTGCGCAGCCAACAGTGAAGTAGTTAAAAAAAATTCAAAATTAAGAGAAGGGTCGGCTGAGTAATATTTTTAAAACAAAAAAAATTATAAATGAAGATATGTGAAATTTGATTCCATTACCTAATGTAATTTATATTGAAAAGTATTAAAAGTTCTCATTATTTTAGAGGTAAATTCCAAATTAACATGTGAAATTAAAAAATATAAAAAATACTAACAACACCACTGGATATGTAACGTTATACCCATTTAAGGTAGAAAGTAGGCATATTTATGTTGTTTTCGATTCACCAAAAAAGAGCAAGCCGACTTGCTCTTTCTGCTGTCAAACTGTTCGATTCATCAAGAAAAGTCGCTCGGTCGAGCAAAATTGTTGTAGTTTTACGAATCTCGATTTTTTGGCAAATTTACAAACACAAACACAAATAGAACTGTCATTTTGAATGACATTTCATTCGATTTGAGTTTATTGAAAGCGTCATTTGTGTTTTGTGTTTCTGTTTATTTTTATATAAATATTTTATATTAAAGAATTAATTTGTATTTAATTAATAAACATAAAAATAAAAATAATAAATTTAATAAAAATTATAGGTTATGTTTATATAAACATCAAACACACACCCATATATATTACCGAGCAACTGTTCGATTCACCAGCAGTAGAAAGTGATCTTTTAAAGATTTGGTAAAAGGTGAATCGAAATCGACATTAAGAAAGAAATGTCATTTTTCGTGTTAAAAGCAAAACAATAAAAAAACTCAATTTTAAATTTCAATTTGTTCGAGGCAAGCTAATGACATAAAAATTATCTTAAGTGTTAGCAAAAGTTCTAGTTCTAGTGTATTATCTAAATTAAAATTACATTAATTATTGTGAATAAATTTGAGGAAAACATAATTCAAAATAGACAAATTCTAACCTCAAAATATAAACAAATTAGCCTAAATACATCGTTGTATTTACGCCATTTGTTTTTCTTTTTGTAGATGCGCGAGATCTGTCAGAATTTCGCTGAGATTATTTTCACTTATATTGTATATGCTGCGTGTATTGTATATGCTGCAGAGTTAAAAATATGCAGAGTTCAAATAGGATTGAAACGGAGTTTAAATAAACGAAAAAATATTTAACAAAAAATCATTTCAGATGATCATCATATTGATTATTCTTTTTGTTGATCACCATATGATGTCTTATTTTAAATTTTCCAGCGATATTTTGTCTAAAAAATTGTAATTTTCAAATCCTGAAAAAAAAATTATTACGCAAATTAATTAACTAAACTCTTATTAAACAAAAGATTTAAAATAAAATAACGAATTTGATTGAAAAAATTAAAAAGAAAATTGTTTAATATATTTAAATATATTTTTTTATATATCGCTTTCATTCTTCAACGACATAATCTAAAATAAAAATGACGAATTGGTGTGTATGAATTTTTCTTTAATTTTGTTGTTGTTTTTTTAACTCTACTCTACTCTGCGTATATAGTGCATTTTTAGAGTAGAGTTTAACTCGACTCGACAAATTATTAGGTCGAGTCGAATTTAACTCGACTCCGTATGAGAGTTAAACTAGTGTCGAATTCTATTCACTTTTTTGGATTAACACAGCATTCACAATGCAAAAACTTTTTACTTTTGACTTACAGGTTTGTATGAATTTCCAACATAACGAGCAAAAATTTTTATTCGTCAAGTTCGAAATTCATATAAACCAGTAAGTAAAAAGTAAAAAAATTTTGCATTGTGAATGCTTTGTAAACTTGACTCGACTCGCAGCATATGTAACCGTAGCCGTATTTTATTTGAGGCATCAAACAGATAAGCGGCGCTCTACGCTTAGCTGCGCTTCTCTTCGCTTCTATTCGTCTTTATGATTTTTTGCAACCACATAGACGCCGCTAATCTGATATTTACTTATATGAAAAATGTTCTTTGGGTTTTGTAAACAAAATATTTTCATAAAAAAAAATTTGTTTAATGATTTATTATGACCAAATTTATGTTCAAATTTAGATTTGTTGTACAATTGTCTTTCTCTTATGCCCAATTTGGATATACATTTCAGCTAAAATTACGTGTTTCCAAGTATTTACTATAAAAGCAACAACAACAAATCTAAATGTCATTGAACGCCTCATAAAATAGAAACTTTGCGAGTTTAGCGCCGCTCTATCTGTTCGCTCTTATGAAAATCCATGTATTCTAATGTGATTTTCCAGCTGCAATTTTGACAGTTAAAAAAAAACCGGGCGAAAACGGGACGACAGCAGCTGTCATTCGTCGCCCGGTAAAATTGTTCGGGGCGATTACTAACACAATTACATTTCAAACGTCATTTAAATAAAAACTAAATATAATTAAATAAATTAACACGAAAAAAATCTTTCATTGCAAAATTAACGTAGAATTGTCAAAATAATTTGGCAATTAATACGTATACACATGCAAAAAACAAAAAATTACGGAAACCGCATTTTTTTGCTGTTCCAGTTGAAACGTCAAAAAACTAACCCAGTTTCGCCCCGGTTTTTTTATTTTGTGTAACTGGAAAACCACATAAATTAGCGCCGCTTATCTGTTTGATATTAAAATTTATAATTTTTAGGGAAATAGGGTGATTTTTCAATTAGTCCAAACGATTAACACCAGTTGTGTGTTAGGGATAAAAAAATTATTTTATAATAAAAAATTAATTGAATAATGTATTCATTTATGTCATTTTAAGCTAAACCGGTATTTTTTTTTGTCGTGAAAATCACGTGAAAAATTAAAACATAAAAAGAAGGCAAATTCGTATTCTTTAGGTTTAATCATAAGCCGTTTGAGCTCTTCCTGTGGTTATTTTTATTAAAATTAAGTTATTTTCAAACATTTTAAGATAGTTTCATATAAACTGCTGTTTGTTTTCCTCAACACTCAAAAAAATCTGACATATTTTAGGTATCATATTATCGATCTATCCGCCAACCCACACTGGGTTTGATTAGACACTGGTTTCGGTATCAAAATACCATTCGCATCCAGCCACTTTACACTTGCTTTCTTGCATTACATTTCTCTGTGCTGAGATGTTCCAACATCACTTTTTTCGATATTCGATAGTATTCATGTCTCCCTTTTCAAGAATAAAATTGTATACTATCTCGACTTTTGAATAAAGCTTTTTCTATTGCAATCTCAGCATGCTCGCATAAAACATCATTCTATTTCTACTTTCATTCATCACTCTTTATCACAAAAAATTTTGTTTGCGATATTTTATCGATATGAAGAAAAGGAAAAGTATTGACGATTGTAAAAGTAGAGAAAGCGCCTCTCGAGGACAATAGATAAAATGATGCACTTGATAAAATGACATTTGTCACAAATGCGACGAAAGAAAATTTAGCAATGCGGTATTTAAAAATTGTTTTTATAGTCCGAAATTGGAATAATTTACAATTATTAGCAATCCGGTAAGTAAAAATTGTGTTTACAGTTCAAAATTGGAGTTATTTACAATAATTTCGAACGTCAAATTATCAGGTACCTCAGTTTAAAAATGTACCACTAGGTGGAATCCGTGATGCTCCAATCGTCAATACAGAAGGCTGAGATCGCATTAGAAAAATTGTAATGAAAGAAGAAAATAGCGTACAATTTTGTTCTTGTTACAAGAGACAAAATACTATCGAAAACGAATCGAAAGTGATGTTAGAACATCTCAGCCCTGCTTTCAAGAAATCAATTTCACTTTACACTTGCTTTCTTGAAACGTGATTCTTTTGAATTATTTGTCTATGTACATATATGTAAAAATATTTCCAGTATCGTCATCTCGTCCCATACTTGGTATAGAAATAAAAATATGACCTTCGGAAATTTTATATAACATTTTGTTTGTGTTAGTGCAGAGAAACACAAGAATCAAAAAAAAAATTTGTTGAAAAAAGAATTACAAAAATATGACCTTCGAAATCAGTTTGTAGGTATAGAAGAAGGGAACGAAATGAGAAACTTAATGCAAGAAAGCAAGTGTAAAGTGGCTGATTCCACACACAGTCTCAAATGAATCCGGATTCTTCAATAAATGTATATGTAATACGGTAGACACAAAGTTAATCGCGATTTTCATTTAACCCGATTGTCAAAACTCGCGTTGTGAAAACGAAATAATCCAGTTTTTTGTGAAGATTGTGTGATGACAGTCGTCTGTCATTACATGATTTTCACCTAAACCGGATTATTTTGTTTCTACAACGCGATTTTTGACAAAAATGGCAACTGAAAATCGCGATTAACTCTGTGTCTATCTACGGCATAAGTGGGCCTATTTTCACGTGTATTTTTTCAGCACCTAGATCTGTTGCCACAACAACAGTGCTGATTTTCACGTGTATTTTTGCATTACATTACTTATCGATGGATGTGTAAAATGATTTTTATTTTCCTGTAGAGTTTCTTTCTTCTTCAACTGCATTAACGAAAATGAGAATATATTTGTATGTGTTAGTGTGTAACAACACGATAGGCCAAATAAATTATAATACCCTATAAAGGACATAATGACACTTTTCCATAGTAAACTTGCGGTCAATGATATTGGCAGATTTACCGATAATGCAGTATTATTTAATACGGGAAAACATAGTACGGGATAACTTCTAAAGATGTCAGCTTTAACAATTTTTAATTTTTGGTTAATAAATCAAAAATAAAATTAATTTTTTTTATAATTCATGTCTAGTTGTAAGTTTTATTCGTGTTTTTTGCTTTTGTTTATATTTTTGTTTCGATACAACAAAAAAAAAATTTAAAAAAAACTACTAGTGCCATCTTAAGATTTAATCTATCTATCGCCGTTTTTTGACCGTTAATGTCCTTTATAGGGTATTATAATTTATTTGCGATAGGCAAAAATAAATTTGGTCGAACATGTGCATCACAAATTTCTCCTCTTCAAAATTAGTTTATTCGAGCATCACGGATTCCACCTAGTAGAAAATTTTTAAACTCAGCTACCTGATAATTTGACGTTCGAAATTATTGTAAACAATTCCAATTGTGAACTGTAAACAAAATTTTTACTTACCGGATTACTAATAATTGTAAATAATTCCATTTTTGGACTATAAAAACAATTATTAATTACCGCATTGCTAAATTTTCTTTCGTCGCATTTGTGACAAATGTCACTTTATCAGGTGCATCATTTTAACTTTTTTCCTCGAGAGGCGCTTTCTCTACTTTTACAATCGTCAATAGGTAAAAGTGTAAAAAAGGAAGAAAAAAGTGACGAAAAAATACACGTGAAAATAGGCCCAGTGTATGTCGAAACACAATATGAAACCATATGGTTGAATCATATGATTCAATAAATCCCAGGTTAGCTCGAACTAGTAAAATTTGTAAACGAAAAAAAACCATGCGACCTTGTTCTGGCAGAGAATCACAAGAATCACAAAAAAAATTTGTTGAAAAAAGAATTAGAAATATTTGACCTTCGAAATCAGTTTGTTGGTACAGAGGAAGGAAATGAAGTGAGAAACGTAATGCAAGAAAGCAAGTATAAAGTGCCTGAATGCCATATGTATAAAGTTTTGAAAATTGCTCACTAATTTTTTAAATCACTTTTGATGGTTACTAGGGTAAAACCGACCGTTTTTATTTAGTATTCGTATTCACCACCAGTCTACGCAACAGTAAATTCATTTTCATTCATTTTTCTTCATAAATAGGTTGTGTTTTTTCAAGTGCACGTCGCTTGTTAGATAATTATTTTTTTCAAATAAAAGTTAAATAAAATAAAAAAAATATTAGTTTTGTGAAAATGGTGTTATTAAATTTATAAAATATTTTAGTTTATATTAAATATAAGGTAAGCATAAATAAATATAAAAAGTGTGTTAAGTGCCTACAAAAAAAAGCGATTCAATTAGAAGACATAAAATGGCGTTTTCACGATATATTTTGTTTTTTTTTCCAATATGGTGGGGTTTTTATTTTATATACAAAGCACGGTACAAAGATTAATCGTTCATAATTTCCTAATAAAAATATAAATTTTAAATATTTTTGTTTTTAAATAGTATATATGGAATAAATGCGTCATATAATAAGATAATAAAAAATATAAAAAGTTGATTTTAAAATATAATTTTTGATTAAGGTCAACGCGACATTTTTTTTTAACAGTAGCTACATAGCGCTACGATAATTTCACTTACAATGGTAGCTGTAATATAATTCGATTGTAATGGTTTTAATTAAATTATGCGTCATTATTATTTTATATTATGATTGGAAATTGTTATTTTTATAAAATGCATGATTATGAATATAAATAAGTTATAATTTTTGTTTTTCTGGTTTAGTTTCAGATAAGTTTGTGATTTCATCATCAAACGAAAATATTTAATTTAGTGTGATTAATACTAAAATAAAAATATTAATTAAAACTCAACCCCTTCAATATTATCAACACAAGCAAAGATGTCTAAAGAAATTGGAGAGGAATATCTTTCTAGTTTAACCGATTTAAATGTAAACAGCAAACCGTTGATCAATATGCTAACAATATTGGCAGAGGAGAATATACAACATGCCGCGGTTATTGTTCAGGCAATCGAACAGCATCTAGCTAAGGTTAAATTTATGTTGTTGTTTTATTTGATCAATAAAATATTGTGTCATGTGATTAGTTTATCAATATTTATGTGTTATATTAAGAAGATTACAAAGATTTCGTTTATAAACTATGATTACGGTTAAGAAATAATTTTTATCTCGCAAGATTACAAAATACATATCGTTCGGGGGGATTTTTCCAAAAAAAATGTACATCTTTTTTCATGAAGGCACATAAATATGTATAACACAGTTGGTTTATCACATGAAATGTAAAATATTTATTTTTTTTTTCATACAAGAAAAGTTAACATACCATTTAGTTAAACAATACAAAATATATAAAGTTCAGTAAAATGGCGATTAAATTAAGAAATTGATTTTCTAATCGTTTTAAAATATGTACATACTTGTTATAATAAATAGCGGCAAAGCGGATTTATTCGATTGACTTATTTTGTCTCAGTGGCAACCATATTTTCATAAAAATAACAATAGTTTTATCAACAAACACACTTTATCAATCAGTTTTATCAACACACATAAATAACGGGGGTTTCTATCGACACAAATAGTAAACCAATTATTTAAGGTAACGTTAAATACCATAATATCAAATTACCTACATACATTGTAAATGTGTCTTACAAAAAAATTAAGTTTGGCGGAAACATTGCAATTCCAGTTACTTACATAGCGAAGTAAAATTGAATACATAAGGGGCGAGGGGGGATGAATAAAAAGTAGCATTGTAAAATTCTATTTCAAGCAATTGCTTGATGAAGCATTAGAACAACTTCTACGCTATAAGTAACCTTTTGCTGCGGTATATATATTATTCTTGAAGGAAATTTTCCATTTTTACTGAACAGCTTAATTTTCTGTCATCAATAATCAATTTAAATTTGAATATAATTGATTATTGTTATTAATCGGTGTACCTTTATGTAATTAATGGTCTATCCAGCACGTTGAGGCCTACTTTTGAGATAATCTAAAATGAAGAATAGCCTAACTTGTAGACTACATGTGCTAGACATTTTAGTCTTTTAGTACATTCTATATTTAGTAACATTTTTTAGTCTCACTAAAACAGTGAGGCTACCCTATCTACGTGAGATATTTTATCACTAGCACATGAGATGTGTGGGGCCAACTTTTTTGTCGTGTTTGTGGAAATTATCAGAAATTGTAAAACAGGAGGACAAATACTATTGCTACTAGGCGTTTTGTTCAAACCACCAATGTTTAGAAAATTTTCTTTAAAATTACATACTTTCTATTTGCTTAAAAAATGATCAAATCCCTTCTAAATTTAGAGTTGATTAATTATGGAAAAATTCTATTTTTATTTCAATCAAAATTTGAATATCTTGTTTAGTTCCAATTTATGTAAATATACAAAATTATTTAATTAAAACGATTGATAAAACTCTAATTAAATACTAAATGTGCTGATCACTTTTTTCGCTTCGATACCACGGAGTACTATAATACAATTATTTAGTCGAAAACGCTTTCGAAGCTAAATGATGGTTAAATATCAGTTGCCGAATTTAGTTCGAGAAGTTTCGCTCTCTTATTAATGTTTAGTTCAAAATACTACCCACCCTTGATTTCTAATGAAGGCTGAACGTTAGTTATGTTTCGTCACACATACATTCAATTTTTACTTTCGATTTTTTTTTTTTTTAATAAAATATTTTGGTAATTCATAAAGGTGCATTACAGTGGTAGATCCAAATATACTACACTTAGCTAAAATTGAAATTTAATTGATTTGGTTTATTTAAGTGATATTTCATTTGAATAGTTTTTTGTAATAAATATTAAGCATTATTTAGCAAATAATATGATTTATAAATACGAAAACTCTGAAATACCATCAACTCAGAAAAAATTCGAGGAATTCCTAATTTGAATTCATTATATAGCATTGTTGTTGTAAATTGGCAAATGAAATGTTACTTTAGAAAAATGATATAGCGCGCCTAACCTGTTGACAAAATCAATTTTGGAATTTTCATAAATAATCGTCATAACATTGTTATTGAATTAAATTGTTACTAAAGACGACACAAAATTTCGTGATTCATTATCGCTACACAAAAAAATACAGTCTTATTTATTTCAAGCGTAATGTCGTTGATTAGTTTCAGAAAATTGCGACGACAGGCAAAACAATGCTGTAGGGCGCATGTGATTTAGAATCAATTTTTTTAGGGCGGTAGCAGGAAAATTGTGTGCAACGTTCAACGATATATTGGACAAGTAAAAGAAGTTTGTTTGAAATAATTTATGAAATGGCCCATTTTTCCGGCGAGCAGTTCTTGTATTTCTCTTATCAATTCCATCCAAACGCTTCAAGCGAATATACTAATGGTTTCAACACTTTACAATCCATTTGTGGTATTAATAGTAAATAGTATTTCAATACATATTCATATACATGTTTGTGCATACAACAAATCAAGGTAATTAAAAAATGTTGATAAATGTTCGAACCAGATAATGAGTTTGCCTTATCTAAATTTGATTTTAAAATCATTGTTTTTTAAAGCGAAAATATTTTAAAAACATTTTACGTTTAGACCAAATATTTTTCATTATGTAGTAAATGCTTCACCTTCAAATTTAAATTTACCTTCAAATTCAGCACATTCTTATCAGGAAATTAAAGAACAGAAATATTTTATTTTTTTTTATAATAAATTTGTCAGCATTACTCAAATGTAGTTTAGAGTATATTTTATGACGGCCAACATGTCTGTGTCTTTGATTTTAAACAACATATGTTGTACTTGTAGGAGGAAAGGAATAATATACACAATTTTGTTTGGAAGAAACGTCATACATACTTTATTCGACGCCAAATGACAAATTATGTAAATTATTTGTTTATTTTAATATGCATCCAAATTGTGCGCTAAAATTTCTAAAATGTTTGAAATGAATCTATTAGAGAAAATCGCTTTGTTTTGTTACTAACTTTACTTTCGCAACACATAACCTTCGTGTTGCACTTCTTTAATTTACTATTACTATCATCGAGAAGTAACTCTGAAGTTCATTAATTATTTAATTAAATTATACACAAGTCGAAACTGAAAAATTTATAATTATTGATGGTCGATTTTATTTAAGCATGCAATAATATTGTAGCTCGCACGATTATTGATTTAAGTCACGTGTTTGCTTTAAATCCGTCCATCTGATCGAATGTTTTTTATTAGTTTTGATAAATTCACAAATGTGATGAACGTTATATACTTCACTATATAATTTTACTTTCTACATTTTATAACAAATAAGGGTTTTACAATGGGCGCATTCAGGTAAGCCTTATACCGTAGACAGACACAGAGTTAATCGCGATTTTCAGTTGTCATTTTTGTTAAAAATCGCGTTGTAGAAATAAAATAATCCGGTTTAGGTGAAAATCGTGTAATGATAGACGACTGCCATTACACAATCTTCACAAAAAACTGGATTATTTCGTTTTCACAACGCGATTTTTGACTATCGGGATAAATGAAAATCGCGATTAACTTTGTGTCTGTCTACCATATAAGCCAACTGCTGGCAATACGTTTGAGACCTGAACGCATATGATACGATACATTCACAATCTTATGGCAATGTTTAAATGTCATTTTTTCCATCGGTAGATTTTGATGCCAACATGTTGGGAGAATGCGCCCAATGCCAGAAGAATTAGCACAACCTATGCTCATTCAGGCAGGTTCTCTAATGGTTATAAAAAACTGATAATGTGTTTACTCTTCTGATATTGAAGAAAAAACTCCAAACACTTCTACTTATCATACAAAGTAAATTTTTAACAAAATTTTCTCAAGCTTAACAAATAGCGACTAAACTATAAGGTGAAGTCTTACGTACAATTTTTACAAACAAAACCCTGTTTCACAGCTTAGTATATTTTCAATAGAAAACTTGACCGAGATAAATTTTCTTGTTTTTTCTCCCTAATTATAGTCGTGTTTTCCATGGGAACTACACTAGAACTCGATAAACTTTAAATTCCTTTATTTTCTATGTAAACCGCAAAAAATAAACGTGTAAAGCGCGAATGTGTAGTGGTTACTTAACGTAAATATACATTTATTTTTTATGTAGTTACACTTGATAAACCCATGAATTTTTCGAGTGTAAAACTAATATTCTTGGGTTTATCAAGTATTCAAGTGTAACTAAAATATAGGCTATATTGTTTGTGTAACCTACACATTAGGGTTTTATGCATTTATTTTTTTCGTTTTACATGGGAGTGTCTCAAAATCTCGGTTTTAATCTCGGTTTGTATTTATATTTATTTTAAAATTAAATTCCCCATTTTCCAGAATTTATAATTTTTGATTATTTTCGTTTTCAAGTGAAATCCCCATTTTCCAAAATTTGTAAAAACCGAGATTTTGTAGCACCGAGATTTTGCAGAATAAAAGGAATGAGCTATAGTGCTACAGTTCTCTTGGAAAACACGACTTCTAAAACTCAAAACGACCGAAAAAAACTATTCGTGTTGATTAGATATGAGCAGTGGTCACGTATTATCTGTTCTGTTTTTTACATATTGCGTATGCATTTATTGTACAGTTAGAGACGTCTCAGTAGCATCAAAATGAGCGGGTTATATATCTTTTTTATTTAATTTATCTTATCAAATAAGTTCTTTGGGCTTGCACACCACTGGTATAGACCGATGAAAATATAGGGTTTTGCAATAAGGACTTGACAACTTTTTTTTTTTAAATAAAACTCAAACCATTTGAGATATCTCGAAAATTTTATTATTGGCTCAAAGTACAATCAAAACATTTATGTATGGAATTCGACATCGTTCATATGTCCACCACGGGAACGTTTGCATGTGTCGATTCGTTGAACCCAATTTTCGATGACTCGGCCACACATTTCGACGGAAACGGCCGCTATCTCTCGTTCATTATTGGATCTGAGCTCCTCTAACGACGCCGGCTTGTTGGCATAGACCAATGATTTAACGTAGCCCATCAAAAAAAGTCTAGAGGTGTTAAATCACACGATCTAGGTGGCCAATCGACAGGACCATTTCTGGATATAACACGTTCATCGAATTTAAATTTCTATAAGTCGATTGTTAGACCCGCTGTGTGGCATGTCGCACCGTCTTGTTGAAACCACACATCATTAATGTCTAGCTCATGCAATTGACCAAACCAATTTCGTTGCGACATGGCTCTGTAGCAATCTCCGTTGACTGTACCGTGACGGTTATTTTCATTAACGAAAAAATGATCCAAGCACATGAGGGTTTTCACCTGACCAATAACGCATATTCTGTTTATTGGCGAATCCATTTAGCCATCACTGAAGTTGATTTTTATTTTAATTATTTTTTTTTTAATTTTAAAATTTTAATTATTTGTAATACATTGTTTGTTCGTGTACTTCCTTTCACCATGATGAAAATGTTGTCTTTACTGAATGTTTTAAAATTGACAGTTTGGTTATTGGTTTAAAGGCCGGTATTCACATGCAGGTAAATTGCGCAATATAATTGTGTGACGTCAGAAAATTGCGCAATATACTCAAATGTTGTCCAATATTTTGAATTTTATTGTGCAATATTGACGCCACACAATTATATTGCGCAATTTAATTATACGTGAATACTGACCGGGCTTAAGGTACGTTCACAGTGAGAGTTTAAAGTTGTCAAGTCCCAAATGGAACACCCGATATTTTCTCTGTTACTACGTTTCCATGACAGAGTTAACTCGAATTAAGAGTTTCGTTGAGTTAATAACATGGCGGCGCTAATCCATATCGTTTCCATGAAATTATAATTTCTAGTCTAATTTGACATTTCACAACAATTAAAAGTCACTTCTGAAAATTTTATTTGTTTGGTGGAAATTTTGAAATTTAATATTTATTGTGATTTTTATGATTTATAAAGTATGTATTACGGAGAGAAAGAATGCTCGCAACGCCATTATGAATTGGTAGTGGTTTTCCAATCGACCACCGCAAGTACTTTTAAGCACTTATGGTTCATGTCTTTGCTAAATTAACTGCTCGCAAGTGTTCTACCTAATTTTTCATGAGCAGCTACAAACAGTTACGTCAACATTCTCCGCTAGGTGATATTTGATAATAATTTACAACAATAAAGCTAACATTTATTTTTTATTTATTTTAACATTCTATTATCATACATTTAAAAAATTAAACCACAATCGCATTATTTTTTTGTATTATGCGAATTAAAAATTTAGAGGTTATGTTTTGCTCATGTTATATTTTTTTGTGTGTTCCAATCAACATTTACCCGAGACATATTTTTCACACTTATAAGTACTTGCGGTGGTCGATTGGAAAGCAACAGGTAAAATTGTTCTTTCCCTTTTGACAGATAGAATCCCTTCTTATACCCTTGACATACTAGGGATTAGCTAAGCGCGGTTAGTAAAATTAGATTAGCTAATCCACCACAAATCCATATGCGTTGACCGACTAGGGATTAGTTTCTTAGGCAGAGAAGTAAAATATTATCATGGTGATTCGCTGAAATATAGCTAGTAAATCAGCTGGATTCAGTTTTTAATTCAATATTTCTAAGATTTATTCATTAAAACACACTAGATTTTCTTTTTATAAACTTAACCTCAAAATTTATTCAGCACAAATTGTTTAAGATGTCATTGATTTTATAACTTCTATCGTAAACTCACGCCTCTTGCATTTTCAGCAATGTTGAAAGAATTATTTCGCATTGTAGTGCTACTTGTACCATCACTAAACCCAATACGACGAGATAAGCTTTAAAAATTTCCAAGATTAGAGCACTAATCTCGATTAGTCACTAATCCTCAAATAAAATGAGATTAGCTAATCTTCAACTTGACACACTATAGCTAATCTTGAAAAAATCACTAATCGCGCTTAGCTAATCCCTAGTCTGTCAAGGGTATTACCCTACTACTTTCGTTAAGTTGGTTAAGGAACTTAAAGAAAATCCTAAACTCGACATGTTTCCATGATGAGATAATCCACGTTAATCCCGGTTAACTCCATCATGGAAACGTAGTATATGTTTCTGCTTTCATGAAATTGCATTTTGTTTCATAAGGTTAAGAAAGAGAAGAAATATTAACTTCTGATTATCTCTTTTTTGTGAAACCGGGCATAAAAATTCTAAAAATATTCTTTCTCAAGGGCCCCAGATATTTAAATACTTATAGTTCAGGGTTGGCTGGGTGATCTTAAGCTAGTTTCGATTTTTAACAGTTTTGGTCGATTTCTCATTTTACATTGTATTTTCAATATGTTGCTTTACAATACAATATTTGGAATCTTAATGGTTCTTAATTAAGCGCAAGTCGTTCGTATATATTTTTAAATGAATATTCGTGACTAATTAAATCAAGCACGGGATCGCCATGTTACTGAACAAATATATATAAACAAAAAATTATAAATTAAAAAGGAAAGAAAAATTTTTGGATAATTTTATTTTTTTCTTAAATAAAATTATAAAGAAATAATTTAAAAATGTTTTTAAGGAAAAAAATTCATTTAACAAATAATCGACACCGTTGAAACAATATAAAAGAAATTTTAGTTTTTTTTTTGTTTTTTTTTTTTTTTAAATAAATAAGATTAACAATTTTTTTTATTTTTTATTGTACTTAAAAAAAAAAATACATTTTAAATATTTTTTAACAATAATTTAAAAGAAAAAACAATTTTTATAAACTTTCTTTAAAAAAACTAAATAAGAATAGTAATTTTTAGAAAAAAAGATAATAAAATTAAAAAAGTTAATAAAACATTTTTAATGAAAACATCTTTTAATTAAAAAAAAAAAAAAAAAAAAATGCAAAGTATATAAATTCGTGCTGCTTCTAAGATTATTTATCAAGGCTTTACAGTCAAATGGTGCGCATTTTACAAAATTCCATCTTAATCTTGTTAATGTTTCACGATTCTGGTTCATATTCGAATGCTGTAAAGGCTCGATAAATTCTAATTCAGTTTTATCATTATTTTTTTTTTTTTTTTATTTATTTAATTTACATTTATTTGATGAGTGTCGAAGTCGTTTAAGTTTTGTTTTTATTTATTATTTATTTTATTATTCGTACTTTATCATTTCTTTGTGGTTTTTGCAAAATTTCTTTTAAAAAAGATAAATTTACTCCTCGATAAAAAATATTTTTATGTTTATGCGGTGGGTACAATTTAATTACCCCCCCTCAATAATATGTGAAATTGTGCTAAGTAGTTGTGAATTTACTAAATCAAGAAAGAGATGGCAGAGAAATATGGAGACCAGCAACATATAAGTCGGAATGATGATGTCAGCCACAACATTGAAGTGAAGGGGAGTTACTACTGTAAAAAAGTGTTTCGTTGGAGTGATCATCTAATTGTTGAGTATTACATTTAAGATGGGGTTGTAACCATTTTACTGACTTCAACGTGTTTTCAAAGATTTTGCGTTCTCTCTCTTATCTGTGTTATTTTTTTTTTAAAGCTGATAACGAATTATTGGTGTATAATAAAATTAAAACGAGAAGCGGACTTTTCTAAAGTATCCGAAATATAGTTTATTGCTGACCTTCATCAACGTACGCTAGGTGGTCCGCAAATGGAACGAGAATTGTTTAATAGTTTTTGATAGGGCTCCGTGACAAAATAATGTCGCAGGAATTAGACTTGTAAAGAGTTTCCGATTTTAATTTGGCAGAACAAGTATAATTAAAATCTGAAAATATTCATAAGAAAAGTAGAATTTAACTCGTAAAAAGAAATTAGTTTCTGAGTTTGATTCCATAATTTTCCGAGTTTAGTTTATTCACACCGGGCAGTGCAATGTAAAATTTTTGCTTGTTCCTCTTAATATAAAACAAATAAAGCAGACAAAGAAAAATGATCAGTGTGAATAAAAAACTAGGCCCATTACATTTTTAATTTTCGTTTGGAAAGAATGGCTTATATTGTAATTTATAAGGAAATGTCTGACTAAAATTACAATTTTTTAATTTATTTTAAAAATTGTACAATTATAAATCATTTTTATTACGGGTATCGTCCCTTTGCGACACTAATTAAAATTATAGTACCGAAATTCAACGTTAATGAAGACTCGGAAGGTAAAAAAGGGATTCCTGAAATTTAAAGAAGTTCCATTCTGGGTTGTTTCCGTGCTTTTAATTACATAATTTTTATAAACATTTTGTTCAACTTAACCTAAAATTAGGCAAAATATCTAAAGCGTACTTACTTCTCAAGCCTTAGATGGGCATATTATCAATCAGGTCGCAAGAAAGGAATTTGTATATGAAAAACATAAGGTTTGGGGCTAAAATCGGTACTAACTTCCTCTTAATGTTTTTCGCATCTAGTCTAGTCAAAAGTAATAAAACTCTGAACCAAATTAATTTCAAATTCAGAAACTCTTGCTGAAATCAATCAAATAGTTCTTGTGATCCGAGTGTGGATGTTTGGGTGAAGTGAACAAAAAAGAAGTGAAAAATGTTACTTGAATTTTTCAAGACTTTGCTTAATAAATAATTTAAGTATTTCTTTCAATTCAAGATTTATTTTTTGAATAAGAAAACATTTGAAGGTAAATTAAGTCTTCTACTGAAAAGAATTTTTTTGAAAAATTAACAAGTATGTATAAGCATTTACTTTTTTGTGTTCATTTCTTCAATTAACCTGAATATTTTTACGTTGCTGAAACTATTATCAAAATAACCCATCATATTACATACATTCAAGATTTTAATACAGTGATACCTCGCTTAACGAGCAAAACAAATTGTAAAAAATGATTCACTTAACCGAGCGTCGTTTCGCAAAAATAAGTGTCGAGAATAGAAAGGAGACCCGGATAGTGCGCTTAATATACAAAGATATTGTATTTCGTTATTTAAAAATAACGAGTAAGATCCTGGAACTAATTATGCTCGTTTACGGGAGAGACGGGAAGAGAGGAAGATCAGGATTGTGCACTTAATATTATAATACATATGTAGGTATTACGTTATTTAAAAAAAAAACATAACGAAAGTAAGACCCTGAAATTAATTATGCTCGTTATGCGAGGTACCACTGTATTGTTATTTCATTGAAGTCTGGTTGACGACCAACTGCACATATTAATTAGGTTGTTGTGATTTATGATATGCGATTTATTTATGCGACTGATTTGTGTTGCCTCCCCCAAGTTCCATGAAAATTCGATAAAAAATGTTTGATATATTTTCAACAGAAAAAATTGACGGAGATGCAATTTTCTTGTCTCTTCGCTCTAACTATAAAAGTCAAAACTCTTTTTTTTTATGATTGGCTATTTGCGATTTCCAACAAAGTAGCTGACATCTGGTGAAAACAATATGAACAAAATTTAACCATACAACATGGGGGATCAGAACTGTCAAACAATCGAATTTAATAGAAACCATCGCTGACTACAGTTGATGGAAATCGCCACTAGAGCGGTCACGTATTTGTTTCGTTTTTTTTTACATTTGGTGTGTTTATTTAACAGTACAGTAAAATCATAGACTAATGTAAACATTATAAAGACGTCTCAGTAGCTTAAAAATGAGCGAGTTATATATCTTTTATATTTAATTTTTCTTATCAGATACCTACATTAGAACCCGCTTATTTTTGTGTGTATTGAGAGTTTGAGACGTCTTTATTTTATTTACAGTACAACAACAAATTTTTATTTTTTTATGGAAATTGCATCCGTCAACGAAAATAAACTATGCATATATTATAAATTAATTAGTGCCCTCTAGACTTTTGTAAAAATCATTTTTCCCTGACAACTTTTTCATTCGAAAAATTACCAAAACATTTTGTCTCTTCAGTTTCGTGTAGCTAGCAACCTTTCAATGTTCAATTTTTATTTTTATTATTTTTTTAATTGATTAAAAATATATCTTTGGGGACTAAAGTAATTTTTTGTGCGGTGTGCACATTTCTAAAATGTTCAGTAATTGTAATCTCTACTCTTATATAAGCTACAAGAAACTACAAGTGATAACTTTTAGATTCAACTATGATTATTAATTTGTTATATTATGAAAGAGAAGTATATTAAAAAATTAAGTAAACGTGACTATTTTTATTAATTATTTATATAGCGTAATTTTTAGTATTCATTTCTAGAGTGGCGAATGGCACAATTCGAGTCCGGATGTGCATCATCACCGCAGAGGAGAGATCAATTCACAGTGTGTACGTGCATTTATATAAACCTATTGTAATATTGGAGTTCCAGTTGATGCGTCTCGCTTTTGCAAATCAATCAGCATGGTGCGTGTTTGATGTACTCCCGGATCTCAAATGTGCTGTTGCTACTGGCTGAATGCTGATGATAATTTGTGTGTGATTTTATTTCGTGTTACCTCCTTTTTAATAATGGCAATAAAAACAAAACTTTTTTACACTCATCAAATACATATATTTTATTTTATTCATTTAAACACTAGAAATACATATATTATGGTTCGATTACAAAATTGGAGTTTTATTTAGGTTTGTGCACCACTTTTCATGGACTACATAGCAGTTTATTTTTTCCCCCAAGTAATTCGTGCAGTGTTTTTTTATTTGTAAATTTTTTCTTTAAATTGAGTTTTTTTATTAGAATTTGTAATAAATTTATAGAAATTATAAAAGTTATACCTGGAGTTTTTCTTTAATATAATTTATTTTTAATTTATATTTAAACCAACAACTATTTATATAAAATAAATAAAAACATGAATTTCGTTACGACAACCGTCCTATTTTGTTTTTTTTTTTTTCTAATTTCATCCAAATTATTTAGGTTAATTCTGATGTTAAATTACCTGTTCTATATTTGGTTGATTCGATTGTTAAAAATGTTGGAGGCGAATACAAACAACTATTTAGTCAATGTATTGTCAATATGTTTTGCGGTGTTTTTGAAAAGGTAACCCAAATTTAATTTACACACAGGAAAAAGTACTGTACTAATTTAGAGAATAATATTTCTTACAGGTCAATGAGAAAATACGTGAAAAATTATTTGCTTTGCGACAAACGTGGGCTGATGTATTTCCAAATTCCAAGCTATGTGCGTTAGATATTAAAGTACAAGGTCTTGATCCCGGCTGGCCAATTATAGCTAAAGTTCCTACTAAATCACCCTCAATACATGTTAATCCAAATTTTTTGAAAAAGGTATGAAATTCTAAACCAAATTTTTTTGTATTTTTAGTAATGTTTTTGTATTTCAGGACACTGCTCCCCCGGTTATGGAGGAAGACGTTCAAGCACAGTTAAGGGAAAAACAGAGAAAACTATTAGAGCTGCAGAAGCGAAAATTAGAACTAGAGCTAGTGGCTACTAAAAAAAAGATTGAAGAACAGGAGCGAGAAATCACAAATATTGTTGGGCAAAATTCTGTGGCGGTTATACCTTCAGATGTGAGAATTAATCATAACGCTTCGTTAGCATCAACAACTTTGGGCCCATCTCGGACATTTATCAATACAGCGTTGCCGCAATTAAATCAACCTATAGTAAGTTTACATACAGAGAATTATATTTTACTAGACACTAACAATTTCGTTATAATTTTTTTTTTAGACGGCTCCGTTAACTGTTACCACTGGAATTGGGCCAAAAATCCGAGTGGCGCCTGTAAATCCGGCAATGTTAACAGTATTTCGTAATCGGGACCCTCGTTTAGCTCGCCAACAACATTTACAACAGCAGCAGCAACAATTAACGTTACATCCAGCAGCGGGTGGCATGAATAATAGTAGTAATTTTAATAATAATAACAGTAAGATGAATAATTCATTTTTAAATAGTGTTAGTAATAGTATTAATGATACAGATAATGTAAACCTTGGTAATAACTTAAATAAAAGTAGTTTACCTAAAATACCAAAATATTCAAAATCACAAACAAACAATGGAACTAATAGTAGTAATAGACCAAATAGTATACATCAGCGTTCAAATAGTATGCTGAAAAAGAGTAATAGTGGAAATAATAAATCCCCATCAAAATTATCATCATCTTCGTCGTCTTCGAAATCTAATATTAATAAAGGTCGTAGTCATTCGTCTGGTTCGTTAAAATCATCAAGTAGTAGTAGTAATAGTAATAAATTAAAAGATCGCAGTGATCGTGATTTAAAATCAGGCGGAGGAGGTCGTGATGATAAGAAAAAAATTCGAAAGCGTAGTCCAACACCACCGCCAATACGTTCATCATCGCATCATAATGATCGATCACCAAAAAGTTCCAGTGAATCGCATTCCAAGCGATCCGAATCAAAATCGCCATTACATCGGTCATCATCGTTTAGTTCAAAATTCAAGGATATTAAAATACCAAAACATCGTAATTATGCTGAACGAAGACATCGATCCGAATCAAAGAGTCCATCTCCCACACCACCGCCACCATCGATGGGCTCGTGCTCTGGATCGCCACCATCACCGCCTAGTGTTAAACAAGACGTAGATTTGAGGCTCATGTCACCAAATGAGAAGAAGATTAAATTTGATAAGCTGGAGACCTTGAAAGAGGAATCGGCATCATCAAGATCATCTCCAATTAAAATAACGATAAGAACAGATATACTACCAGATCCTGCATCACAAAGTAAGGACGATAAAATTTTTAAAATATGTATTCGAATTAGTGCACATAAAATGTTTTATTGTAATTCATAATTGTTAAAACGAAAATTTGGCATTTCTTCTCGAATTTTGAATTTAGTGGAAGTGGGAGATGTTTTCTTCTCGATTCAGATTTTCGGTTTTAGTGATAATTTGTTAATTATTGTCACAGAATGTGCTCTTTTTCTTAATATATTTTTAGCCGATTGTATGATTTATTTTTAACAAATTTCTTGTTGTTTAGTGACAGAACCTTTGGAAATAAAACAGGATGTCGATTTGAGACAATTACATCCAGCTTCTCCATTAGGACAATCGATGAATGTTGAGTTGAGTCCGGATTCGAAAAAGCGTCAATCGAATGTAGAAAATGCTGAGGAACCGTTACCAAAACGTTCAAAGACTGAAAAAATTGACGAGTAAGTGTTTTGTTTTTAGTGATTTGTGATTTTATGTTTGATTCATTTTAATTATTGATTTAATTCCTTCAGGCTATTCGGTAGTGAGGATGTAGATCTGAGAAGGCTAGGAGGCAATATTGCTGGAGCAGAAATACAACGTCCAATAACTCCACCACCTCCGGTTATTTCAAGCGATTCATCTGAATCATCTAGTTGGGCTAAATTAAAGGTAATTCGTTTATATAAACAGGTTTGAGTTAGATCATGATTTAATTATTTGATTTGTTTAATCTAGGGTGATGGTACCAAAAAACCAGTTACACCTTCACCAAAATCTAATTTAGATGTAGTGCGGGCAAAATTTGCCGAAGCAACGAAGAAAGGCCGATCGCGTCTCTCTAAATCACCAGAACCAAAAATTCGTAAGCCCAAGTTGGTCGATATCGACTTGCGCATGAAGCAAAACGATGTTCTGCTATCGGACGAGACATCACAAGAATGCAATGATGCCAACATAAAAATTATGGTAGCCCAGGCCGAAGAACAATTGAGCAACAAAAATATCGATGTCGAAGAGTATGGAAGCATGATCAAGCAAATTTTCGAAATTAACGAGAATAAAAAAATTCGGGAGGCTGAAAGACGTGAAAACATGCGTCGCAATCGTGGTATGAATGGGTCATGGCAACAGAATGATTTAACACCGATTAGTGAAGACGAAATTGGATTTAGCAGTCAAAGTAGTGATGATGACATTAAAGTAGTGAAAACCACGGAAAATCGTCGAGAGCGTTTACGGTTTCGAAAGAAGATTGGCGCCTCGAAATTATCTGCAATTAAGAATTCTAATTTACTTTTAACTAATAATGTTGATATGGAACAGAAATCAGTTATACCCGTTGAATCGTATGCACAATCAACAGTTGCTGAATTACGTAATATTTCAGCTGAGCGAACGAATAAAGATCCTCGTTGGTCTAAAATGGAAAATAGTAATTCATCAAAATGGGTTTCCCCTTGGGAAAGTGCAGCACCCACAAACACCGGAACTTGGAATGTCCACCATGCAGCGATATTACCAAATCAACAAGGCACGGTTTCCGGTATAACACCCTTTGTGAATAGTACGATAACAAATCAAGCAATACCGGGTATGTGGCAAAATGTTCCTTTCCAGCAACCAGCCATATTACCAACTGTGCCCGCTGCCGCCACAGTTCCTGTTACTGATTTAATTAATCCAAATATTAAAAAAGACGATGTAGTTAGAACAATAAATATTGATCAAATACCACGTGAAATTCGATTTTATGACGATATTGCTATCGCGTTTATGAATTGGGATGAACCAAAAGAAATTGGGTTTCAATCGGGAAAAAGGCGTGTCATTGTCGATGACACGGACACGATTATACTCGGGTTTAATGAACCAAATAAAATGTTTATAATCGACGGTAAAAGCTACGAGATTCGATTGGGATCGCCGACCCGTGAATTATATATTGATAATAATTGGTACGAATGTTTCTTTGGTGATCCACCAATTGGTATACCGCTCGATAATAAAGTGCGTATATTTAAAGTTGATGGACCACCTCCTCCCGTTAAAATTGGTAATTTACGACAAGATTTGGTTGTTGGTAAAATAAATTTGATTATCGATGCTCGTAACATGGTGCCAATATTTTTAGATTCTAAATTACAGTATTTTGAAATTGATGGACAATTAAATACATTGCAATTTGCTGATTATTTATTAACTGTTTTAATCAATGGTGAACCATTTAGTGTTGAATTCGGTGGCCTACCGAAAAGTTTATTTGTGCGTGGTAAAAAACATTTTGTTCGTTTTACGGCATTGCCACAAAGTATTGTACCGGGAAAAGTGTTTATTCGTAATATGATACGAACAAGTTTGCATCGTGATGTTGCATCACCACCGGCACCGGCGATTGTTTCGCTTAACGATGTGCCGCAGGCTGATAGCGCATTATCTCAAAATCCTATTGAGTCCAGCGTTGGTATATTAAACACTACAACTGTGGCAACTACTAGTATTCCATCATCGATTTTATCATCAACTACCCTTTCCTCCCTGCCGGGATTAGATTTCTTGGCAAATCTTTTGCCAAAGACTGCGTCTGCATCATCATTAAATTCATCAGTGAATTATGATTGTTACAAAGTTGATACCGGTACCGGTGAGCCTATCAATTCGATTGAGCACACTCAAATACCAACTCCAATTGCGGCCATCGCAAATCCCCTTGGTAACGTTAACATTGATGATTTGTATCAAAAGCTGTTATCTTCGGGCATATTAAGCAAACCAACTAACACGGATAAACCAAAGGAGGATAAAAGATCGAAAGAAAAAGTCAGCCCGATCGATTTAACCAATCCGGATACAATAAAGACGTAAGTACAGTTTAATATAAATTAAAAATCTTGAGTAGCTATTTAAAAAAATTCTAAATATTTATAGTCGGCAATCAGGCATCGTATTCCAACTATTCTCTGGCATGCAGTGCAGTTCGTGTGGTGTTCGTTTCCCGCCCGAGCAAACAATGAAATATAGCCAACATTTGGATTGGCATTTTCGACAAAATCGTCGAGATCGTGATTCAGCACGTCGTGCCCATTCACGTCGATGGTATTATGATGTATCAGATTGGATTCAATACGAGGAGATTGAAGATTTAGAGGAACGCGAAAAAAATTGGTTTGAAACTCAACAGACAGAAATGGATTTGGGCGGAGACGAATCGAATCATAAGAGTGATTCACCACCGCCAAGTTGTCCGGCTGGCGCACTCGATGTAGATAAAACATGTGACATGTGCCACGATCCGTTCGAACAATTTTATAATGAGGAGACAGAAGAATGGCATTTACGGTCTGCTATACGAGTCGATGGGAAAACATATCATCCACTTTGTTACGAAGATTATAAGGTTAGACTATTTAAATTAAAATACATTCGATTTTTTATTAATCTGCTTAATATTTATCTTCAGACATCTCTGACAATGGACGAGAGCCAAATAAATATGACAACAGATGCGGCCGATGATTTGAATTCCATCAAAAAAGAAAAATCGGAAGATAATGACGGAGAGATTAAAATTATAGATGACCTTGATGACGATGATGTAATTGAAGTCACACCACAAGAACCTGTAGTCACTGAAATTCTAGACGAGGATGAGGATATGACAGAAACTGAGAAAGAAGATGATAAAAATGTAGTGAAAAATTTGGCCGAAAATCCAACAAGTGGCGACGAAGATGAAAATAAACAAAAATCTAACGAGTCGCTAGAAGCTGAATCTGATGTTGAAATTCAAGAACCGCATATACCAGTAACGGATCTGGATGATTTCGAAGATCCACCTGAAGGTGGTGTTGTCGATGAAGATAATGCAACATCTGTCGGGTCTCCGTTTGGCAATGTTAAAATTAAAGAAGAACCGCGGGACGAAGATGATGTTGAAGATGATGGATTTGAGGATGTGGGCACTGTAGTGGGAAATATGGATGGAACATTAGGTGAGTAATTCAAATTTATTTTGTAAAAAAAAAAAAAAACTAGGTTTGTCCGAATCGTCAAATACAATATGCAACATCATATTTTCTTTTCGACTAGGTGATGATGAATATATTCTTGAACCAGTTGTTGATTCGTCGAATGTCCCATTAGTAACAACGATGGATGGAACCATTGAAAAACAAGAGACCGTTGTACCAACATCTAATAAAATTAAAATCAATATAACCAAAACATTAAAAGTATCGCAACCTCATGCAACACTAACTAGTACAAACATTGCACCGCAATATATCCCAACAATTAATAATAGTGGCGCTGGCGACTATACTATTTCAAATTCACATGGTGACGATGCAACAATAAATTCTTTAGATGCGGGTAAAGAAGAGGAAATAGAATTTGAGCGTAAGGATAGTATAAAAGATGTAGCATTCAAGAAAATGGAAAAAGTGAAAAATGGTTATGAAACGTCGGGATTATGTTCAATTATGTAAAAAAAAAAAAATTGAAATGAAAATAATAATAATTAATTAACTTAAAACAATATTTATATATTTCTACCTTTAAATATTAGATATTTGGACCATATTGGTCTACCCAAAAACAAATATTATTTTTTGTTTTATTAGTTATTATTATTTTTATTTCGAAATAATTCGAATATTTTGTGATAAAAAAGATTAATTTTTTAATTAGTGTTAAGATTTTTTTTTTTCTTTGGTTTTCCTTATTGTAAATATATTGCTATTTTTCTTTAATTTAATTTAATAAAAACAAAATTTATTATATCCGACTCGTTTACACACAGGAGGAGGTCCTCATATTTAAATAAAACAAACATTTATGTGTTATATATTATATTTTATAGTTTTTAATTGAATTTTTTTTTTATATTATTAAATATTTTAATATTAAATTCAATTGTATTTAAAGAATATAATAATAAAAAAAACAATATTAGAAATTTAATTTCTAGAGTCTTTTAGGCGCGTTGCATTTACTGTATACTTTGACTTATGTATATTAAATTACTATTATTATAAATTTATTGTTTTTGTGTGAATTTTATTATTATTATTAAACCTTTAAACATATAATATTATCATCCTGGATTATTTTTATAAATACAAATTTAAAATAAAAAGAATTTAAAAATATGTATATTTACTGATTAACTATTGAACATAATAAAAATGAAAATGAATTAAATTGTTTCGTTTTCTTTCGAAATTTTAATTTTTGTTTGTTTTAGTTTTTAACATTATTTTCATTTTTGTAACAATTCTTCTGATCACAGTTTTATAGCTATACACCCATCAAAGAAATTAGAAGTAAAAAAAATTATTTCGTTGATGGTATCCTTCAAAATAGTCATCATCAAAATTGCAAATGTCGTTGTTTAACCCTCTCAAACGCCTTGTACAATATATTGTACATCAACTTTCATCGCTTCGACCAACCGTAATTTTAAATTTTTGTCTCATTTCTCTTGTGCGATCGTTCTCTTATGTATTTATGTTCACACTACAGTTTTATGAGCAATCCCATATCATAGCAGTGCATAATTGTGCTACGTATTTGATTTTTGGAAGAAAGTCAATTTTAAATGGCGTTTGAAAGGGTTAATAGCTAAAAATGAATAGTGATGGCTAATGTCCTTCAATCATAAAATAAGATTTGAAACGGCCAGTCGCCGGATCGGTTGGCGCAAGCGCTAAAAAGTAAGATAAAAGTTGCTGAGATTGTCAGAGCTGTGATTGAACAAATATGGATAAGGAAATCGATTCGAAGAAAATTTCCATTGAAACCGAGGAGTAGGCCATTATTCTATAATGCGTCTCAAACTTCGAACAGAGAGCTGTACTTGTCCAACGAGGAAAATTTCATACGCCTGAAGAGGGAATGTTGGGACATGGTGGGGAACTATTTGCTGGATCCAAAATCTGTGCCAGGCACCATCAAAATGTTGAAACATTTTGATGACTGTTCGGTAGACCCAACATAATAACAAATGCAGCTCGTGCACGCATTAAAGAAATACCACCACCAAAATTGAATGACATGAGGTTTTTAATTAAATATTCAGTAGTCTGGTTTCATAATGTAAGTAGTATGGGCTCGCTAGGACTAGACCACACTAATAATTGGGACTTATTTATAGAAGTGCTGAGTCGTTTGCCCAGGGGGGCTATTATGAAATTTTTTCGATTTCGTAAAATACGAAATCGAAAAATTCGATCCGCGGCGGATATTCCTATTATGAAATTTTCTTTTTGATCGTAAAATTTAAGACAATGAAGTTTGCCATTTTGTGTTATTTTGAGATTGGCTTTTTTCAAAAGCAAGATTTTTCACAGTGAGAAGGGAATATTACGTATATAATAAAGAATCTCATTCACTAGCTCCGTGTAAAAAATTAATCGAGAGGCCAGTCACTAAGTAGAGAGAAAGTTCTGTAGATGTTGTCTGGAGAAACAGTGACTCCGGGCCGACTGTTTTGCGCTTGTGATGTCAGTAACATTGTATACTGGGGAATGAGCTATTGGCAAACGAATGCAGGTTAATGATCCGAAATAAGATTTGTGTCTCAAGACAAAGAATCGATTGAATGATGTGAGAACGGTGAGAAAAACCTGAACAAAAAATAAATATAAAGGGTTACCACAGAGTAGAAACACCGAAAATTGTAATTGGTCTTAAATCATTGGCGCTTGAGAACCGCAAACTCGAGGTCAGAGAGATGGGATTTATGCGGACCCCTTGCTGCTGCGAAACAATTCGGGGAGGTGTATCGCGTGAACAAGTGCCAATAACACTGGTTATGTCCTTCATCTGCTTATAAAGAGGAGACAGTTTCCCTCTTGGAGAACGAAATATGAGCCGTGAACCGATCTCCAAGGCGGATGTGCTTGCTATGCAAGTTAAGGAAAAACGACAATTCAGGTTATAGACCCACGGTCGATTAAGCAGTAAATGCAACACAATAAAGAGAAATCCTTATACAAGTTATCAAAGGTTGTAGCTTGCTAGACGGATTTGAACTGTATCCAAAGTACGCAGTAGAAAAACTGAATAAACCAGAAAAATTTTGAATCATCTCGGATGCAGCAGCTAAAATATTTTATTGTTGAACGGACCAGACCTAAGGCGTTACAACAATCAAAATTTCAAACAGATGCATACGAGATGAAGGTGATGGCGTTTGGAGCCCACATTCTCGTCGTCGTCGGTTGGCGCAGTTGATTAAAAAAACTAAAAATGGCAAAATCTATGGAAAAAAAATATTCACGAGCAATGAAAGCAATAATTGATCAACATTCTTCCTAGACAGCTTCGAGTTGGAGGAAGCCGCTATTAAAGTCTCAGTACAGGTCAACTAGATAAATTCACGGGCTCTGGTTTCGAAATTTACGGTTGGATGTCCAATTCTGAAAACGTGATTAAGGCACTGAGTAAAATAAATTTAAAAAAGATAAGAATTTGAATATCGAGGATCAATTTGCCATTCAGAAAGTTTTCTTATTGGATGGAGAAATAATAGCAGAAGAGTTCACCAAACGTTGACATCAGGGGTAAAAAGCGTGCAACATTGTGTGAGGTTAGCAATCTTGCGAATACTGTGACAGCATATTTCAGTGTTACAACTGATGAAATTGTGCATTCATCACTGGTGTGTATTCCCAGATAGGAGGTACAGCGTGCTTGACACGTTCACGAATGGCGAAAATAATTATTGAAGGTCATTCGGCGGTTATCGGTTGGGTATATTATTGGACAATATTAGAAATGGGTTCTTTTGGAGTTGAATGTGGCCAATTATGGAACAAAATACAACGATGAGAGGGCTAAATAAGGTAATTTGTTGTGGTTCACAGGACCATTATTTTTAAAGAATAATGAATCTAAATGGCCAAAATCAACATTCAAGTCCGAAAAAGCGAATATAGAGATGCTGCCGGTGCACAGTGATATGGTTGTTGCTAAATACCTCGAGAAGAACCTTGAAGAGGTGAGAAAAATATTCCACAATTATGAAGGCTACTTCTTAGCAGTTGACGGTCGTCGTATTACGGAAAAATTTTGCTGCAGCGAAACATGAAATCATTCGGATGACTGAATGGAGAGCCTATAAAACAGAAATGACCACATTATAGCAAGGTCGGTTGCATCGAAAGAAAAAGCAAAATCTACAACTTTTGACACCTCACAATTGTTCAGCGAAACCCAAAAGAGCTATCAACTCTCTCAGAACTGGTTCGCGTTTCGGGTTAAGATAACCACATAGTCAACGTATGCAAGAACGAGAGGCAATTGTATTGCCTCTCGTTGCTCTAATTTCAGTCCTGGAAACTGATCGACTGAGGTTAATAATACTTCATTCAAGATAAAATCAAATATTCTTGGGAAGGTCGGGCATCCCTATTGGCTCCCTAGCTCTTATTAACCTTCTCCGTGTATATATTGAACCAATTGACGGAGGTACGTTCACGAAAACAGGTATTGATTAGAAGGTGCGGAATGTATCCGCGTAAACACTGAAACGACTCTGTATGCGGATTCCTCATTGAGAATGCGACGAATGATGGATAGGTGATTGTTGGTTGATCAGTTGGCCAGGAATACGGCTTGATAGGTCACTAGTTGGTTAAGGTGAACGTATCGACTGCCGAGCAAAAATTTTGCGTGTACCTTACATCGAACATTGTGTATCGTAGTTATTTTTCATCTTAGGGATAGGAACCTGAATGGTTTTGAGCCATTCAAATCTCAAAACCATTCAAATTCCTTCCTATACCTAATAAGGTGGGTCGTAACTGGTCCAAGCCCTCTCTATCACCTGGTGGAGTGCTTGGATAATATTGTCGGAAACATGTTTGAATAGCTCAATTGATATTCCGTCAATACCAGGGGTGGTTCCGGTACGGATTTGGTTGATAATTGCTTTAATCTCATGTTCGGATGAAGGAGCTCCTAAGGGCAAGTGGTTGTTTCCTTCCATTAGGTTAGCCAATTATCCTTGGATTTTTGTAGTTCTTGGAGTCAGGAGGGGATGGGAATGTAGTGTCTATGGTTGGATGAGTTATTTCATTATGTTGCCTTCGGAATACGAAGGTTTTGTGGAATCGGTCCAAACCGAGTTTGAATTGCAGGATCGTTCGGACAGACGTTTCTGAGCCATACAGTGCACTTGAGGTGGCTCAATGCTTGCTTTCGTTAGAATGTGAGCGAAACTCTCTTGATCAGAGTCCGTTGCTAGCAAATTTTGCTGGAATTTACGATGGCTTACCACTGAGTGATGGTTTTGCATGTTTTTAAAGATTCTTTATGTGGTCATCTCGTAGTAAAGGAAGATGTACTATCTTGTATGAATGGAGTACGTTGAGCTGAAGCTACTCTGCGTTTTGCGCAGTTGGGAGGAATGAACCGGCCTTATCAGATCGAATAAAAATATTTGGGCTGGTTTTACGAGTTAGGATGTGGTCCACTTGGGAAATGTACCCATCGGTCCAGGTGGTAATAGTCCTTTGCGCTTAGGGTGTTGCTGTGGGCAAGACGGGCGTTTTAAAGTCCCCCAATAGAATTAGATCACGATTTTTTGGGCAACCATCGACGATTGAATGTAAAATTGAAAAAACTTGAGGATTGTCGGCAATGATGAGGTGCCTAGTGCCCGCTTGGTAAATATATAAATCTTGATATTTTTGTTTAAAATTGTAAACAAAAAATTACCGGACAGCCAGCAGGAAAATCTTCTATGAGTAAAGGTTCCCTAATATTGAAACGTTCCTCAATGCATTTGGATTTTGGAACAGTCGTTAACCAAATCCTCCAATTGACTAAAGATACTGGTTATAAGAAAGAAGTTCGTCGGTGGATGAACTTCGAATTGGCTATCCATCAATTGAGTAAATTTGTAACAATTTGCACACTTTGTGCATTTGCACAATGTCGATATAATATTATTAACCTAATTGTCTACTAGACTCAACTCTTCTTCTTCACAATTATGATTTATTGGATTTCGGAACAACGCATCTACAACTACTAAAGTTTTTCCAGGCACGTGAATAATTTATAATTATACCATATCAAATGTCTCGAGGGTGATGTGAGTGAATGCCAGTAATGTAGTCGGAAAATGTTTCCGCCGCTCATGTCAATCCGAGTGCTTCCCGCTCTATTTGGACTTTCGGTTTGAGTCATTGCATTGTTCAAAATATATATGATACAATCTCTTGATTACCTAATTGAACGATCTGGCTCAATTGAAACACCTTTCACGGATAAGACGTATTCATGACTTGTTGAACACCAAACAAGGATTTTGCTTTGTTGATAGTTAAGCCTTCATCAATAAATGGTTTAAAAACAATATGAAGTACTTTGTCATGTTCTTCTTCAGTGTGAACGTGAAGATCATGAATGTGTGATGTGGTGTTCTTAATATCACACAGTACTTGAGCATATTTTAAAACGAAGTACTTTGATGCACAAGAAATTCCAAACGGTAACTGAGTAAAAATGTATCTACCGAATGGTGTAATAAAGCAGGTTAACAATTAACTTCTTCTGTCAAGCTTAATTTGGTAAACTTCGATTTTTTTTTAATATTTGGCTCCTCTATAAGACTGGCTAATATTCGATTTTGGTTATGGGATAATATGGCCTTCCCACTGACTCGTTTAACTTATAGCATAGTTTTAGCAAGTTATAAACAAGAACGACACTTTAATACCAACGTGAACATAGCGTTGATGTCATACTTAACACCAAAGAAACCTGAAATAAGATTAAAAATCTCGAAAATTCCTTAAAATATTTAAAATCTCGATGTATCACTATAATTCTGTAACATATATCGCATCTGCAGCACTAGAATACTAGAATAAATCGCGATATTCTCAAAAAAATTTGAATATTCTACAAAATCTTGCGGAATAATATTCAACCACCAAACAAACCTCGAATGAGCTTAAAAACCTCGAAAAATCACATAAATTCATAACATTTATGGTGCAAATCAAAGTCAAAATTCGAGAAACAAAAATGAAGAAGGTAAGACAGTCTACGCGACTTTGTTAATTGCTCGACAATCATGATTCGAAATACAAGAGTGAAATTGAAATGTGGACCGTTTACAATACATAACTGTGTTTAACATTCTGTAAAATTGAAGTGCAGTGTAGGCTCTAAACTGGGAATTTATTTGTTGAACAATTTGTTTTTCTCAAACCAATTTCTGTATAAAATTGTTACAAAATTAAGCCGATTGTGAAATTTTAAATCAGCAGCCACCGTTGATTATTAATACATATTACTAATTATTTAAGTAAAAATAAATGTTACATTTTTTTAATTATTTTATTGTGATACCTAATTGCAACTGTAGAGAAAAATGGCGTTCTTAATTAAGATATTGTGAATTGTTTAAATAAATTAAACGAACTGTATCTAACAAGCCTAAATGTAGATTACTAGCTTATCGTTATTTTTCTTTAACAAAACAAGTTTGTTATTGGTTGTATGTATATTGAAATACATCATGTTTATACATATTTTTCTTCATATCCCATGTTGTCTAGTGGCTAGGATATCTGGCTTTCACCCAGAAGGCCCGGGTTCGATTCCCGGCATGGGAATTTTTTTTTTATAATTCACATTCTAAACAAAAATTTTTGTAATATGTACATGCAAAATAAGTATACATTCCTATTATACATATGTATGTATGTACATATTAAAATTTCCCGCAAATTTAGTTATCATTTACACTTTTTCATTTTACATACATTTTGTGTCTTTCACGAAAGGATATCATTATGTAAAATTGTGACAAATTATAAATATGTGCATAATGCCAACACTGGATTTTCTTGGAAAAATAATGCTTCATTAATAAGCCTTATATTGAAAACATGGGCGATTTGCCACATGTATTTATAAAGCGTTAAACAATTCTGCAGCTGACTACTAATACATACATAGTTTTATAGTATTTAACTATTATTATATATACGTATTAAGGGAGGAAACATTTCTTGCCGTATCTATATAGCATGTGTTTGAAAGAATGTAAAGTGTCATGATAAATAAACGTCAAACAACATATCGTTTTTATCGTAGAAAAGATTTAGTGATAATTGTGGAAAGAAAATAAATTCATTAATTAATTTTAGTTTCATTAATACTAGTATAATTATGAAACCAAAGTTAGTATAAAATAAAATATATTTTAAAACTAATAAAAGCGTAATAAATAAACCGATTCAACCTTAATTTTTTAGAAATAAACAAACAAGAGGGAAAAGAGGCAGCCGGGAACAAAAGAGCTTCCTCATTTCATTTATGGAAGAGAACATCGATTTCGCACAAGAAAGGTTTATTATTATTACTATGTGAAAAGTGTAAACTTATTATGAAATGAAATAAATATTTTTTTTTTGTTTGTATAACTCGCATAGGTTTGAAGGTGATACGGGTGCAATTCTGCATAACGATAAATGGACGGAGCTAGCAAACCAATTAAATGAAATGGGAGACTGCCGAAAAACTTCTGAAAAATGGAAGCAGTACTGGAGAGATCTAAAGTATGTATTAAATGTATGTGCTCATACCCTATATGATGAAACCTTTTCTTTTCAAGACGATCTTGTAGATTAAAAGCGGCCGAAGAAAAAAAAAGATTAGAAGACTCGGGTGGTAATGCGTCAATTTTTCACCAGATGAAGTTCGACGATCTAGAGAAGAGGATTATAAATATAACGATTCCGGACCTTGTTTTAGAAGATGAATGTGAATCACAACAAGTGGAAGTAGAAAGACCCGTAAATTTTCAAATATCACAAGTAATAAAACCGGACCCAAATATAATTATCAAGGAGCCACCGAAAAGGTCAGAGACTCCAATAAAGAGAAAAACCGTTGAGAACAAAGACAGCAATATGTTGGTGGAATTAAAAGTACCCGTAAATTTTCAAATATCAAAAGTAATAAAACCGGACCGAAATATAATTATCTCGGAGCCACCAAAAAGGTCAGAGGCTCCAATAAAGAAGAGAAAAACGCTTGAGGAGAAAGACAGCCCATTGGTAAAAACCACACGAACAATGGCAGAAATGTCTAAAATAACAACATTACCAGATTCGGACGAAGAAATTAACACTTTCGGTAAATTTATAATTTCTGAACTACGAGGTATTATTGCGGCCGGCGATCAAATAGTTTATCGTCAGGCGAAGCGTAAAATACAAGAAGTTTTAATGAACACTTGGGACGTTATAGACAGTTTGCCCCACTCAAATAATACTCGCACTGTATATTTTTCCGATACAAATACAAGTCAATGGGATGATCATATTGTTGATGAAAGTTCAACATAGAATTTTATATTTTATAACTCTATAATGGGGAAACGTGATAATTTAAATAAATAAACATAAAATACTTCTTAATATTTTTAAAAAATCAAGTTTTTTTTCTGTTTCAATCTTTGCAATCTTTTCTGCGGCTCAATGCAATTTCAACTCTGACATAGAGCAATGCAATTTCAACTCTGAATTCTACACCCCAACAATTGCTTAAATTATTGGATTTCGGGCTTCGGCAGTGATTTTGCTGTATTTTAATGAAATTTTTAGTTTATGTAGTACATACATACATAAGTATTGTTTTGCACAATAAACATATTGTCAATTTAATTACTGATATGTAATATTGATACAAAGTAGCTCTGCAGCTAACTTCACCCATTTCCTTCGCACATTATAACAAAAATTTATTCAGCGCGCTGAACACTCCTATCCATATACAAAAATTTTCGAAATCGGTCATTTCTACATTAGTATTGGTAAATTTTTTGATACGAGCGAGAATTTTATTTACAAATACAATTGAAAACCAGAAATTTATATTGGAAAAACGTGAAGATTTTTTTTTTTAATTTAAAAAAGAAATTTTTAGTGTAAATATATTAACATAGAAAGAAAAATACATTTAGAAGAAGTGAAAATATAATAAAATAACCTTAGAATAATTTAATGCACAATAAATAAATTAATAAAATTATTGTGTGCTGTTTGAAGTGTAGTTAGAGAGAGAACAAAAAAAATTTGTCTGGAAATTTTTTTGAAATAGAAAAAATCGCAATAGAAAATATAAAAAATGGCGTCCACTGATCCCGCAGCAAAAAATCGTATGCAAGTTTTTAAGAACAAAGGGAAAGATCAAGATGTAAGTTTTTGTTGAAATATTGTTAATGAAGTGATTTGTGATGGAAATATATAAGTGGTTTTGGTGAAATGTATCGGACATTTCGATTTAAAATGACTAATGTATAAGTTTTTGTGACGTCAGATAGAAAAAAATGGGCCGGATGATGCCTCACTAATTTTTAATTTTTGTTCGGCTTTTAAATTTTTCTTGAATATACAATACTTTTAATCGTTTGATTACAAAATGTATATACATTCGATTGATATGATACATATTTTATTCATTAAAAAAAATAAAATGTCGACTCAATTTTTTTCTGTATACATACATATATGTTTTAAATGGAGGTTACCTTGAACGGCTTACGAAATTAATATCCATCCATACCACTATCAATATCAGACAGATGAACTAATATTTTATTTTATTTTCCAATTCTGTAGGAAATGCGAAGAAGACGAAACGAAGTGACAGTTGAATTAAGAAAAAATAAACGTGAAGAAACAATATTGAAAAGACGTAATGTACCAATCACTGATTCAACAGACGAGGATGATGTTTTGTCACAAATAAATCTAAATAGTTTAGTATTTAATGCGGCCAATGATGCCGACCCTGAAAAGCAATTGGCAGCCGTACAAGCTGCTCGTAAACTATTATCGTCTGATCGCAATCCGCCAATTGATAATTTGATTAAAAGCGGAATTCTTCCAATTCTAGTGAATTGTTTGGAAAAAGAGGGACACACAATGTTACAATTTGAAGCAGCTTGGGCTCTAACAAATATTGCATCGGGCACATCGGCACAAACAAATCAAGTTGTAAATGCTGGTGCAGTACCCAAATTTTTACAATTACTACATTCAAGAGCACCAAGTGTGTGCGAACAGGCTGTATGGGCACTAGGAAATATAATTGGTGATGGCCCCGTACTAAGAGATTATGTTATAAAACTAGGAGTTGTTCAACCGTTGTTGTCGTTTATTAAGCCGGAAATACCAATTCCATTTTTACGTAATGTAACATGGGTTATCGTTAATCTATGTCGAAATAAAGAGCCTGGCCCACCAATCGAAACTATACTCGAAATATTACCAGCACTAAATGTTTTAATTCATCATGCCGATGTTAATATTCTTGTAGATACAGTATGGGCGCTAAGCTATTTAACCGATGGTGGCAATGAACAAATTCAATTAGTTATTAATAGTGGTATAGTTCCAAAATTAATTCCACTTTTATCACATATTGAATCAAAAGTACAAACTGCGGCATTACGCGCGGTCGGTAATATTGTAACTGGATCTGATGAACAAACCCAGGTTGTCCTTAATTGCGATGCTCTATCACATTTCCCGGCCCTTCTATCACACAACAAAGAGAAAATACGAAAAGAGGCCGTATGGTTTTTATCTAATATAACAGCTGGTAATCAACAACAAGTTCAGGCCGTAATCGATGCCGGCCTATTACCAAAAATTATCAGTAATCTAAAGAATGGTGAATTTCAAACACAAAAAGAGGCTGCATGGGCTATAAGTAATTTAACAATTAGTGGAAATCGGGCGCAAGTAGAACAACTGATAAAAGATGGTGCCATACCACCACTATGCGATTTACTAACATGTAAAGATCCACAAGTTATAAATGTAAGTAAATTAAAAGTAAATGAACGTTTATTTTTCACATAATTAATTTTTTTTTTTCAGGTAATTCTTGATGGTTTAAATAATATGCTTAAAATGGCAGGGCCTGATGCCGCAACTGTTGCAAATCTAATTGAAGAATGTGATGGTACATCAAAAATTGATGATTTACAAAATCATGAGAATATTGATATTTATAAAATGGCTTACGATATAATTAGACTATACTTTTCAGATGAGGTAGTGAGTTTAAATAATTTTTAATGGAAATATTTTTAATAACACATATTTTATTTATTTATTGATTTGTAGACAAGTCCAAGTATGGACCAACCAACCAGTGAAAATTGGCAAGACAATTATGAACAGCAAAATTTCCAATTTTAAATATTATTTAACAAATAATATATCCTAAAATATATTAATTTTTTTCTCTTAAAACAAAAAAATACATATATTATTAAAATATATATATATAATATTAATTAATAATATAAATTAAACAAAATTAATTAAAAAAATCCATCTCAAAATCAAAACAGAATTGTGAAATGACGTTTTTTATAAATATAATATTTTTTTTTTTATTTTTTAAAACCAGTTACATAAAACAAAATATATATATTTTAATTATATTTATTTCTATTATAATTATTATTATTAAATAATAAATAAATTAAAAAACGAAAGAAAAAACTGAAATTTAATTTTTTTTTTAAATTATTTCAAGATTTAAAAATTTAGAATTTTTTTAAATACTCTAAATTTGTTTTTATTTTTTTTTTTTTTTATATGTATTCATTAATTTATATAAGACAATCTTGAGATAATTTTAAAAATTAATAATAAAATTTATTGCAAAAAATTAGCACACCAAAATCACACGTCCGAAAAAGCTGTAACCAGAATATTCATTTATAATTAGTTGTATTATTTAAAAAAAGAAATATTTTTTTATTATTTGAAAATACATACATTTAATTTAAATTACATTATAAAATACAATAAGAAAATTGTATCGAAGAAAATTTATTTTTCTATAGATTATGAAAAAAAAAAAGTTTATCGAAATACACACAATTCAACAGACAGAATACAAACTCAACACAATATTATTCATCTTGGAAAAATTCAACACAACAATCCGAAAATATAATTTATATCGCTTAAAAATGAAAAACACAAAAAAAATGTTATTTATAAAGAAAAAAACAAGAAAAAGTAATAATAAAGTTTAATTTTATTATTTAATTAAGAATCCTATTTAACTGTTAAACTATTTCTTTTCTTGTTCCAACATACAATTTTTTTTTTATCTGCACCGGGTAAGATAATTTATGCTTATCAAGATTTGAATTTTTTAAATTGGAAGCAAAAAGTTAATTCTTTTATTAAAGCAAACTATTTATTGGGACGAAACTTCAACAGTTGCAATGTTGAATGCTTCAGACGTTTCTTGCAAGTAGGGAAATCTATTTGTAACTGATGGGTTAGGCGATCTGTAATTCTCTGAACTAAAATATCGTTAAACGGAAATTCTGAAATATATCCGTTTCAAAAGTTCCACAAAATCTTGGATTAAATAGGAAAATGAAATAAATTATTGATATTGCTTTTAAAAAGCCTTTATTTCAAATTTAAGTGACGTAATGGCGCTATAAATATACAAATTTTAAAAACTATGAGATAAAGTTCATTTTGAACGATTTACTAATAAAAAATTAAAATTTGTTAGGGGAGGGAGGCTATTTGTGAATTCGATTCGAACGTATTGGATTACTATTTAAATTGAAGAATAGATTTGTTGGTTTCTTATTTAAATCAAATATGAATCTTATACTTCGAATACGTTCGAATCAAATTCACAAATAGCTAAGCTTTCGCAGATTTGCCTCAGTCGATGCTAAGTAGTGCTGTAATAAATTGAATTCTTCCTTTTCCTGATTTATAAATAGTTTATTTCAATGTTGGCCATTACACAAGTTTTTTCTACACCTTTTCCAGAATTTTTAAATAAATGAGGCGTTTTTGAATGTGTTGCAAGGTGATCCAATTTGAAATATTACTTGTCCTATAGTTGATAGGCGTTTCGTTTCGTCCATTAAAATTGTGTCTCGACTTGACGACCACCGATGATGTACATAAATTCTAAAATTAATCAAAACTACATTTTATTTTAATTTTTAAATACTACGTATTAAACTTTATTTATATTTAAATACATTTCTTTAGTTGTTTTTAAATAAATAACAAGCGAAAAATATGTTTAAAAAAATGCGAAATTCTTCCGAGTGGTGAAAATACTACGGTAAAGTTTTGAGCTTTGATAGGATAATAAATAAATAAAAATATACAAAATTTGATAGAATAAAATTATTAATAAAAGCTTTGTTTTTAAAGTATTTTTAACAAAATATATATAATAAAAGAGACAAAATTATATGGAACATAAAATCACTAACACAAAAAATGTAAAATATGGATTGGATTCTTAATCATCATCGTCGTCGTCATCGGATGGTACAAATAAATCGTTTTCTTCAAGAAAATTCGCAATATTTTTACTAATTGTTGCGCCAATGAATAAACCTAGGCACACCGTACCAAAAATGCCCATTAATCCAAATGGTATTATTTCAGGCATAGGTTTAACTGCACCGCTTCTATAGTATGGCTTGTGTCGGACCAACATAATACTTGGGCTTGTTTTTGGTTTCACTGCACTATTTATTAAAACATTTGTTAATCGTGTGATGACCATTTTCGTTGTGAAAATAATTAATTGTAAATTTATTAAATTTTTTCCACCGTAATTGGTCCGATTTTCCACTTAATTTGTGAGATTCGTAATAAGGAACTACAGTGAAAATCCTCTTTCCCGGAAATCCGATATTGCGGAAACTCCACTATGCCGCAAACAATAAACGAATCAAGTTCCTTTCAAACTAATTCCCATGCGTTTTTGACCCTTTATGAAGGAATTCCTGAGACACGGACGGAAATTTACTTCCTAGTACAAAACAAAAATGGTTAACTCCACTATGCCGGAATTATTGATAACTTCAGGCTAGTTCAAAATAAAAAAATAACACAAAATAAATGCGATTAACTGATTATTGGCGATCGGATCATTTTTTCAATTTCAATATTGGTAAAAAATAGAATTGATAAATTTATTGCCAGGTACGTGCCTAGCTCATTTGAATAATAAAACTGAAATATGTATGTAACATTAATAAATATATCACCCAGTAAATTTATAGTTTTAGAGATGGACAAACTACTCATAAATAACCTAACATTAATGCAAAAATACCAAGTTATTAAAATGAAAGCAAACAAGAACACTGGAAAACAGATTTGCGATAAAATTAAATGCGGAAAACTCCAAATCTATGAATTTTTAAAAAATTCAAATGAAATATCATTGCGATATTCAGAAGAGAACGAGAGTGGCTTGATGTGTAAGAAACGTCGATAAACTGACATTGGCCAAATTGATGCCACTATAATGACATGGTTTTCGGCCGCCAGAGCCAAAAATATACCTATCTCCGGCTCTACATTGCAGGGAAAGGCCAAAGAAGTAGCCGAAAGAATTGGGTTAACTGATTTGAAGCGTCAAACGGACGACTAAGATGCTTTAAAAACGCACAATATCGGATTTAGTACATGTTCGGGAGATGCAAATGATGTGAATCCAGTGACGGTCAATACATGTACAGAAAAACTTAAAGAACTAACTGCCGGATACAGACCACATAACATCGAAAACTGTACATTTTTTTATTGAAATGTTTTTTTAAATGTTCATATTTATTTGTTGCATAATAAATAAGTATGTAATGTACATACATTTGTGAATATAGATAGTGATACATATGTACGTACAGTATACATTTTTATAATATGTAAACGATACCAAATTATTTTTCTTTCCCTTAATTATGTAAATTTTATATCGTTAATTTATGAATTTGACTTGATTTATTGAATTATTTTTTCAATTTGAATTGAATTAAAAAAATCTTCAAAGGCGGAAAAATTCGATACTAAAACCTTAAAGACGGAAAAAATCACGAAAGCCGGAAAAATCTGCAAAGCCGGAAAAAAAAATTGGTCCAACTGAGTTCCGGCTTAGAGGATTTTCACTGTATCTCTATAAATAAAACATCGGCCCAATTCACAATCGTCATAATTTGACATTTCTCGAAAAATCATCTAACTAAAAAAGTGTTACCATATTTGATTGACCTTCAATGATATAGGCAGATTTATCGATAATGCAGTATTATTTAATACGTGAAAACCAAATAAATTATAATACCCTATAAAGGACATTCCGTGTGTTCGCTGATGGCTTTTTGACAGAAAATACCCGAGTTTTTTTGACAGATTTTACCCCCGCAAACTTCACTTCAATAAAAAACTCGGTTTTTTTTTGATGACCTCAGCGAACAACTTTTTACTTGACAATAATTTTGGTGTTTTAAATGTCAACATTACATTTTCTTTTTATTATTTTAATATTTTTTATTAATATCATTATCCAAATCGAAGCATTTCATATTATTTTAGTTTAAATTTTTCAATTCACAGAAATTTTGGATTTTTTTTCGCCGATAAAAGAAATAATTTTCGGTTGTCAAAAAAACCCAAGTAAAAGTAGAGTTAAAAATACACCGACTCTTTTTATGCGTTCGTTTTTTTGCTCAAAAAAACTCCGATCCATTTTACCCCGGTGGTCATCAGCGAACACTAGGATTAACGGTCAAAAAACGGCGATAGATAGATTCAAATAAATTATAATACCCTATAAAGGACATCATGACACTTTTCCATAGTAAACTTGCGGTCAATGATATTGGCAGATTTACCGATAATGCAGTATTATTTAATACGGGAAAACATAGTACGGGATAACTTCTAAAGATGTCAGCTTTAACAATTTTTAATTTTTGGTTAATAAATCAAAAATAAAATTAATTTTTTTTATAATTCATGTCTAGTTGTAAGTTTTATTCGTGTTTTTTGCTTTTGTTTATATTTTTGTTTCGATACAACAAAAAAAAAATTTAAAAAAAGTACTAGTGCCATCTTAAGATTTAATCTATCTATCGCCGTTTTTTGACCGTTAATGTCCTTTATAGGGTATTATAATTTATTTGGATAGATTAAATCTTAAGATGGCACTAGTAGTTTTTTTTAAATTTTTTTTTTGTTGTATCGAAACAAAAATATAAACAAAAGCAAAAAACACGAATAAAACTTACAACTAGACATGAATTATAAAAAAAATTAATTTTATTTTTGATTTATTAACCAAAAATTAAAAATTGTTAAAGCTGACATCTTTAGAAGTTATCCCGTACTATGTTTTCCCGTATTAAATAATACTGCATTATCGGTAAATCTGCCAATATCATTGACCGCAATAAGTTTACTATGGAAAAGTGTCATGATGTCCTTTATAGGGTATTATAATTTATTTGGTATTAAATAATACTGCATTATCGGTAAATCTGCCAATATCATTGACCGCAAGTTTACTATGGAAAAGTGTCATGATGTCCTTTATAGGGTATTATAATTTATTTGGTGAAAACCAAATAAATTATAATACCCTATAAAGGACATCATGACACTTTTCCATAGTAAACTTGCGGTCAATGATATTGGCAGATTTACCGATAATGCAGTATTATTTAATACGGGAAAACATAGTACGGGATAACTTCTAAAGATGTCAGCTTTAACAATTATAAAAATAAAATTAATTTTTTTTATAATTCATGTCTAGTTGTAAGTTTTATTCGTGTTTTTTGCTTTTGTTTATATTTTTGTTTCGATACAACAAAAAAAAAATTAAAAAAAAAACTACTAGTGCCATCTTAAGATTTAATCTATCTATCGCCGTTTTTTGACCGTTAATGTCCTTTATAGGGTATAGATCATGTTTTCCGAAAGAGGCAGCACCAAAAGAAGAATTTTAGTGTTATATGTTTGTCAAGAGATGTCACTATTGGGCTGTATTTGTCAAATAGTACGCCAGGTTTTTTAAAAGATGGCAGCAGCGTTTTAAATTAGAAATGAAGGATGTAGAAGTAGAAATGTTTGTGAACAATAGCATAATTTTAATTAATTTATTTAAACAACACACATTAATAACAATTAGAATAGATCACAAATTGAAGATCTTGTTGCATGCACACAAATGTTTGTTTTTGTTTTTAAAATTTGGAACAGCCAAAGAAATTTAAGATACATAGAATGGAAACAATTTGTTCCTCCATAATAAACTTTCTGCTTCACATCAACCCAGTTGGATGGATATATAATAAATGTATATGGTTAGTCTTGTTGTTTGTATTATAAATATCTCCACAAATATCTCTGTCACATGACAAAAATATACACTTTTAACTAAACACATCCATTTATGCGTAATGCCATATTTTTAATTAAATAAAATAACCTAATTTATTAATTAAAGTAATAAAATTCCAATAATTTAACAATTTTAATTGAAAAATGGGCATTTTTCAGTTCTACCGTTCCCAAAAACGGTAAATTTAAAATTGCCTTTATTCAATAAAAATTATAAATTTATTCCAATTTTATTACTTTAATTAATAAATTATTTTTTATTAATTTAAATCAAAATTATCCTACAGTTTTTAGGAAAATGTCTGTATTTGTCATGTGGCACACATTTTTCGTTACACTGACATCTTTGATAATCCATGTAATGTGAAATGTTCATTTTTTTGTGAAGATGGCATTGTCGGCGGTTAAAGAAAAGTTTGACATTTAAACATGATCTATTATAATTTATTTGGTGAAAACATAGTACGGAATAACTTCTAAAGATGTCAGCTTTAAAAAATTTTAAGCATACTGAACAAAATTTTACACCCCTATTCCCATAGTCGCATCACTTCATGTGATGTGATAACTATAACATCACTTCAATTTTGGTATTCTCTTAGTCGATTGAAGTGACGTTTATCGTTTGAAGTGATAACTATCACTTGAAGCCATATTCTCTTAGTCGTATAAAAAGTTAAACATCACTTGAAGTGATATATTCATCACCTGAAAATTGTAAGTGATAGATCAAAATGGAAAGAAAACGTAAGTTTTTATTTTTCAGTTACATTAATATTGAAAATAGGTAGTTTCTGTCATTTGTCGTAGTATCACATCACATGAATCGACGAGAATACCAATCATCACTTGAAGTGATGTGATAGTTGTCACATCACCTGAAGTGATGCGACTATGGGAATAGGGCTGTTAACTATGTATTTTGATTGGTTATTTTGTTTGTGTTATTATTGTTATTAAATTTGGTTGGAACCATCCGAGGTTCCGCACTCAATGCCACGATGGGCCCATGGTGCATACCAGTGATTCTATCCTAACTCGCGAACGCATGCAGAACCTTAATAAACTGAAGTAGTTTAGGCCAAGGCAAAGAATACAGCTGATTATCAGCAATGGATCTAGAATCAAATAATTGCAACCTAACTCTGTTGAAAGCCGGACAACTGCACACGAAGTGAATGCGATCATCATCGTCTTCAAGGCAATCCTCGCATACAGCGTCAAGAAATAGCCCCATGCGCTGAAGGTGTACCTTAAAATGACCGTGCCCAGTAAGAGTCGCGATCAAAATTCTCAACTGTTTCTTGCTGAGAGATAAAGCAAACCTAGTGGCTCTCAAATTAGGTCTACTAATAAAAGTTTGGCAATGCGGCAGCTACATGAAGCAAGCCATTCCTGTTTTAATTCACTTACAGCGCAGTTTTTGATCGTCTTCTTAACATAACTAAATGGTAAGGAAGCAACTGGTTCGGGACCGCTGAATTTAAACTCAGCCGCAGCTTTCGCTAGAGAATCAGCGACATCATTGCCCTCAATGCCACAATGGGCAGGGGACCCACATAATCGTCACTCTATTGCTAGAACAGAGGAGATGTAAAAAGTAGTTACAGTCCTTAACAAATTTTGACACAGTCAAGGGATTATCCAATGAATTCAGTACTGATAAGCTGTCTGTCTGTACAGAAAACAACATTTTTATTAGTAACAGCGAGATTCAGTGCCTCAATTACGCAGAGCGTAAGAGCAATTAGTTCCGCTTGAAAAACTGTGCAGTACCAGCCCAGGCAGCCTGAAAAATTTAAATCAAACGTAGGGCAGTACACTCCATAACCGGAACTATTATCAGAGAGTGATGAGCCATCAGAAAAGAAGACTATCGACTCATACAAGTTCTCAAGAAAATCCAGTGATCCCCACTGATCTCTCGAAGGTCGCACCACTGAATATAATTTAGAGAAATTAAATTCAGACATCAGTCTATCATTAACCATATCAATTTCTGGTACTAATGATGCGAAATTATTTAAAATTGTTCTATGGCCCACGACTGAACCAAGAGTGTTCCACATTCCTATGCTCCTTAGCCGAAACGCAGCAGAACATGCTGTGCTAAGAATGAAAGAATGTAGCTGTGGAAAGAATAGAATTGATTCCATGGCAAGAAGGGGAGTCGAGGCCATGGCTCCTGTAATGGCCCTACAAGCAATAATTTGTAGACCATTAAGTTTAATGATTAATTTAACCACTGGCCACCATACATAGAAGCATAAGATAACATTGGTAGAACCAATGATTTATAGATGAAAGACAGAATTTTGGGAGTTAAACCCCAGGTTTTCCCAAAGGCTCGTCTACACTGCCAAAAGATGGCAGTCGATTTTTGAAGTTTATACTCCAGGTGAAATTTCCAGGAAAGTTTACTGTCCAAGAAGACACCTAAATGCTTAACGTGGTCGGATCTGTTAATCGGCCTCTCGTAGAGTAAACTCACAGTTTAGTCCACCAATATTTCGATTCCTGGTAAATATAATCATATCAGTTTTAAAAGCGTTAACGTGTAGATCCTTTCTACCACACCACGACTCCACAATACGTAAAGCATTCTGCATTAAGTCGGATAACACATTCAGGTGCTTTCCAGCAACTGTAATAACAAGATCGCCAGCGTAGCTTTGAGCAACAAAGCCTGACTGCTGAAGTTTCAAAAGTAGATCTTCAATCATCAAAAGCCATAACAGGGGTGAGAGCACACCTCCCTGAGGAAAACCTTTGGCAACTTTGACGGAGATTGAAGCATTATCCACGCCAACCTCAACGATGCGAGATTTGAGCATACAATCAATCCATTTTACAATGGTGGGATCAATGCCGAAATTGGTACAGGCGTTAATAATCGACGAGAACGATGTACTGTCAAAGGCTCCCGCAATGTCCAAGAAAGTACCTACAAGAAACTCTTTATTATTGAGGAATCTTTCGATCCTAGTGACACGTTCATGTAGAGCCGTTTCACAGGACTTACCTACCCTACAAGCATGTTGCATGTTACTGAGTGGGGAATTAGATAAATACTTTGACTATATATTTTTAAATGGACTGCTAGTTGCTTACTTCATATGCGATCCAACATACAGTGGCGGTCAAGAGGCAAATCGTGGCGAATTCGCTAACTAAAAAGTTCGTTACCATTTAATTTATTAGGAATAATCGAAAAATCAACATTAAGATTAAATTTTATAAAAGAAAACATCATTAATATTTGAAATTATAAGCAGTTGCAAGCACTGAATATTAAAATAAACATTTATTTTTGTACTCACAGATGCAAAGAAACAGTCTTATCTGTCAATGACAAACTGGTATCACAACCAACTACGACACACTTCCTCCCCATTTTCAGTAAAAATAAAAGAAACCGAGGAAAAATTTTGTGCAAAAATCACAATTGAAATATCTCAAATCAAATTAAATTGAATTTAAAACTATAAAACAGTGACAAAATAGAAAACACACGAAAAGGAGCCAAAAATTAAATAAAAATTTATTGATGTTGACAACTTTGACAAATCTTTAGTTTTCGTTTTTGCCGCAATTTGCCTCTTGACCGCTAGTTGTATGTTGGCATCATCATTTATTTGAAAATTATATTGAACTGTCATTGTATTAGCGGTCCATTCTAATTCTATTGTCTAAGGATAAATATTTATCTCTAATAAATCTGTCGTGTCGACAATCCTCTCTAATGTTTTAAAAAATGTTGAGGACAGACTGATAGGCCGAAATGCTTTGGGATCAGTGTAATCTGATTTGCCAGCCTTCGGTAAAAAAACAACGTTGCTCTTGCACCAAACCTGAGGAACAATGCTAAAAGCAACGCACGCCTTAAAAAGATGGAGCAGGTGGTCCCTAATAATATGAAAACCATGCTGTAATACAGCCGGAAAAATCCCATCAGGACCACCTATTTGTACGGTTTAAAGGAGAAAATACTCCAACACAGAACTTCGGACGTAACTACCCGATCCGCTAAATCTCAGTCAGGAGCTTCATTGCAATTCCTATTGGTTAGAGAGTGAGCAAAATCAGAGTTAACGATGGCACACTCCGGAAAATGAACAGAAAGAAGCAACTCGTTTGTTTCTTTCTTCGAAGAAGTAAACTTGCCATTCGATAGACGAAGAGCATCAAGTCTAAAGGTGTCATTTTTAGCCAACGCTCTATTTAGTCTAGCGACCGCAGAGAGACTATTCATTTCCTCACAGAAGTTTGTCCGTGAGGTTCTGTGAGCGGATCTTAAGCTTTTTTTATTAGGAAACTATCCCAATCGCATTTAAGATTAGTATTTTTTGCTTTATACTTCAGTTTCCTAGTAAGTTTCCTTTGTTTTTTAAGAGCAGAGCACCAGAAGGGTCTATTCCCAATCTTTTGTTTGGTAATAAGTGGACACAATTTTTCAAAAGCTGTTGTTATGTGTTAGTGAGTTGCAATTCGTTCACTACAGAAAATTTTTGTGGAAACGATGCAACACAAAAATTACCCCTCCATCAAAGTTTGTAGGCAAAGAGGTATGAAACGAGGAAGTGTTGCGATAGGCCGTAGGAGTTTTGTATGAATGGGTTCATGGGTATCATGAAATGAGGGTATGGTTGTTTGCAAAGGATTAAGTACTGGGCGATGGCACGGAAAGTACGAAATGAAGCGCAGGGTCTCAGCGGTGATGTGCCTGACGAATGTGAGCTCCAGACAAGTGCCTCCCAAAGTCGTCGAAGGTAGTGTGTCCAAGGTGTCCTTGATGAAGCGCACGAATTCGGGTTTAATTTTAATTAAAATTTATGTGAAAATTAATTATTTTATTTTACAATAAATTGTCTGCCACAGTTTCTCTATGCACAAATTAACACTAGAATTGCTCCGATCAGATGAGGCGATCTCTCGCTACAGTGCTTTCAACCATTTTAAATCGCTATTTTGTAGTTTATAATTATAATTAAAATTTATGTGGAGATTAATTATTTTAATTAACAATAAGTTATCTGCCACAGTATTATTAAGCACAAATTAATAACCGAATTGTTTCGATTGCATGAGCCATTCTCTCGCTTACTGGTTCAAGCATGTAAACCGATCGAAATAAGAGGTTCGCGGCGCGGGTTCCTTTGCCGCCTGGTGACGTCATTGCGATAATATTATGCGTGAGGCATAAAGCCGAAGAACCAACCTAAGCAATCATATCTTTAAATTAAAGGTAATGCTTATAGTTGATGAGTAATTACCCACGACCAAGGGCTAAATTTCGGATCAATTTTCTGTTGCGAATTTTTAATTAAAATTTATGTGAAGATTAATTAATTTAATTTAACATAAATTAACCACTACTGGTTTTTACGCAAAAATTGACACCATCGAATACCCGATCGGATGAGCTATTCTCTCGCAATCTCTTCGTCGATTTGAAATATTTTTGAATTTGGGCAAATTCGCGGATGGTCAACCAACATAAAAAAAAAATTGCTCATTATTTGTTTGCTTATTTCTGAATTTTGACGCTTCTGTCAAATTTGTGTTGTTTATGTTTTGAGTATGCAGTGAAATTTTTAATTTTTTGGTAGTTTAACAATAATTGAATATTTAAGTAAGTAAAAAGGAATGAATACAAATTGGTTTATATTTGTTCTATATAAATATTTTTTATTCGCTGAAAATTACAACTGTTATTTAGAATTTTAGGTATGAATCGCGAAATTGATGGAAAAATAATAGAACAGGTGAGGAAAGAAGGAAGGGAACTGCTGTACCAAATCACACACGTCAATTATAAAAACACTCTAATGAAAAGAGCAATATGGGCAGAGATAGCGAAAAGCGTTGGTTTGCCCGCTGCAGACTGCATGGTAAGGTGGAAGGCTATTCGTGCAAAATATGTCCGCTTACTCAGACTTTTAAAAGCTAACATCTCCGATGTAAAAAATAGTAAAGACGCATGGATGATCCGTGACTTGGACTTTTTGCGGGACCAAATAAATTTAGATGAGTAAGTTAAATTGATTTAATTACACAAATATATTTCAAATCATATTTTAAAATAATCTGCTGCTTGTTGAGAAGGGATTTTGTGTCGGTTTATGAAAGTTTTAATGGAATTAATAAGGTTGGCGTTTAATAGAAATAGGTTACACAAATATTATATATACGTATGTATTATAATTTGTAAAGCCATTCGATTCAATTTTTAAACGAAAAAAAATAGTTTCTGTTTGAAAATTGGAGTTTATACGAGCAACTACTAGAAACACTTTGTTTTGCTTAAATTAAACTTTAAAACGGGGCGATTCCAAAAGTTCAAAAAACACTCATTATCGGTACGTAAACTGTTGCATGGAGCTTCTTTGTTTCCGTATCTTTGGTACTAAATAAGGCACACCAGTTAAATTGTTTTAAGATCGGCATTGGTATCGGCAGATATAACAATTGTGAACCGACCCCAGAATTTAATTTTGATATCTAAAATTATGTCTTTAAAATTGAAAATAGTTATAGTTTAGTAAACAAACGAAATTGTTGTGATTAGTTGTCTTGTGGTGGAAGTCTGTAATAAACAAATAAATGTAAGGGTAACATAAAACAAAAACAATACATACAGTAAAATTTAATAAGGAAAGAGGAATATATTTTGTGAACTTGTTGCATTACAAACGTCAAAAGAAAAACATTTGACCATAAAGATAAAAACTATAGAGAAGAAATAAACGTCATGTACACTCATGTGTAAGAAAATCTGTGCGAAAAAGAGAAACACTAAAATAGTTTAGGGCCGTATTTAGAATTTTATTCGATGCATTGGAGTGGGTTGCTTTAAACCGTGTGTTCGCTGATGGCTTTTTGACAGAAAATACTCGAGTTTTTTTGACAGATTTTACCCCCGCAAACTTCACTTCAATAAAAAACTCGGGTTTTTTTTGTTGAGATCAGCGAACAACTTTTTTTATTTACAAATAATTTTGGTGTTTTAAATGTCAACATTACCTTTTCATTTTATTATTTTAATATTTTTTATTAATATCATTATCCAAATCGAAGCATTTCATATTATTTTATTTTAAATTTATCAATTCACAGAAATTTTGGATTTTTTTCCGTCGATAAAAGAAATAATTTTCGGTTGTCAAAAAAAACCCAAGTAAAAGTCCTAGTCCGTGTGTTCGCTGATGGCTTATAGACCTTTTTCCTTAATTGTCAAACATAGTGAATCAGCAGAAATATCTGTAGGTGTTGCATAATATTGGAATCTTGTTTTCAGTGTTTTAACTAAATAAATTAAATTTTACATTAAATTTAACTTTAGAAACGCTCTTGCGGAATTGTGAAGTTGTTTCCCGAAATATAATTCATTAATTATATTTCTACAACATTAATTTTTAGTTCGGACCACCTACGGATCGTCGATCTTACTTGTCAAATTTTTTTAAGGAAAAAGGTCAATTGACAGAAAATACCCGAGTTTTTTTGACAGATTTTACCCCCGCAAACTTCACTTCAATAAAAAACTCGGGTTTTTTTTGATTACATCAACGAACAACTTTTTTACTTGACAAATAATTTTGGTGTTTTAAATGTCAACTTTACATTTTCTTTTTATTATTTTTTATTAATATCATTATCCAAATCGAAGCATTTCATATTATTTTACTTTAAATTTTTCAATTTACAGAATTTTTGGATTTTTTACGCCGATAAAAGAAATAATTTTCGGTTGTCAAAAAAACCCAAATAAAAGTAGAGTTAAAAATACACCGACTCTTTTTATGCGTTCGTTTTTTTGCTCAAAAAAACTCCGATCTGTTTTACCCCGGTGGTCATCAGCGAACACTCCTGGGCCTATCCACACGAATATTTTTAACAACACCGTAACAACAGCATTCTGTATTCACACTGTTGTTATTCTTCTTTATGTATGTGTAAATTTACTTCATTTTTGGATTGCTTTGTTCGAGGTACGAACTGCAAACAATAGAAAAACACATGGCAATGCATATTCAATTTTTTTTATTTATTTAACTTTATATTTGTATTAGTGAGTAACAACACGAGAATACCAGAAATTTCATAATGCAAAAGTGCATTACAAATCCCCACCACAAATTTAGGTTTGTAGGCAGAGAGGTAAAGAAACGAGGATGAATACGGTTGTTAAAAATACTGGTGTGGATAGGCCCAATGTATAATTTCCCGTTTAGCGTTGATAGTTTATAATTGAAAAACGTCTACTTGTGACACAGTACACATAATAAAGGTACATAATATACTCCGATGTTTCATTTTCGTTCTTTCTTGCGCATCCATGTTAAAAATATTTTAATATGGCGGACATTGTGACCAAACAAATCGAGTTTGTTAGTTTTGCGTAATAATTTTGAGTGTTGAGTGAATATAATTAAAATTGTGTGAAAAATTCTACTGACTTTAATTCAAAATAATTAACAATGTATCATGTATCAAATGTTGTCCAACATTGCAGTCACGATCTCCGTCATTGTTGTTGTTGTAATTTTTTGACATCCTGCACAATATATTACCTTATATACATATGTGTACTGTGTACTTGTGGTATGATTTCACTCACGGTTTTAGTTAATTTTTCACTACTTTCACTACTTTTTTTTTATATCTAAAAAAAAAAATTTATGCCTGTCCCTGTTTCGGCGCCAGTGAACGAAACGATGGTTCGGAGAGTTAAAAAAATGAAATTTATAAAATAAAATGTTAACGTCAACTTTTTTATATTGGCGTTGTGTATAAAGAATTTAATTTAGAACGTTGACTTTTGAAACACGTTCCGTTGACACAGCACTTGTGGTATGTGGCATGTTACTACATAAAAAATAGGTTTCAAATTATGTTTGGGAATTTGGTTAGTGCAGCGTTTCTAGTGTGTAGCATGTTGCTAACTTATATAAGGGAAATTGGTCATAATTCTAATGGTAAAGCTTAAACATCTGCTTGTTGGGGTGCGTTAAAATGCTAGTACCTGTTTCTTGGGTAGAGATGGTACCACTAACCGTTGAACGAAGGAAATGAAAAAAAAAAAGTCAAACAAATTGTAAGTGTACATACAATTGTTCCCTACCTTTCAACCGAGATTTTATTTCGTTTAATGTTAAGCGTGTTCCATTGGCGTTAGTGAATTACTCATAAGTACTTATATCTACTCGCAACTACTCATGCTCAAATGATGGTGTAGTTGAGAAGTAGTTACACATAAAATTATCGGTAGATGGATTTTAGTTCAAAAAATTCCAATAGATGGCTCTATACAAATTTTGGTTGTGTGGAATGTAATTTTTTAACCCTAATCCAACCAACCTGTTCCTTTTTGGCTCATTTGGTAAATGCAACGATTTTCAAAATAATGTTAATTTAGTTATAAACTTGTATGTATTTTATTTTGAAACATTTCCATACATTCCATATAACGTACTTGGAATTCTTTGCACAAATTTAGTTAATTATTTGATTAGAATTTGAGTTTACTGACATAATAAAAATTTGTTGGTTGTATTATTACTGATATATACTAAAGATACATGTTAAACCGAAAGTGATCTGACTGAAAACGTCTGAGTTAAATTCAACATGTAAACGGCGACTTGACTGAAAGTAGTCTGAGTTCGGTCAGTTTAAATTTGGTTGGTTGAGTCAGTTTGTATATTGAGTTAAACATGTAAACTTTAATTTAGTTGAACTGACAGATTTTTCATACAGGCAAAAGGTTTTATACATATTTGAAGTGATTTTTAAATTATTTTAAATAATTTTCTAATAATTTAAATATAATTTTATAATAAAGTGACATTTAAAATGTCAATTCAGATCAAATAAAAAAATCCCATGTAACCACCAACCCAAAGTTTCAGTCAGATCACTTTCAGTTATAACTCAGTCAATCACTTTTGGGTTTAACATGTATCTTTAGTAATAGTTTACACCACGAAATATTTAGTGGACTGACCTAAATGGCGACCTATTTTAGTCCACCTACCGACCGTTTACATCACAGTAAATATAGGTCGCATTTGGTCCATATGTCAAAAATTAAAGTATTTCAATAAATGTATTTATATTTAATATTATATCATTTTGGCATTTAATAATTTTAATTTTAATATTTTTATTTTTATTCATCATTTGTGCTGTAAAAGTAATAATTAACAAATCGCATCTATTGAAATATTGGACACTCCTTAGGTCGATCCGTTTACACCGTATTTCTAGTTGACCTATTTTAGGTTAGGTCACACATTTTACTTACCTAACCCAATTTGGGTAACTAGCGTTTACACCATGTGACCTATGCCGTTTAGGTCGAATATAGTGTATAGTCCAGGACTAAATATGGCGATCTAAACTACCTCACTAACGGAACAATGTATTTGTGGCAGCACCATCGGGGAATTACCAAGCCACCAATATCGAAACATACAAGAGGAACACCAATATTGGAAGGTACGACAGGTAACACAAAAAACTTTTGACAGTTAGTTTTTGTTTTGTGTGCGTCCGCGTTTTAAAAACAAAAATTTATATCGACGAACAAAAAAAGTGAATTAAATTAAAAAACGAGTATTGAATTATGAGTCTCGCACCATTGTCGACGACGATCATCATTGTTAAATTATTCTAAATAAATCATTAAACTGTGAATAATTGCGTTTTTAATTACTAGTGAAACTGAAATATAACTGCACGTACACACTACCGCACGATTATCGCCTTTTTTATCAACTGCGCCATCAAGCTACACTTAGCGCACACCATAACTCATAATTGGTGAATCCTGCTGCACGATAGCCATATATTTTTTGTCAAAATCTAGCAGTTTTATTTAAATTGAAGTTATGTTTTACTACTGTCACGAAAATTTGCGATAGATTGAAATTCTACTCATAAGTACTTAGCAGTAGCAGATTGTTTCCAATGGAACACAGTGATTAATATTATATTCGTTTTAATATTTAATTGAGTTGTTTATTGGGATTACTAGTAATGCCATCTCTACCTAAGATTCATGTTGTCTTCAAAATTTGATAGCGATTTCCCTTATAGCTATTGCAAGTTATTTGATACCAAAACTTTATCATAAACATTTAAAAAAATAATTTAAAACTAAACTCAGAAACGAGTAATAAGGAAAATAGTTTTCATTTTAAATGAAAATACACACTGGTTTCAAAACTTTAACATCGATTTTCTCAAAACTCATATCACATTTACATTAGTAGAATAAAAGTATGTAGCAAAAAAGTATCGTAATGTGAACTCAAATTTAAATGTTTAAATATTTTATCGCATGCGATAAATATTTAAATTTGAGTTCACATTACGATACTTTTTTCCTACATACTTTTATTCTACTAATGTAAATGTGGTATGAATTTTTGAAATTAATACTGGCTTTACACCGTAGATCGTATAATAGCAAAATAGTATAATACTATTTTAATATCTAGCGTAGTCGGTTTTACACCGCATAAAATATTCATAAAAAACAGAAAATTATAACAAAATAATGAAAAAGAAAAATTTCAAAATACCCAAAAACGTCTCTAGACTAATTTATTAATGGCCAAAGTTGAACTTGGCGAGATCCAAACAGCTGATCTCACTTCAGCGGAGTCAGATCAGTGTGGTTGTTGGAGTGATTACGGGGCACTGTCTCATAGGCAGACATGCAAGTAGACTTGGTTTCTTCTCACATGACTACTGTCGTAGTTGCGAGGACGAAGAGGAGGAAGAGACAGTACTTCATCTTCTTTGCACCTGTCCTCGTCTGGCACGAAATAGACTGAATTTTCTAGGGGCACCCCTTTTCAACGACCTGGCGGAGCTCAGCGAGAAGGACGTCAGGAGTATCCAGCGCTTCATAGCAAGCTCAAAGTGGTTTCAATGAGTTGGAGGACAAATTTTTAATTTGTGGTATGGCTACGGACCTTTTTGTGTCTATGCCTGGTCCTGGTGGACCGCCACCCAAACCTAACCTAACCTAACCTAATTTATTAATAATCCACTGTCAAAATTTTCCTTCTACAATAAACTAAAATAAAATATAACAGGTATTAAAATTTGATAGCTATCAAATCAAAATATTATATTTTATTTTTGCTATTCTACTATCAAAACATCGGCTTTACACCAGTGCAGCGATTTTGGTCGCAAAATGAGGATTGAGGATTGAGAATTTTGTATATGTACACAATGTATAATATACATTTTGCTATTGTGTGCTGTAAAATATTTTTTATTGTATTAGTGTATTTTCTCATGCGTTTCCTCGTGGTAAGTATCAAAAATAAACCAATCGGGTGAATCGGTTCAAATTTTTGGTGCTTACGCTCGCCTTGAGTTATTTTTCCCGTTCTTCTGACATAGGGAATTCATAAATATTTGTGTGTCTATTGTTGTTTATTGTTCAAGCAGAATGGTAAGTTTTATAGTTAAACGTAAATTATCGTATTTTTGATTTTTATTTAATTGTCATATAATATAATTTATAATTTTTGTTTTAATTAATTATTTGTGGATTTTCATAAAAAAAAATTATAACTAATAACAATTTAGGTATAATTTAATTAAATTGGCTCCTTAAATTAAGTTACAAACAATTAATTCTAACGACAAAAATTAATTAATTTCGCGAAATTTTTACCGTGAAAAGCAAAAACATAAAACAATTTAATAAATGATTTTTAATTTATACATAATTTATACATTCTGCGTGTATATGCTAGAAAAAAATTTCTCCATCCTCGGACATAACATCGTATAGGAGCAACCGACCATCATGAGTTGCAACACAATACTAAACCAAATAAGCAAAATCATTTTGTTTTCTAATTTTTTTGTTTTTTTTTGGTTAATATTTTTTATTTTGAGTCTCTCGCTTCGTAATATTTTTAATTTTTTTTTTATTTCGAAATTTGTTGTTCTATCTCAGTCTCCTCAGTATTTAATACATCAATCGTTCTCTTCTGAGCTTATTCCTCTTATTTGTATCATGTTATCCCTATTACTCGCGTCATTTTATCTCTCTTATTTGCATCACATTAAACGAAAAATTGAAAGAAAAAATGCACATTCAACACCAATACAATTTACCAATACTATTGCCTTCCGGTAATCCTCAAATGAATCCTCATTTTGCGACCAAAATCGCTGTACAGATAGCAAAATAGTATTATACTATTTTGCTATTATACTATCTACGGTGTAAAGCCAGTATAAGACAATTATGTTTAGCACGGCAGCATTTATTACAATTAAAGGGTAAAACACACCAAGCGGCGACGACGGGCGACAAAATTCAATGCTTGTTATTTTCGTGATTTAATGAATACAAATCATAGTTTAAGCAAAAATATATGTAAATTTTATTAAAACATTCAAGTATTTCATAATTTTATTTATTTGTAATTTCAATTTTTTCTTGTTATAGACAAACTTTGTGTATATCACACTTAAACTACATAAAATTATGTAGAATTAAAAATAATAATTGGTTTTTATTATTATTGTTATATTAGTTGTAAATATTTCGACCTGTCGGTCATTATCAATACAAAAGTAATATTTATACGAAGAAAAACAATCTTAATCACTAAAAATTAAAAATACATACACTAAATTAATTTTACATTTCCACATAAAATAATGAAACAAAAAATTTTTTTTGTAAAAAGGACACGTAAGTAATATACATAAAAAGATCACATACCAACAATAATAAAATTTTAAAAAACGCGAAAAAAACACATTTTTTCCCAAAAAACTTCTTATTAAAAACAACACTATTTGTCTGAGGTTAAAATTTAAATAATGAAAATTTCAGGAATTTTCTATGTTTAGTGAATAAATTTTTTTTTGCAAAAAACATGTTTTTAAGGGGAGTATAAAAAAAGTAAATATGTGTGTATGTATAGCAAGTCCATGTGTGTATGTGTGGCGACTCACTACACCTAGAAATTATACAGAATTTTTTCAACCATTATATTAACCATTTTCCATAGACTTTTATGACCTTATTTGGTAATGACTTGCTATACATACACACATATTTACTTTTTTTATACTCCCCTTAAAAACATGTTTTTTTGCAAAAAAAATTTTATTCACTAAATAAACATAGAAAATTCCTGAAATTTTCATTATTTAAATTTTAACCTCAGACAAATAGTGTTGTTTTTAATAAGAAGTTGTTGGTATGTGATCTTTTTATGTATATTACTTTATATATATATATATATATTACGTGTCCTTTTTACAAAAAAAAATTTTTCTTTCATTATTTTATATAGAAATGTAAAATTAATTTAGTGTATGTATTTTTAATTTTCAGTGATTAATGTCGATTTCGATTCACCTTTTACCAAATCTTTAAAAGATCACTCTCAACTGCTGGTGAATCGAACAGTTGCTCGGTAATATATATGTGTGTGTTTGACGTTTGTATAAACATAACCTATAATTTTTATTAAATTTATTATTTTTATTTTTATGTTTATTAATTAAACACAAATTAATTCTTTAATATAAAATATTTATATAAAAATAAACAGGAACACAAAAAAAAAACACAAAACACAAATTACGCTTTCAATAAACTCAAATCGAATGAAATGTCATTCAAAATGACAGTTCTATTTGTGTTTGGGTTTGTAAATCTACCAAAAAATCGAGATTCGTAAAACAACAATAATTTTGCTCGACCGAGCGACTTTTCTTGATGAATCGAACAGTTTGACAGCAGAAAGAGCAAGTCGGCTTGCTCTTTTTTGGTGAATCGAAAACCACAAGTGTGATATACACAAAGTTTGTCTATAACAAGCAAAAAATTGAAATTACAAATAAATTTAATAAAAACGGACAAACAACCAAACCCATTTCATAATTTTAATAGAAAAATATGCATTAAACGAAAATACATCGAGTGAAGTTGTTTCTGTCGTCGCGACAATATGTTCCACATCTAGCTTCAAAAAATATCGCGTCTCGTCGCTATACATAATCTCACTGTTTTTGATTTATATAAATACAAAAAAGAATTTATCAAGAATTTCTTAGTTTTATTTATCATTATAGAAAAATTAAAATAATTAATTCGTAGAAAAATACACTACCTAAAAAAGGAAAAAAATCGCGTCGCTTGGTGTACACAGATGCTTGTGCCTATTATGTGAATTGCTTGGAATATGTCGCGTCGCTCTTGGTGTGTTTTACCCTTAAGCGTAAACACACCAAGCTAGACGCGACATGTCCCACATATCCACTTGTTATAGATTTCCTTTGAATGTATTGCATACAATACATTTTTCTATTAGAATTATGAACTATTTGAATGATTTCTAATGAAATTCACTTATATTTTTGCTTAAACTATAATTTGTATTCATTAAATCACCAAAATAACGATTTAATTTTGTCGCCCGTCGTCGCCGCTTGGTGTGTTTTACCCTTTACAACTTAAGCCTGAAACACACCAAGAGCAGCGCGACATATCCCAAACAATCCACACTATCGGCTGCTTGTATCCATTTACACCGAGCAGCGCAGCAGATTTTTTTTTATACTTCTATCAAAATTGTTTTTTGTATTACATGAGAATTAAATGTTATATTTTGTGAAGCACGTTTATTTTTCAAAATATTTTGTTACAAAACAAATAGGTACACATAAAAATAACAGAAATGAAACAACACATAATATTTATTGAGGTTATGTTTGGCAGCAACGTTACTCGGGGAGCAGTTTTTTTTGCTGCTGGGTGTGGAACCTGTTGACGCGGCAGCAGAACTAAAGCGAGAACCATAGTTAGAATAAGAAAAATAAAAAAAATAACTTAAGAGAGCGAGAAAGGGGATTTGTGTGCATTCGACCATACTTGAAATAAAAAACTTAAAAATTGTTTCGATGGGTTCGTTAAATTTTAGCCGTCACTTAAAAAACTTAAAACGAGCGAAATTTTTCGAGTAAACTTAAGAAAAATAAAAAAAAAAGACAAAAAGCAACAACAAACGAAAAAATAATTTTTGACGTGAACAGAAACTTGTCTGCTTGTAATAATTTTTTTTCTTAATTTAGTAAGTTTTAAATAAAAATAAATCAAAAATACAATTTATAAATAATTCAAATAGATCATATAAGAAAAAAAGTGTGTAAATTGTTATACATTTCTGTGATGAACTGAATTTGAAAAAACTATCATATATACATATATTTTTACTAAGTATCCTATCTATCGTTATTAATAAAATCTAAACTTTTAATTAATCTAATTAATTTTTCACAAAAATAAACAAAAAATCACAAAAATAAAATCGCTGAAACTTAAGAACTTAAGCAAACTATGGCCGAACTGTCAAAATGAAATAAAAAAAATTAGGGTTCGTTCAGTTTCTTATTTTTTTTATTTTTTTTATTCCAAGTATGGTTGGCCCTTAACTTCATTTAATACATTTTTTTTAATTGGAAATTTTCTATTAAAAATTTAAAATATTTGAATGTTTTCTTTAAAAATGCTTATATTTATGCTCAAACTACGATTTGAATTTGTTAAATAGGTAAATTAGCTAATATTTAAATCTGCTGCTCGCTGCCGCTGCTCGGTGTGTTTCATGGTGGATTCAGCGAGAAAAATTTGCTAGCTCGTGATCACGAATTATTGAAATTTCGTCAACTTTTTTACCCCCTCCAATTTTTTGTTTACTTTTTTAAAAGAGCAACCATAAGAAAAAGTAAACAAAAAATTGGAGGGGGTAAAAAAGTTGACGAAATTTCAATAATTCGTGATCACGAGCTAGCAAATTTTTCTCGCTGAATTCACCATCATGCTTTACAAATGATTGGAAATATGTATGGCTTTTTGGGTTTTTAGTAAAAAAAAGTACTGAATACAGAAGTACCCAGACAGACACAAATTTGACAGCTGCCCAAATGTTTGTTTGGCATAATATGAATCCTCCCTGTGGAAATCTTTTTGAATGTTTTCGTTAATTACGTACAATTTTTAGGAATGTTTAAATGAAAATTAACAATTAATATTTTCTTGGAACGCAACACATGTTATTATACAAAGAACCAAGTAATGTATAGAAAGATTGAAACTAAACAGGCAAGAAACTAAATTGAAACTAAACTAAGTAAAAATAAAAAAAAATTATTAGGTTAATCATCCAAACGAGAATCAACGTTTTTGAGAAAGGTGGATTTATGCAAATCTTCCGTAGAATATATAAGACGCTGCTGTGAAGAACTTAACGTTTATCTAGCCTGTGACAGTCCACCAGCCATTTTTCTTCCTTTTGTAGTGATTGTTTCTTTTTTTTTGAATAACTTCTGGTTAATAATAATATACACATAAGTGCCAATTTCATTGTCACAGGTAAGTTTAGATAAAATATAAATTAAATTTTGTTTCCCTAATTAAATATAATTATGTATAATATTTCCAGAATGAATATATCGGAAATTCAATTAAAATTAATTCAGGAGATGAAGAAGGAGTGCCACGAAATCTTGTGGCAGCTAGATCACCCGCTTTATAGACATAATGGCTTCCGACGATTACGATGGAAAGAGATTAGCGACGTTTTGGGTGTAAGTCCGATTGACTGCATGTCGATGTGGAAGAGCCTGAAATGCAAACATACACGTGCCAAGAATAATCTAAATAGTGTAAATCATCTCAAAGATGGTGGGACTTACCAAATATTAAAATATGCAAAAATTAAAGAATTCATAAGCGAAATGAATTATTTTGATAATCAAAAGAATTTCAATGATTCTCGTCATCCGAGAAGATATAAGGTCTTACTCCCAACACCTGAAAAAGTGGTAGTCCGTGTTCCGAAAGCCGTATTACCAGAGGAACCCGTGAGTATATTTTTAAGATTTAAATAATTTTTAGATAAGGAAAAGCATGCGTGCATAAATTTCAGCACAATTAAAAATTGAAAGAATTTATTAATTTCCAACGTATATAATTACCAATTGTTACCAATTAAAGTATCCAAAGTATAATCATACCAATTCCCAATCGTCCGCTGTTTTAAATAATACACAAGATGTAGTTAGGTAGCTTTTTAAAAGATGCAGAATGACTGAGCTTATCTTAAAAGTTGCGACCTTCGATTTTAAAATATTTAAAATTCGTTGAAAATGTTTCACCATAGCCATCATTGCGGTGGTAAAATTTATTTAGGGAAAATGGTTTAAATTAGTCATTGATTTTGAAAAGCTGCAAAAAAAATTACCAATTTTCCAAAGAAAATCTTTTTATCAGTATTTCCTGTTTGCTCCCTAACTTAAAATAATATTTAAATTATTTTTAGGATTTGACCTGTTTCAGCAGCCAAGCAGAGAAACTTAATGAGGTAGGAGAAACACCTTCAGATGTAATAAAAGAAACGAATAGTATTTCTAAAAGAGATGTAGAGAAACGTTACGATGAGTTCGGCGAGTATGTTGCCGCCGAGCTCCGTCATTTACCAGCACGTCATGCGATTTTATTACAGCAAGAGTTACAAAATTGTATAACCCATGCTAAGCTGTCATGCTTAGAACATGAAGATTCATCCTGTTCTCGTTCGCAAGATGTTAATTCAAAGGCAACATCACTAAGCAGTTCTCCTAACCTTTCGAATGATAAAAGTAACTATTATGACGTTCTAAGCCCATAATCAGCTCATATAACCAGTTCTGGATCGAATGACAAATAATTAGTGTACCTAAGTAGTTTTTAATATGTACTATAAATAAGTGTTTAAATTTATGCAATTAATAAATAAATATTATTTTATAATTTTTATTTAAAAACTTATTCCTTGAGAAATCGTTCTGAAAATCATTGATCATTTCTAACTTTTCCCGGAATCTTAAAGCCTACTTAGATGAAGCTACCCCTATTATGATTGTCGAGTCGATCGACAATCGACACGACTCTGTTGCCTTTTCCTTTTTCGTACTGTTTTTATCAAATGAAAAAAAGAAAACTCAATACAGAGAAGTGTCGATTGTTGATCGACTCGACAATCATAATAGGGGTGAATTTATTTATTAATTGCAAAGTACAAAATCGCTTTTTCTCGGTTTTAGCTAAAAGTCGCTCAAAAAAGGCGACTCGCTGTGTGCAAAATCCCATAGCCATTTGTTTTGCCTTTTGCTCAATATTTTTCTTCCTTTTGCATGTGATTTTGTTTCTTTTTTTGGAATAACTTCTGGTTAACAATAATATGCACATAAGTTTCAATTTCATTGGCACAGGTAAGTTTAGATAAAATATAAATTAAATTTTGTTTCCCTAATTAAATATAATTATAATATTTCCAGAATGAATATATCGGAAATTCAATTAAAATTAATTCAGGAGATGAAGAAGGAGTGCCATGAATTCTTGTGGCAGCTAGATCACCCGCTTTATAGACATAATGGCTTCCGACGATTACGATGGAAAGAGATTAGCGACGTTTTGGGTGTAAGTCCGATTGGCTGCATGTCGATGTGGAAGAGCCTGAAATGCAAACATACACGTACCAAGAATAATCTAAATAGTATAAATCACCTCAAAGATGGTGGGACTTACCAAATATTAAAATATGCAAAAATTAAAGAATTCATAAGCGAAATGAATTATTTTGATAAACAAAAGAATTTCAATGATTCTCGTCATCCGAGAAGATATAAGGTCTTACTCCCTACACCTGAAAAAGTGGTAGTCCGTGTTCCGAAAACCGTATTACCGGAGGAACCCGTGAGTATGTTTTTAAGGATTTTCATAACTTTTTGATAAAGAAAAGCATGCATGCATAAATTTCAGCACAATTAAAAATTGAAAGAATTTATTAATTTCCAAATGTATATAATTACCAATTGTTACCAATATAAAGTATCCAAAGTATAACTACACCAATTCCCAATCGTCCGCTGTTTTAAATAATACACAAGATGTAGTTAGGTAGCTTTTTAAAAGATGCAGAATGACTAAGCTTATCTTAAAAGTTGCGACCTTCGATTTTAAAATATTTAAAATTCGTTGAAAATGTTTCACCATAGCCATCATTGCGGTGGTAAAATTTATTTAGGGAAAATGGCTTGAATTTGTCATTGATTTTGAAAAGCTGCATAAAAAATTACCAATTTTCCAAAGAAAATCTTTTTATCAGTATTTCCTGTTTGCTCCCTAACTTAAAATAATATTTAAATTATTTTTAGGATTTGACCTGTTTCAGCAGCCAAGCAGAGAAACTTAATGAGGTAGGAGAAACACCTTCAGATGTAATAAAAGAAACGAATAGTATTTCTAAAAGAGATGTAGAGAAACGTTACGATGAGTTCGGCGAGTATGTTGCCGCCGAGCTTCGTCATTTACCAGCACGTCATGCGATTTTATTACAGCAAGAGTTACAAAATTGTATAACCCATGCTAAGCTGTCATGCTTAGAACATGAAGATTCAACATCACTAAGCAGTTCTCCTAACCTTTCGAATGATAAAAGTAACTATTATGCTGAGCCCATAATCAGCTCCTATAACCAGTTTTGGAGCGAATGACAAATAATTAGTGTACCTAAGTAGTGTACTATTAAAGTGTAAGTTTGAACGAATTCAAAAACCGAGGATTTATCCACCGATTACTATGACCAAACAGTGGTTAAATCCTCGGTTGTGGATTAATCATCGTTCAAACCACATAAGTGGTTAAATTTATGCAATTAATAAATACCTTGTTGTTGTTGTTGTTATTTTCATTTGCTTAGGTCGACTAGCACTTATAGCTGTATATGACCTATTTTTGTATTATATAAAACGGTTAGTCCAAACTTCTAGAAAGAAGTATGGATGTCCCGAGTCTAACTATTTACTTTCACTGAGTCGCACTTTGTGATACCACCGACTAGCACGGATATATAGGCCTTTTAAGACATTAAAAAATGCAGTACCTAGCACCACTATCTATTTTATTGAGCTGTTATTTGTGATACCCTCGCTTTTGTACACGATATAACGGGCCTTTTACGTATATTACGCAGTACCCGGGACCACCAGCTCAATAAAGATGTTCGCACTCTTCAAGATTTATATTGCGACTGTATTAATAAATACCTAAATGTTATTTTATAATTTTTATTTAAAAACTTATTACTTGAGAAATCGTTCTGAAAATCGTTGATCATTTTTAACTTTTCCCGGAATCTTAGTCTAGATGAAGCATTATGAAGTGTATTATCTTTTACCATCTTGTTTACATTCTCATACTTTTTTGGGTTTATGATTATATACAGTGGCGTTTCTACGCAATTTTCAAGTTGAGTACATAACGAATTAATGCAACAGTTGGGAACCACACGATAATTTGACGGAGATACATTTTTCCACATATTCTTGCTCTATTTTATGGCAATAAATGGATTGTTTTAGCTCTTTTTATAAAAAGTAGCTGTATTAATTGCTTGTGTCAAACTAGCTGTCAAATTTTCAAGTAAGAGATAAATGTTAATTCATTTTTTCAAATTTTCAATTGTATTCAAACTTTATAAATTACATACACTTATTTTAGCATGATAATCACGGAAGTGGATTTTAAATTAATTAACGAATTAAAGAAGAATGGGCGAGAAATGTTGTGGCAACCACAACACAGACTTTATAAAAATAATAGTCTTCGCCGCCAAGTTTGGACTGAAATCGGTTATAAGTTGGATATATCTCCTCAAGAATGCCAGCGCTTATGGAAGCTACTCAAAGGCAAATATTCCCGTGCGAAAACTCGTTTGACACTAACTCCACAGAATGGTGGTAGCCCTCATGAACTAAATGTAAAAATCAAGAAATTCATTAAGGAAATGTACTTTTTTGAAGCCAGTAGCAGCGATGAAGAGTATTTATTATATTTAAATAGTTATATTTCTTTCGTTTGTTTACTTTCTCAAATGATTGAATTTTATAAACATAACTTTTAAATATTATGATTTATTTAAATTTACGTATTTTTATATTTATAGCTATAAGGATATCAGTTTAAAAGCACCCATCGTCCCCCAGCTTGCTCCGGCTACACCCAGGATTATAACACGAGAAGAAGATGGTAAATGAAATGTCACATCAATAAAATTAACAAATAAATGTTATTTAGAATATTAAATTTAATGCAGGTTTGGATGTTAATCACAGCAAATTACCAACGTTTCCACAGCTGGCCCCTTCCGCATCCAGGATTATAATACGAGAAGATGGTAAATGAAATGAGAATATTAATATTATAAAGGAGGGGAAAAAATGTTATTAATAGAATTTAATATTTAATACAGGTTTGGAAGTTAATCACCCAAGAAAATATAGGGTCATACTTCCAAAGGCCGCATCACCTAAATTTCCTGTTCCAAAAACCGAAGTGTTGGCAGAACCGGTGAGTAAATTTTTAATAATTTATCTACCTTATGTAATTTGTAGATAAAACGACCAACCAATCTTCATAAAATATATCTTGCAAGCTCCTACGGTGCTGTACTGTTCAGTTGGTCGCTTTTAAAATGAGAAGTTATTTCAAATAGAAAGAAAATCTTTTTTTTTTAAGGTTGCACCCAATTTAAGTAAAATAAAAATGCTCAGTGAAGACGAAATATACCAAATTGAAGCCCTTGAAGATGAAATTTCTTATGGAGAACCTAAACGTAAAATTCGCTCCAATTCTCCAGAAAAAATGAGAGCACCACAGAAGTCTACGGACAATTTTAAATGGCACACCCCAACAGAAACAACAGACGCAAATAAACCTCAAGAAAAACCATATGATCAGTTTGGGAAGTATATTGCTGCCGAGCTCCGTCATCTACCAAACCGAGACGCCATCTTATTGCAACAAGAATTACAAAACTGTATAACCCAAGCCAAGCTGTCTTCGTTGGATACATCTACGCAATCACCTTATTCCAATACCAGAGATATACTTCACGTTGATGTTACTACATCACCGACATATTCAAGTAACGAAGAAAGTAATGATTATGATGTCCTAAGCCAATCACTTATAACCACGTTTGGGGCGAATGACAAATAAACTATGTATTATTTTAAAATATGTTTAAATGTTGATTAATAAATTTCTAACAAATATAAAACTTGGAATTTGTTTCTCTTGTTTCATTCCCAGAGGAATTTAGGTGAAAATTCATTTTTCAAATAATTTTAGTTTCATGTGTTTCATATGAACAGGGATTCCTACCACCTAGTGGTGATGTTCTTTACTTATATAGGTAATTAATGGATTTAGCTAAATCCATTCTAAAGAATTCCTGGATTTATATACAATTAGCCACATGGTATGGTAATTTTTTAAAAACTATTTTAACCCTCGTCAGACGGCATAATTTTACAAAGTTAACAGTCCTCACTGTATGCATTCCTTCCTTAAAGCATTCCTCACTTTATGCGTTTATATATATGATCTAGATTAAAATGTAGACATCTTATACCACTGACAGACTAGGGATTAGCTAAGCGCGATTAGTGAAACGAGATTAGCTAATCCACCACAAATCCATATGCGTTGACAGACTAGGGATTAGTTTCTTGCAGAGAAATAAAATATTATTGTGATGATTCGCTGAAATATAGCTAGTAAATCAGCTGGACTCATTTTTTAATTCAATATTTCTAAGATTTATACATTAAAACACACTAGATTTTCTTTTTCCTCAAAATTTATTCAGCACAAATTGTTGTCATTGATTTTATAACTTCTGTCGTAAATTCACGCCACGTGCATTTTCAGCAATGTTTAAATAATTATTTCACATTGTAGTGCCACTTGTACCATCACTAAACCCAATACAACGAGATAAGCTCGAAAATTTTCAAGGATTAGTGCACTAATCTCGATTAGTGACTAATCCTCAAATAAAACGAGATTAGCTAATCTTCAACTTGACACACTACAGCTAATCTCGAAAAAATCACTAATCGCGCTTAGCTAATCCCTAGTCTGTCAAGGGTATTACGAAAGTTCCATCCATAGAGGCTTCTACAAGTAAAGTTATTCCAATTTAAAAAACGCGAAAAGGTACAATTGTACCTATGCCGCCTGACGAGGGTTAAAGAAAAGGTTGTAGTAAAAAGGCGTTTTCGGAAATAGATCATGGGTAAATTCGCAGTAAATTTCGACCATTAAATTACACTATAATGGTCTAATTTAATGGTCTAAATTTACTGTGAATTTACTCAACATCTATTTCCGAACACGCCTAGTCTATTTCCGAACACGCCTAAAGTAAGCAACATTTTAAATACATTTGAATTTGATTTTCGAAAATTCGACAAGGAAAATTATGTAAGACTACGGTGGCATGGTTCTTCACCAGTTTCTTCGATGTTCGATAGTGTTCGTTTCTGTAGGATAAAATATTGCAGGTGCACTGTTTCAATTTTTGAATTACGCTTCCTATATGCGATCAGGGTTGCGATTATGTAAGCATTAAGCATGATTTACACGTTCCAACAATGTTTTTCCAACTTTTTTTGTTAGAGACTTAGAGCTACACGCAATAGAAAAATGTTCATGCGATAAAAAGAGAAAAGTATAAAACAAAAATTTCGGGCGTGCTATAATTTTTTGGCGGTATAAAATAGACGATGTAATTTTTGACGAATTCCGCGGTGATACTACTTTATTTATCAAAATTACCACTTTTTTTGGCTAAAATGAAAACTTTTCGAACGTAAATTTTAATTTTGAATTAAAATTTTAAAAAAATAAAAATAAAGCGCTATAAAAATTTCACAAATCGCCATTTTATTATTTTTGTTTCCACTCGGGTCGAGTATATTTTATGGTCAAACAATTCTTTTTTTGGAAACAAAGTTTAAAAAAAAGAAAAAAAAACTCCAAGAAAATTTTGCTTGTTTATATATTTGTTCTTGTCTTTCAAATGCAATTCGCGATATACTAGGCCCATATTACACTATTACATTTCTACGTCGTTGAAATACTTCATTACTTTTATATGATAGTGTAATATGGAAATATAATAATATTTTTTAGACGTTGTATTTTTCTAATGATATTTAGCTTCATGAAGCTAAATATTATAATATCGATGGAAAAGTATGCCTGGAGTATGCTGATTACCAAAAACATTTTGACAGCTGCTCATAATGGCGGAAAAATATGACTGGAGTATGATGATTACCAAAAAATTAATTATGGAATATGAAAATAATGAAATGTTTTTTAAAATAGCCATAACATAAATTGCAGATATTATAGCTGCGCGAGTACATAATATTTTTTTCTCCATTTTTCGATTAATATGATAAAAATGTGATTGAAAAATACGACATAGTGTAATATAGCAAAATATATAATAGTATTTATAAAACAGTCTTTATGTCATATAAAAGTGATGAACTATTTCAACGACGTAGAAATGTAATAGTGTAATATGGGCCAATCTCTTCATTTTTTGTTGGCCAACATTGTTGGAACGTGTAAATCATGCTTTAGTAAGACAATAGTGGTTTTCCAATCGACGTATGTTCATGTCTAGACATGAACCATAAGTGCTTGCTTATAAGACGTACTTGCGGTGGTCGATAAGTCACTATTACGAGTTCTTGTTAAAAAGTGGTTGGGGTAGTTTCGTGAAAATTCAAAATTATCAAATAAAGCAAAACAATTAAAAAAATATATATAATAAATTGTGAAAAACTATTAAAAAAAATTATAAAAAATGAAGTGTTTATTCTTAAAATGTCGTAACAATACTCGCAACAAATGGCTGGCAATAATAAACCGGCACACAAAAAATTAATATTTGAGATACAAAAAAAATAATAAAACGGTACAAATTAATGAGCAACAAACAAAAATTTCTTGGCATCATAAAATTAATTTTTTGGAACAAAATATAATAATTTTGCAACATTTATAATTTTTTGGCACTATTGGAAGGGTACACAAAAAAATATTTTTTTGCATCGAAATAAACATTTTGTGTGACAAAAATAATTAACTGGCAACAAATTTATAAATAAATAAATTCAAAAATTAGAATTGTAGAGGCTAACGGCTTCGGTAACTTTTACGGGCACGCGGGAGGTCGCTTCGCTACCCCCCGCTTAGCCCTTCGAGGGGCTTTAGATTTCAACTTCGGGGGACGTAGGAGCCGGGATTCGCAAACATGTCGCACTGCGTGCCGAACGTAGGAGCGGATTATATAGAATCTATTAATGACACTACAATATTTTATATCAATCCCCTATCAAATATTAAATAATTTGTATCGATTAAATTTAATTTTTTGTCTCGAATTTTTTTTTTTTTTTATTTCTTTTTCTGTTCCAAAATATTATATTTGTTGCCAATTTATTAATTTTGATGCCAAAGTTTGTCGCCACAGTATTTAATAATGTCCTTCAAAAATATTAGTTTGTATTCTCATATGTGGTTCCAAAATATTATTTGTAATGCCAATTTATTAGTTTTGATGCTAATGTTTGTCGCCAAATTTTTTTTCTTGTATGTCCGTTTAAATTGTCCCGCAACAAATTACCTGGAATTTCTTTTCATCGATAAGTTTTATTCTGAATGTATAACGAAATGATGTAATTATTGCAATTTGAGATAAAAAAAGTGCACTTGTAATTTAAATTTATTACATAATTATCAAAAAAAAAAAAACAAATTTAAATGTTGTTGGATACTCAGGAATCTTACGATTTGTTTACAACTATTTTTACCAGGTCCGCACTAAAGGTGTAAAATAAACTATTTTTACCAGGTCCTCACTAAAAGTGTAAAATAATGACGCGGTTTTAGAAAAGTTATTTTTAATAATAAAATTAACTTTATTAAAAACTTGAACTAAATAATAATTATCCGTGTATTTGCAACTAAAATAAAATCTTTCTCTTTTTCTCACCGATTTGCTTACTCTTGACGTTTGTTTATTTCATAAATTTATTTTATATCGTCGGGGTTTCAATAATTTAGTTATAATTGCAAAAACGTACTTTTCTCCCGACTATTTTATACTTTATATTTTTATTTTCTTATAATTTTTTTCTTTTTCTCTACATAATATTTCGATCTTAATAGATCATTTTCAAATGTTAAAACACAGAAATAATATGAGGAAGTTATTATTTAGAATTTAAAAAAACTAGTCACAATCCATCATGGATGACTATCTCTATTGTCATTACAATAGAGATAGTCATCCATGATGGATTGTGACTAGTTTTTTTAAATTCTAAATAATAACTTCCTCATATTATTTCTGTGTTTTAACATTTGAAAATGATCTATTAAGATCGAAATATTATGTAGAGAAAAAGAAAAAAATTATAAGAAAATAAAAATATAAAGTATAAAATAGTCGGGAGAAAAGTACGTTTTTGCAATTATAACTAAAGTTTGTTTATTTCTTCTCTACAGTTTTTAGCTTTATGTGTACAACAAAATGCACTTTCGTTTGGCGTGGATTAATTAATAGAGTTAGCTGAATTAACTGAATCAAGTGAAGTGAATTGAGTGTTCGATTGACAACTCTTCACTTAGTTAAAAAGTAAGCAATTGAGTTATCTGAATATGTATTTTGCTCGTGTAGTTAATTTAAAGCGTATTCGATTGGACTGAAGAGTACAACTCTTCACTTCAGTTAATTGAGTTACTGAAGAGAAGAGGCTGTTCCAATGGTATTCTTCACAAGATAAATGTCAAAATAAAAATAAAATAATTTATTTCAGTTTGGCTTGTGTTTAGAAAAAATGTTTCAAAATGTAATTTTCTATTAATTTCTTATAATTTATTATTAAAAATTATTTTTTAAGGTAGCAAATTTCCAACCAAACAGTCCCCCAAATCAACGCACGAGAATAAAAACAAACGAAAACAAAAAAATTCAAAAAGGGAAAACAAATAACTCATCTGAAGTAATTACATAAGTAAAATATCTCTTTAGTTATTTCAGTTGCTCAATTTTTAACTGAACCCAAGTATTTTTAAATCCAACTATTTTATAATATTTCGTAGGATATCCATAACTTAGTTCTGGGTTTACCTTTGTTTGAGTTATGAATTATTATAAGAAAACATATGCTACCGTGTCGCAATTATCGGGAACTCACAGAACTCGCTATATAAAAATTATATACATGTGTGTGTGTAGAAATAATATTGGAGGGGATATTTTTTAATGTGTGTGTGTATGGAAATGTCAACCTCCAAATTTGGCGGATAAATCTAATAATTCATTAATGAAACAAAATTTGTATTTTTGTATTTTTATTTTGATAACATATATGTATATATTTTTTTAATTTTCGTTGTTACGTGTATATATTATGGTATTATTATATATTATAATATATTACGGTCTAAACTATTGGAACAATTAAAAATGACGGGGATATGGAACGGGATTAATTTTGGTTTGGAAAATGCTCATTATCCGAAAAGAGACACGAATCATAACTGTTAGGATGTATTTCACTTTCAGAAACATCATTAAATGCAAAAATAAATGAAGATTCTGGGTTTGGATTTTCAATTGGTTCGAAATATTGCGGTAACTCTAGTTTACTAATGACCACGGCTTTTATCATCCATTCTCTGGTTCTTCTCGACATCTCATATTTGTTAAATACCTACAAGAAATAGAAAACAACCACAAAATCAAAATAAAATTAAACCAACATAAAATTTGGTAGCTTTGCTACAAACACATTACCTCTAAATATCAACTTACGGTTCGGGTTCTGTAGTATAGTATGCATTTCTATACACGATACACGGCGACGTTATTTTTACTAATTTGAACTATTTAAACTATCACGAAAAATCAATATCACCGAACACTCACGAACCAATCTATTTTGAACAAGATACAAAAACAAACTGATAAATTACGAAGGTAAAAAAATAATTGTTATATAAAATGTATACATATACGATATACACACCAATACTACATTGTATTTCTAATGAATTCGAGTTCTGTTGAGTTTCGGATATTTTGTCAAAATCCAAAGGTAAATACAGTAGCTCAATTTTGAGTTCTGCATTGTTATACTTGGGAAGTGAAGAGTTGTCAATCGAACAGTCTCTTCACTTCTGTTACTTCAGATACAGCTACTACTTCAGTTAATTCAGTCCAATCGAACACGCGTTTTGTTTTATTTTGTTTAAAAAGTCTGTAAAATTCGATATAATTTCAGATAGATTGTATATATTCTTAACAATTTTTAGTATATTTAATTTCTATTTTTATTCAAACTATAATTAACAAAAACCAAATTTTAAATGACTTTTTTTGACATATTTCTGAAGTGAATGGCACCAATAGAACACCCAATTCACTTCAGTAGTTCAATTATCTAAATAGCAACTGAATTATCTAAATAGTAACTCAATTCTAATTCAATTAATTCACTCCAATCGAAAATGCCTATATATTGCACGTAAATCGCTTAGGGTAAAGGCACTATTAGACGACACCAAGATAGGGTGCATTCAAAAATTCAGTCGACTGCGCAGTTTGTGCAGTACTTCGTTCAAAAATTAAGTTTTGCAGCAAAAGCAGCGCAGTTGGTCGTTCAAAAATTACATTCACTAACGCAGCCGGTATGCAGTTTTTGCAGTCGTTTTATATTAACTGCATAGATGCAGTCAGTCATTTTTTGTGTTAAGAAAAACAAATTAAACCTCAAAATATTGTTCATATATTTTGTATGACGTCATTAGATATTTTTTAATAAAAATGTAATTGAAATGTATTCATTTTATGTCATTTTAGACGGTCATTTTTTTGTGAAAATTCAATGAAAAATTAAAACATAAAGGAAAAGGCAATTCGTATTCTTTAGGTTTAATCTTGTGCCGTTTGAGTTTTTTTGTGGTTATTTTTATTAAAATTAAGTTATTTTCAAACATTTTAAGATAGTTTTACATGCTATTGGTTTTCCTTAACACTTAAAAAAAAAATTTGACATATTTTAGCTGTCAAATTATCGATCTATTATTATTTCGATCTATTATTATTTATTTCCGAAATATTTATCATCTTTATGACAACACTTTAACGTAATTATTATTTATTGGCTAGACATTTTTATGTCAATTTTTATTTGCGCAGTTGGTCGTTTTAAAATGCAGACAGCAGCTATTGCAGTTTGACTGCTTTTCAGTTTTTTTCGACTGCAATTGCTGCGCAGCCGACTGAATTCTTGAAAGCACCCTATATGGAAAAATTTAACTTTTTATGCTGGAAACAGATGTGCGGAATTTTTGAATGTAGTAACGCGCGCTTTTCCGCACCCAAAGCACATGTGCCGCTTAAAACTGCGTATTTGTTGACGTTTATTATACACGTATTTAATTTTAATATACAATTTTTCTTAATAAATTTTACCGTATTTTGTCACAAACGAATTAATTTGTATCTTCCATTTTGGCAATTGTCAGCAAACATTTGTTTTCAGTCAACAAACACAAAAAATGGTCCTGAAAAAATGAAAATATGTATAGAAAAATCGTACTAGATTTGGTAGTTCAGCCTACCAATTCGCAGCTAAATTAGAAATAGAAACAACTTGCGGAAAAACGCCTACTATGCGGAATACATGTATTTCATTTCATTAAAGTACTTTTCATACCAAGCGCCTCGGCTTTGAGCTTCGAAAATGAAAATTCTTTATTTCAATTTTGAATTATGAAAATTAGTTTCATTTGATTGATAATGTTTAATTTTATAGTAATAAATTCATTTTGTTGAAAAATAATTTATTTTTAAGTGATAATTTAATAAAAAAATAAAATATGTTGCAATGAAGTTATCTACGAGGCCAAGGCAATGCGTTCCACACTCGACTGCGACATTTTAAAGTAGTACAAAGCGAAGAGCTTTATCAGCATAACCTATAAATCACATTTTTGTCACAACTGTTTTATATTTAGCGAAAAATTTAGCTCATATGTAGGTTACAAATTCATAATATCTCGTTTCTTGCTATATTTCACGTGTAAAATGGACCTAAATAAAATATTTGATATCAACCGAATGTTCAAAGCCGACGCCACCGGTATGAAAGGGTCTCAGCTTCGTATGTGTGGTAACTAAAAATTTCAAGGCGAGGCGCCTGGTATGAAAAGTACTTTAAAGTACCCTCAAGGCGCAAAAATGTATACATCGAAAGTATACATTTTACGAACAGTTTACGAACGGTTTTTTACACTAATACACATACAATACGTTTCATCAACATGTATTATATGCACACCACACTAAAATTACAACTTGCAGTTGCAATCTTGCAATATGTTTTTTGGCTTTGTTTTGAATTTTTCATTCTTAATACAACTGCGCATCAAGTTAAACTAGTGAGCAATCTTGTTTGGTAATTTTTAATTTAATTGATATTTATAACATTTTTAATTTTGTTTATTATTATAGCTTGAAAAGTATACAATAAAAATAAATTTAATTTAAAACACAATTTGTTTGTATTTATTATTTAATAACTAATTTCTATTTAAAATTATCTTGGGATGCATTCTGAACTTTACGTAAATGTTACACATAGATGGCTCATAAATGTTACGATTAAGCAGTTCGTAAATGTAACGTTTAAACGTACACATTATGAACAGTTTTATACACACCAATACACACACAAGTCTTCGCAAATTTGTTTCACTTCTCATGTGATAAAAGTACACCTTACGAACCATATCCGTACTGTTTTAGTGTACAGTTTACGAACACCTCAGTAGAGCGAAGTCTTCGTAAACTGTACGTTTATGTTACGCCTGGTCTGGAGGGTAGTGTGTTCTAATTTAAACGCAAGCGTTTTTCCGCACGTCTGTTTCCACCATTAAAGCATTGCCACATGACATAACTACAGACGTTTTTCTCGAAACAGATTTTCGATTTTTGATTAAATGGCTCCATATTTTGTGGTTAAAATAATCATAAATAATACAAAATAACTCAAATTATTAATTAAAATAACAAATTTATAATAACTTTACAATTTTAATTGAAAAATAACCATTTAAGTCAAAATCCGTTTCCGGGGAACGGTAGAAACGAAAAATGATCATTTTTCAATAAAAATTGTTAAATTATTGTAAATTTATAATATTGATTAATAATCTGAGTTATTTTATATCATTTATCATTATTTTAACCACAAAATATGGAGCCATTTAATCATAAATGGAAAATCTGTTTCGAGAAAAACGTCTGTAGTTATGTCATGTGGCCATGCTTTTAGAGTAGAATGCGTTTAAAAAAATTATTTATAGTATTTCTCCTCAAGCGTTAATTCATAAGCAAATTAACGTATACATACATATGTACATACATATTTAAATTTGCCGCCGACGCGCTCCTCTTGATGTTTAATAGTTGTTTATTAGTTGCTTGTAGGGCCTCCACGAACATTTTTTTCGTTAAATTTACTTCTTTTCTCTTTACATTTTGTTTCGTTAAGCTTATTTTTTCCGCCATATTTGTTTGATTAGAAAAAAAGCAACGCGATGATTTATTAAATTCGTTTTAAGGTAGTTTTCTGTTCTAATATCTAAATAAAATAGTGTATTTCAATAATATAGCTATGTTTAGATAAAATCCGGTTTAAAATATTGAAGTATTTTGTTTGTCTGATTAGAAATAGGGAAAAGGTACGATTAAGAAAATTTTGTGGTAGTGATTGCATTTGGAAAACATTGAAGAACCGCGTTTACTACATATTGATAACGAAAGTGCACACAGTGGTACGAACAGTCAAAAAGTGAAAATATTATAGCTAATGCTAATAGCATAATGTCGGGAATCGATGATTATCCCGACGATAATGAAGAATTAATACCGGCACTTACATTGCAATTAGAATGCTTCCCTGATGAGTTGAGCCCAGCCCAATTGGCGGCTTACGAAAAAGCGGAAAAAGAGCACAATGAAATTCGCAGTAAACTAAGTGATGTGGTCAAAGACAGTGAAAATATTTTTTCCGGTGAAATTTTTAAGGCCTATCAACTTTCGGGTGTACCCTCCGGTTTAGAAAAAATTACAAAATCGGTAGCAGATTTAAAAAAAATGGCAGCAAGCGTAGAGTCCGCTTTGCCATCGCCACAATTGGCTAAAATTAAAATAGCTAATAGTGATAAAACTGCACCAAGAGCTGTAGCACTTAAAAAACGTTCATACCAGGAAACCGAAACGGATGATTACGATGAAGAAGATTGTATGCCACTTTTAAAGCGTTCGGCTAAAACTAAAGAGAAGGAGAAAAAGGATAAAGACAAAGATAAGCCGGTCGAAATTAAAATAACACCACCCTCTAAAGAAAAGGAGAAAACTAAAAAACGGAATACAGCGCTCAGCGAAGCACCAACTAAAATTCAACAAACATCCAGTGTTAAACCGTCAGAGAATACTGCTGTTGGTGGTCTGTCGGTTGGAAGTGAGGCCAAAAAAGGAACCACCACCACGCCTACAGTCGGTGTTGTTGATTTAACCAATGATGAAAATGGAACAAGTAAAGTTGCGGCCGATTCGCGTGAAATTTCATTTAATAAATTACAGGGTAAAACATTTCCATCTCTCGTGGTTGTCGCACGGCCATGCCTCAAAATTAAAGATTCCGCTGCTTCCGATCGTGGTTCACTAGATTCTCGAGTGAAAAATGTCTTAATGCATACTGCTACGAAATTCACAGAATGGCTTATTCAACAGGGTCTTGTACGTTCTGAACAGACATGTTTAAATCATCCAAGCGTAAATTTAAAATTAGGAATGTACTCGGATGCTAGCAAATTTCCTTATTCTGGCGGCTATGTATGGATATCCGATTGCTGTCAAGCGCGCTTTGTTTCCGTATTTAACGGATCATTATTCGAGGGTTCGTTACATCCACCTTCAGTTTTATTAAAATTAATTTATCACTGGGCATGTCAAACAAATGTTCAAAATGTCGTGCAATGGGTTAAAGTGGACAATCTTTTTGTGAAAGGATTGTATACATGGCTTCGGGCCGTTTGCACCGTAGCACTTCATCAGCATATGACATTATTAGGTGGAGCAGGTAAAAGAATCGAAGTTGGTGTTATATCGCTTGGGACAACCACTCAAGATGGACAACAGCGACAAGTAAAGGTAGAGGTTCTCGGAGTTTTAGATCCAGAAGCTAAACTAGTTCGATTAAGGGCGGTAGAGCCGTTAAATGAGGGAGAACGAAATTACAAAAAACGTTTTTCAAAAATCTTAGAACCTCTCTCGAGTTGGGTGCACAAAGACAGCATTATCCTAACAGATTTAACTGTGGATAAGGGAACACTAAATACCATGGGGTACAGAACTGTGCATCAAGTAAGTTTCGACTGTTTCTTTTTAGAAATAAATTTGTTAATTTGAGTTTTTTAATTCTAGACATCTTCGTCGGGCGACGCTCAAAATCGAAATACGAATAGCCATATAATGGATTATCTAAGACGAATTGTTCCTCGAATGTTTCAAAATACACTATCATTGCTTTCACGTCAAATAATTCAACAATTTTTGGATGAATTAGTTTGGCGCGAATGGTATGGCATATCGCCTGGTCAGGCATTCGATAATGTTGTGTCACACATAGCCGAACAAACCCGATTAGATAACAAAGATACCTTGGTAACAAGATTAAATCGTGTTGCTGCGAACCCATTTAAAAATTGGTCACATCTTGGTGTTAGAGCATCGGCGACATCATCATCGAAAGAGCTTCCGACCACATCAGCTGTAGGGTCTCCAAATTCAGCCACATCGTCGAAAAAAAATCGTGGCAGTAGTAGTAGTAATAAACGACCCGCAACAACTCCAAAGGAATCATGTTAGTAAAACTAAAATACAGAAATATGTTTTTTATTAAGTTTTTTTTTTTTAATTTTTAATTTAAATTAAGCAGAACTTGTTCATAAATTTAAATGCTCAATAAATTTACAAATATAATCTAATTTTTCACTTGCAAAAATTTCTTAAACAAAAAAAACAAAACAGAAATTTGAGTGCGTATATCTAAATGGAAATTAATCTAAATTATAATTTTTGTTTAATTTAATTTTATGAAATTGTTACGTTAAATTTTATAATTTAGAAGCGCGCCACTTAATAGTTTATAGTTTTCGTTAATTTTCGTTTAATAAGCACACCAAAAAATTATAATTTATTTTAATTTCCAGCGCCATCGCCATCTTCGTTGTCCGTAATGAAAAAGAAAAAAAATCTAACCACCGACGACTCTACTAGTGATGATAAAAAATTGACGACGAAAAAGGTTGATCGTAAATCGATAACAGCGGCTAAAAAAGAACCCGAAGAAGATTTAATATCGTTGGAGGAATTTTTTTATGGTATTCTCGAAGATCCAGAATATATAAGTGCACCATGTGATAATTTCCATGTCCAGTGCACCGAATGTGATGAAGAATTTGATAATAATATTGTGTTAATGGATCATCTCAGTGCGCATGCGAATCCATCGAAAGACGATACAAATCGGCAGTGTCGTTATTGTTTGGAGAATTGGGTGAATGAAGATGCACTGCGCAAACACATGGCTTTAAGTCATCCGACTGAAACAAAAAATACTGTATCATCAACGTACAATTGTATTATATGTGAGGGCCGTTACAGCACAATTCCTATGCTCGGTGCTCATATGCAAAAACTTCATTTGCCATCGGAATTGCCGTATAAATGTTGTGCATGCAATTTTATGGCGTCATCTCAACACATAACCGTTGATCATTTTTATGAGAAGCATAACAATTTGAATATGTTACAGTGTCCGTTTTGCCTGAAAAGCAATACGATATTTTTAAACGGCAAAACTATTGTCGAGAATGTCAAAAGTTTTGTAATTCATTTGAGACAACATTTTAATACATCCCAATCGAAGAAATGTACACGCTGCTGTTTGCGTTTTATGCACAAGGGAGCTTTAAAGACACATCAAATCTATTCGCATATTAGTTTATCACACTTAGAGGCTCGGATTAAGCCACTGTGTTCGACATCAGCTAAATTTTTTAAACCGAAAATTGTTGCAAAAAATTTAAACCAGAAAGATATTCAATCGTATATAATTCTGGAGAAATATCCAAATTTAACGATCGATTGCTCCGATGGACTTTTCTGTTTGGAATGCGGAACAAATTTTGATGACGATAAACATTTTATTGGATTAATAAAATGCCAGAAATGTGAATATAAAACATGCTGCCTACCTTCGATGCTAGATCATACATCGTCGTGCGCTGGCGTACAACCCGACAGCACGATTATATGTAAATTAGAAATGGAAATGCATTGTTTGTGTGGATTTTCATCGTCGGAGGGAAATGCACTTGCACGACATTTGGCCATGTGTGAACGGCGAAGTGCTTATCCTTCGGTCGAGGCGGCTCAAGAGAATACCGTAAAACGTAATATGCTCGATATGTTGGGATTAGTACGTCGGGCGGATGAAAATGATTTAGCCGATCCGAATGAATCGGAACAAGGACAAACAGTGTTTGATGATGCTGCCGATGTACAATCATTCAATACACAACTATCGTTAGATGATTTAGGACCACCGTCTGTATTAACATCATCACAATCGTCAGAACCTGATCGTACGCCACAATTAAAAGAATATCAGGTAGTTAAGAAACGTTTAAAAATAAATTATCAAGTATAATATTAACGATTTTTCTAGTCGCTGGCTACACCACGTGTTCCTCATTTAGAACGGCAGGGAAATGATTATTGATAGTGTAAGAGATAGCTTCATATTACATTAAATAAATATAGTTTTTATTAAATTCTTCATTTTAAAGTTATTTACTACAATACATACTTATACATAATATCTACATAAAATGGTAATGAAAAGTCGATGTAATCAACATACAAAGAAAATTGTATGCAATATATTATTCATATTTAGGTAATGATTGAAATAAAAGAAAAGCAAACATTTTAAAATTAAATTTATTATTGATGAATCGTATTTTAATTCTTTTGGGCCAGTTAAAATTGCCATTGCCATCTGTGATTGACTAGGTGACATTGTTTTAATTGTTGGAATCGAGAACTCGTAGACAAAATCGAGTGCCCTTACCTATGTATAGTGTTCAACGTATTTTTTCTTCTTTCTAGTTTATTTACAAGAACAAGTGTTAAATGAAAATTAATCTTAAAAATTATAAATGAAACACACATATACACATTCAAACTATTTAATATGTATAGTACAAACTACATCTCGGAACTACTACCAAAAATTATCATTCAAAACACCTTCAGGCGGTTGTATAATACCATCCTTAAAAATTTTCATTAAAAATCCCTCGAGTCGTGCCTTTGGACCGCCCTCATCGATTTTATTTAGTTTTATAAAATACTTTTCATGTATAAACTTCAACAGCTTGATGAATTGTTTACCATAATTTTTGATGAAATATGATCCAGTAATTTGTAAAAATTCTAATATAAGTGTGGCACAAATATCAGGTAATGGATCCAAATTTAGTAAATTTGTTATCCATTTCCATCCGTGATCCAGGTTATGCGGATGCGGCATATTCATAAATTCTCTTCGAGGCTTTGTTATAAGAATTGCGGAATACAAGCGAATTCTGCCCGATAGGCGTTTTAAGTACAAACCTTGATTTTCTAGTACGCCATCGACATAGTGAAAACCTACTAATCTGAAATCAATACGAATATAATTAATCGACGTTTTACCTTTTGCCAACTAGAAATTTTATTTTATTACCTTAAGTATTCTTCAGTTGATTGTCCCTCAAATTGAGGTATAAAATAAGGAACCAAGTAAGGACATTCTTTATGCAGATGTCCTAAAAATAATACTCCAAATTCTGGGAATTTTTGCCACAATGCGACTATTACGGCAGCTATGGGGAACGCTGCTTTTCGATTACTCGAAATTTGAGTATCAGCTTGTTGCACAAATTTTTTGGCCAGTAAAAACATACAAAATTGTTTACCAGTCGGATAATTATTCGCTGATACATTGTTGTCCCCAATTTTAACTGTGCTCCCAGATAACAGCATTGACAGTTTTTCATATTTATCAATTAAGTGTTGCGGATTGACCGCAGTTATAGCATTTACTGGCATATTAATCGCCTTTTGGCAATCGAAACGATATTTCTTTAGATTATCATCGTTTAAGAGTGGTGCTATGATTTCCGAGTACTTTTGAAGTAACAATTGCAGGTTTGTATAGAATTCGAAACATTCTTTTGAAACAAACGATAGAAATCCTAAATTGGGATTTATCGATATTGTGCTATGTTGGTTGTTATCCACTTCGTCTTTCACCTTCTGTTCTTCGAGTAGCTTTTCAGCCGCATGTTGTTCCTGCAATTGGAGTTGCTGTAATTTTTCATGATCCTCGGCTATTTTTTTCACCAACTTATCATACTCCACATCGTAATTGGTATTTAAATTTTCAATGTCGCAGTACAGTTGTTCGGCCGCGGTCACGTCATTCGCAGTAATACCATGCGTTTTAATTGATTTTAACAACTGGTCACGGGACTTACACAATTCATCGAGTTGAGGATTGAAATTCTTGGACAAAATTTTATTAAAATCTTTTGATTTAAATCGATTGATTAGATTCTCGTGTTCTTTATTAAAATTTTGCAGAAATTTTTGGATCTGATTCAAATTTTTAGCCACCTCAATCTGTTGATTTTGCTTCAGTTGCTTCTCCCTTTTTTCGCATTGTTCGCGTTTTTTCAATTCGTTTTCGTGCATACACCGCCGATCCACCTGTTCCAATTCATTTAGTATAGAATTTTCGATGGCCTTAGTTTTATTTAAATGATTTAATTTTGATTTTATTAGATTCTCGTTGCGTTGTTTCTCCAGTTGCTGGTCGAAATTATCGTACTGTGACTGACGAGCGGACAGTTCCTTTTTTACACTAGCTCTTCGTTTCTTTTCACATTCTTCTAATTCAATGTGGTATGGTATAGCTTTGTAATCGTTTACTTCAACATAATGCGGAGATTCTTGCCGTGTTTTATTATTTATCGTAACTACTAAATCTCGGCCATATATAACTTTTCGACCCTCTGAACTATTTGGGGTATGATTTTCTTTTGCTTTATCACTATTATTGAGTTCGTGAACTTTTGTTTGTGATTGAAATCGAACAACTTTTATATGATTATTTACCTCACTCATTTTATTTGTACGGGTGTTAATTAAATTCAGAAAAAATTAAACATTCACTTTAACAGAAAATTGCAGCTTATCAATTTTGTTTTTAGATGTCATTTAATTTTGGTGGTGCATCATACAAATTTTGTGCTGAATATCGATAACGCAGATCACATTATTTTGAATATAGCTAGTTACGGTTACTAAGGATGCCAGCGTTTTGATTACACAAAACAAACAGCGTCGCGTTAATATCTGTGTAGCCAAATTTGAGGTGGCTCGATAACATGTTAACAAAACGCGATAAGTTGTTAATTCGACCGTGGATTGATCAACGCTTTCAAAACCACCGCAGAAAGGTAAAACCAAGATAATATATATAACTATTTATTCAGTGATAAAAATAAGCTCGCACTTTATCTAGGTACAAAGTGCCGGTCCGGCAATTGATTTTCATCCACCGGCCAATCATCCTCACATCACGTTCAAATTGAAAAAAGTCCAAAAAGAGTTGGAAAGGCGTGAACAAATCGAAAAAGAGAATGTTAGATTGCTTCAAAAATTGGGGGCGATAATGCAAAAGAAGCGGATCGAAAATTTTTGGTCATCACCTCGTCCAAATTTTTTGCAACGTGAATATTTGTATGCGCTTCGGCCAAAAACTACGAAAGTATCATCGCTCGAGATAAGCACAACAATTACGGGCACGTTTACAACTAGTGATTCGAAAGAGACGCCTACATCATATTATCAAAATTTATCCGGATCATATGCTCGGTGTATGGCATGCAATGGGCAAGGGGCGACAAAACGAAATCAGGTGTGCCCGGACGTTCGAATACCATATCCACCGGTTAAAAAAACAATCAATCAAAAATTTCTAAAAGACACGAAGTTGCATTCGTGCTGCAAGTATTGCTGCTAAGTAGGTAGTTTAGTTTTGCGGAGTCACATTTCAACGTTTGTTCAGCACTTTTGTACCAACATAATAAAGATTTTTTTACTCAGTCAAGATATCTTTTTTTCAATTGGATTGCTGGGCCCGATCTGCTGCCTTTGAAATTTCTTGTAACCGTTTTCTACATTTTGAAAATCGCCCAAATATGATTTTCTGATAAACTGCAAAAGATTTATTAAAGAAAACCTTCAATTTTATAAATTTCTTATTGTAGCAAATAAAATAATTTTCCTCTCTTGAACTAACTATTCTTGAATAAAAATTATGGTTCTTACTAATCGCGATATTGCATAAATGCATTTTTAAAATCTGTGCAAGATGCTCTATTGTTCTCAATGACCAGTTTTTTGTCTTCAGTATATCCTGCACAAGTTATTCAACAATAAAGAACCGCCGTTTTTACACAGGGTTCCTTAGTAATTTTTTTTTATGTTAACCGGCAACGCTTAGAAACCTCTTTCTTAATGTCCTCGAGTATAAGCGGCGAGCGCACAGCACTACTAAAAGGAAAATAACGCAAAGGAAAGGGATTATCCCAAGGAGATTTCAGTCTTCGAAAATTCGACTTTTGCCAAGGGAAAGGCTCTCGTCCAGTCCGTTCCATAATCGAGTGATTTGTAAAATAACGAATTTTTCAACTTATGAACTTCTTGAAGGCCTGAAGAATCTTTCCCATCCCTGCATGTTTATTGACAGATTAAGAGCTGAATGCGCTGTTCTTCCTCCTTCGATCAACGTGGCAGCAATACCTGAAAAAGAAAGAGCTAACGCAATATGGCCGTTGGAACGGATTTAGCCAGGGCCAAGGAAATTAAGGACGTTTTGCCAGTTCCACCTTGAGCGTCCTTAAAATACAATCCACCGGATTAGTTGGCTCTTGCTTGTTTGATAGTATCAAATGCTATCTTTTGTTCTGGAAGGAATTTTGGTGTATTTTCTTGAACGAACAGCTGTGTCATTTCTGTTGTATGATTGCTCTTTGAGCAGTTCTCTCGAATTCACAACTTTTAATTAATTTTGTAATATCAGTCAAGAAATGGTCGAATGGCTCATCATCCTTTTGACTTCTTGTATAAAACAAATACCGCTCGTTCTCGTACACTACATTTTTACGGGGGTTGCAATATTCTTCGAATTGGGTCACAATTTTTCATTATTTTTTTCTGCTTCGGTTACTTTAAATGTTAAGATATACATCAATCGCTTCCTCACCTGCGATATGCAACATTTGTGCGAGTTGAACCAATTCACTTCCTTCTGTTAATTTGGTCTTTCGCATATATACAATTTTTTCAATTCTTTTATAGATTATCATCAAGAAAAAGTGATTTGGGTGTGTTGAATCGACCCATTGGCTGCCTCATGCTGCTAATATTATCTACCCTAATGATGCAGAATACATTTAAATCCTGCCGGCTTGCAGCTTTCACGAGATAAATTGTAGATACGAAAGGAATTTACACAATGAATTAGAAGTTCGTACATCTTGTGTTTTTTCCATTCCTATTTGACATCTCTTAGTATACCTGAATATGTAAATAAATCGGTAATAATTATGTATACTCTATCAATTCAATTAACTTCGTTCATTCCCTGTAATATACTTTCACAAATATAAAGGAGCTATGCTATTTGAATATGTCTCTAAAACGATAACGACCTCTCTTTTAAAGCCGCAATACCTTATTTCGAAATTTAAAAGGTACACAAACCGAATTTGTTTGTAGCTATTACATGTACTTCCCATTTGAAATTAAATTATTACTGTTTTGTTTTAAAACACAATAGGCACTTACCTTTTTCATACATATACTTACCTTAGGAATTCAAACCCATTTTCGTATTTTCCCCTTGTGACCACATTCAACATCTCCCTCCGCATTTAGCTGCTTCAAACTTTAACTTACTTGAACTTCTCCCAAACCACTTAAACATTTCACTTCCCTTTCTCTTCTTCACCCTCCCAACATGGAACACGAATATGTCAAAAATCCTCGATGCATATACACTTAAAAATCAACCACTTTTCCGTAAAAACACAGCCGTTTGACTCAAAAGTCATGGCCCTCCTCATTCACAGTTTTGACATCTATATATAAAAACACGTGCTTATTCAAATGCAACGTTGTGTCAAAATTTCAAATCAATCGACCAACGACTTTTCGAGTTTTGTGAGCACAAATATACGCAGGGTGAATTTTTATATGAAACTTAGTATATCTTCGAATTATAAATGTTGGACCGACCATAAATTCGTAATCAGCGGCCCAAAAATCACCCGAGTATCGAGATTTATTGCCTAAAAAAACAGTAATTATTGTTAATAAAAACTACGCAAACATTTTCAGGTGGTAAATTTTGTTTTAAATATCTGCATTTAGGTTTCATCAAAATTCGTTTAGAAGCTTCGGAGTCTGAGGTAAAACGATATAACGATAACTCGACTAATACATATTGGAAAAATTATTTAAATTAAATAAAATAAAAAATATTTCTCTAATTTTATTATTTAATTATAAAGCCGCTATATACACATTTTGTATTTTATATTTATCTTAATTTTTCTTAGCACCAAAAGTATATTATATTTGTTTTTGTTTTCAAAATACCTATATTCAACAAATTTGCCATGTAAAGAAATATAATTACATATGTTGGGAAGCAAAACCATATTTGAAATACTACTTGTTGTTTTATTTTAATAGTAAATTAGAAAATTTTACATTAAGATACATGTATTGTTTACAAAAAAAAAAACAGATTTTAACTACGATCTACTAAAAAGGAAGTTCTAACGAAAGGATTCATTAATTCGACCAATCGTTTAATTTATCCACACAAGGTTTTTGTATACCAGTCGATAGATGGCACATTAATTGCTTTTATTGTATTTTATTCTATATGAAATAGCCTTAAATCTAATGAAACACCCGATCGCAACGTCGCTACAGTTACAATCTAGATCAGTATTTCGTGAAATTAATGTTTAACAAAGAATTTTTCCATTTGGTTCAGGTTTTCGAAGAATAGGGCCTCACTGACTGCAAATTATATTGTGTTATATTTAATATTATATTTAGCGGAAGAAACCCAAAACTAAAAAAAAAAAATAATAAAAATTCAATATCACAATTTCATTTACAATACATAATTTATGTAATCGATATAATTTATTTTAAAAATAATAAATAATCATAAATATAGGTAACTAAATATTTTATATTTATTTAATTAATTTTAATTTAAATACTAAAGGCAAACTTTCTTTTTTCTTTATAAATTTATATGTTCTCTTAATTGATCAAAGCGCCAGTTTTAACTTAAAACAAAACAATATTTTTAATAATATTATTAATTTATTTTTTATATAATAATTTATAATCACATAAATTTTAATTTTAATTGTTTATTTTTCTGATTTTGCTTTATAATTTTTTACATTTGTTTTATCCGTTTTTCGTGTTCGTGGTAATGTGGAATAGCTAGCAGACATTTTATCCTATAAATAAAAATTATTTTTGATTAGAAATGTTTTAATTTATTGTTATGATCGTACATATTTTAAATATAAATAAACAAAGCAATACATAATGTTTTTATTAATATTTATGTGCATATTTTATTTATACAATTTAACAGAAAAAAAAAAATGAAAACGCAAAATGTGTAGTAAACCGTTTTCACTTTTATTCTATAAAATGGAAGATTTTCCACCATTTTGTAGACGTATATTTGTGAAACGATAATGTGAAACGTTGGTATAGATTTGAGGCTATATACAATATTTATAATAGGTTCTGCCCTAATGTACTTTCCAAGGGAAGATAATGGGGCAGCATTAAAAGAATTCGAAACTCGAGAGTCGTACCGACTTTGAGATTTGCCTCCCAAAAAAGTTTTTTGAGCTATAGGTAGTCTAAAATGGCCTGAAAATACTGGTTAATGTTTAAATAGCTACCAGACCACAGCAAAAGCTTCTTCAGTCTCAACTCACTTGTAAAGTGAATAAGTAATGACTGAAATGGTTAAAGTTGTAACTAATAAATTAATCGTTTAGATTAAAGTACTTTCCATACTGGACGGCTTTGAGCTTTAAAAATAAAAATTCTTTATTTCATTTTTGAATTAGGATAACGATTAATTTCTAGATTCTAGTTAGGTTGATATGATTACCTTGTTTCCTTGAATGGAATTGGGATAAGGTTGAGTTGAAATTAGATTTTCGTTAATTTCAAAATGGCGGCACTCGTTTCCATGAAGTATAGTTAGGTTGAGTTGAAATTTTCACGCCGCTTAGTACAAAGAAATTTTTTGTTGCGATTGTTTCTTTGTTTACGTATTTTAATTTGTTTCTAAATAGTTTTTTGTGTTTAAAATTGATTGTTTCCGACTAAAACACTACAGTACGCCATTTTATTTTCAACTGGATTCAACCCTACTAGTTTCGTCGAGTTCAAATTAACTTAACGAAATCTAACTTCAATCCCTGTTTTCACGAACACTAACTCAAACAAAAGCCGGTTTGAACCTTTCAAGGAAACATGGTAAATATCCGTCATATCGAAATATGTTGTTTCTGTAACTTTACTGTAACTCTGTCACGATTAGATTCTTCCAACTTTGTTCTGGAAGCATGCTTTTAGTAAAATTTAAATCTGACAATAGCCGTCTTTCAATGGGAAAAATTTACTACTTGGAAGCACTTGTGTGAGTAGATACCAAATGGAATGAGAAATTGAGTGACACAAGTAAAACCATAACCATCTGCTTAGTTGTTTTTTTTGTCTTTCGTAGTTGTATATTATAGTAAAGGAGATAAATAAAATTAGATTGAAAATATGACAAAAAATTGGACTTATAATAAAGGGAAAATATTGATATTTAAATACATTTTTCTTAAAATGTGTTGATGTTACATCACCATTACTTACTGAACTTATTGCCATCTGTGAATGACTGGTATAAAATGAACCAATCAATCTAAATTTAGCCAAAAAATCTACCACAGGCACATAGTAGCTGTGTTTTTTATTCCCTCCCGATAGCTGCTATCGAGAGCTGTCATTTTTCTATACCTAAATTTAAATTTGACGCGCTATTTATTGGTAAACTAAATTTATTTAACCTCAAACTATCATTTCTAATTGAATTATTTAGCGATACAAAAAATATTTGACTCTTCGTATTTATACGGAGCGCTATCGGGAGCCACTTTTTATATGACGGTATTGACGGCTCTCGAAGACGGTATTCCCGGCTTCTCGGGAGCGAATAAAAAACGCAGCTAGTTGCTGTATATTCTATTGATTGATTGTAGCTACTTCTATCATCCATTTAAAAATACTGACACTCGCAGCACTAAGAATTGTGTTTATTTTGACAACGCTACGTCTTTGTTATTTTCATTAAGCGTATTTGTTGACCAAAATTTAATTTGAATTATTTTGGGTTTATTTTTTTCCCAAGAAAATAGCCAATTTGATTTAATTGGCAAAAGCCAACCTTTAGAAATAAAATATGTATAAATTTAACATGTACATATTATGACATCTGGTGGCGTCTACCGCTAAGTACAAAAACTAAAAAATGGGACAAGATTTAAATAATCCCAAACAAAATTTGGGATTATTTTTAATCCCTCCCTAGGATTATTTAGTGCAATTGTTGTTGTAAAAGTCTCAAGCAAATACGCTAATTATGTTATTCCCAAAAGTATAAATATAGTACATGAGGAAAAGTGCGAATACATTTTATCCATATATAAAAATGAGATGGTCATACTAAAACTTTTTTTTCTTTCGAAATGTTACTATGATCTTAAAAATTTTGAGCAACTTTTACGAAAAATGATAAACAGGTTCATTTTTTCGATTTTACATCTAATTGAGTTAGTGAAGAGAAGAGACTGTTCGATTGGTGTTCTTCACTTCAGATAAATGTCCATGCGGCTTGTATATAGAAGAACTGTTTCAAAAATAATTTTCCTGCTTTCACCAAAAATCAACTAAATTGTCATAATCGAAATTTTTATGTTCTATTTTATTATAAACAGTTTTATTAAAAATTATAATTGAAATTTGTTTGTTTATTTCATTTACTGTTTTCTCAAAAGCGAAAACTGTAAAGAAAACTAACGAAAACAAAGAAATCCTAAAAAGAAAAACAAATAACTCATTTGAAGTAACTACACGAGCAAAATATCTCTGCAGTTAATTCAGTTGCTCAATTTTTAACTGAAAGTGAGGAGCTTTTAATCGAACACTCTCTTCACTTCTGTTACTTCAGATACAGCTACTACTTCAGTTAATTTAGTCCAATGGAACACGGTTTTTTCCAATCGAACACATCAACAAAACTTGTGGATTGCCTCTTCATAATGCAAGGAAATCATAAAAAATTCATCTTTTTATCGTGCATCTTCTGTCTTTTGAAATAGAGCAAATATTAAATCAGTTACTAGTTTCCTATTGTACTAAATGAAAATGGCAGATGTTCTAAAAATTAACTTTGGTATGTTTCCATGCTAAAATATAGATTTTTAATATGTGTCTGTACTCATAAAGGGAACATCTCTGCATAGACATTCATAATAGATTTCTCATTTCATTATAACTAAAGGAAAAAAACAAAACTTCTGATATTTCCAATGTTATCGTTGTGTTGTGTATTTTATAAGGCAATGATTTTAGAATGCGTTGCAAATATAATACTTATATGCAATACACCGATAACATTTGAATGGAATTTTTTTTTGTGTTTTTAGTCAAATGAGAAATCTATTATGATTGTCTATGTCTATAGTCTCGATAGAATATCTGTATAAAAAGCAAGATTTTAATGTACAATTAATAAGTTGTGTAATTCAAGAAAATATATTAAAAACGATAAAATGTAGCTTAAAAGGTCCTACTGGATGAAACTAAACTAAATTAATTGCAATTCAACCACAAAAATAGAGAAAGTTTGGAGGAAATTTATAGAGATCTATCGAGACTTATAAAGAAACACAGCTAGTATAAGCTTTACATTTGTGATGACTAAAAATTTTGAGGCGAGGCGTCTGGTATGAAAATTACTTTACTACCAGTACATATGGAATTTTACCAATGAAATTTTAATTTTCCCGTGATAGATGGTGTAGTATCATTTGAGCATGACTAGTTGCGAGTAAATACAATAGTACTTGTGATTAGTTTGCTAACGCCAATGGTATATGCTTATATAGTATTGCGCATGCGTGCCCGTCGCTATAAAACAAAAATCCCCAAAAACTGGCATTTTCTAGTTGTGATAAATCATTCTATGCGCTTACGCGAAAGTTGGCATGAAAGTGAAACAAAAGGTTAATGAAATATAAGATCATTTAAATCGAGTAAGTATAAATTAATAACTACATATAATCTCGTGAATCGATGACTGTAGTCTGTAGCTCTGAAAGAAGTAAAACAAGGAGCTGAAGTAAATGCCACGGCTAAAACATACAGTTTACCTGAAGCTATATTACAACGTTATGCCAAGAAATACCCAGAGGACGTAATTGTGATATGTTAGGTTTTTCTTTCCTCCCCATTGATTGATTTTCAGCTATGGTTTACTTTTGAGGCTTAACCGACTAGTGCTAGACAGTTTAAATTAACGTTCGAAAAGTTTCAAATGTCAATTTGAAATCCGATTGATTCATCGGCAGACCCAAATTCTAAGCTAACAAGGGAAATATCAGCGAAAACAAATGATGAAATGGCTGATATGAAAAATATGCCAGAAGCAGGTGGCGGCATTCTATATTTGTCGCAATAGAGTATCCAATCTCGGTCTCCTGGATTTTTTGTCAATCCCGAAATCCCGGGATTGAGCTCAGTGGCGTAGCTAGCATTGGTGGCATCCGGTGCAGATATCATGGTGTCACCCCAAGAATGTAAACTGTTAAAATTAATAAAACTCCGATAAACGTAAAGTATGATTTTGTTTGTTTATTTGTGAATACTACATCGGTGGCCAACTCACTGGCCATTCGTTTTTTACGACGAATTTGTCTTTCTATTGGAATGTTGTAGCCCTACGATATTTTCACAACAAAATCTACTGCCGCTTCTACAATATGACTCTGTTTTTCTTCAATATAAAGTCGAAGTGCCTCTATTTTTATACAATTTTTATGCAATCTGAGCACAATTTATTTCCCTTAGTACATCATTCCAAAAGAAAAAATGGCAACAAAATGTGAAATCACACACAGAAGGCATAAGGTTATGTGCAGCAACTCTGGTGTCTAAATTTTCTTGTTGATCACATAATTTCTCAATTGCTTAATTATTTATTTAAAAGCTTACAAGCATTTATAAATTATCACAATTGATAAATAAAATTATTTACTGTGGATAACTTGGTTAAAATGGCTTCAAGCCTAACGTTGAAAAACTTTGTGATGGTTTGTGTAAGTTTTTATTTTTTCACGGTCAGGTGTCACTGTCATCCCAAAACGAGTGGCACTCGGTGCGGGCCGCCCCGCCGCCCTCCTCTAGCTTCACTACTAATTGAGTTTCTATAATCCCGGAATTGTATACTCTATGTGTATGCGATCGGAAATGTAAGTTGATTCAATCATGAACCTGGGTAGATCTCATTAGAATGCTGTGAAACGCTTATTCAGGTATTTGAAGATAACCATCGATTAAAAACTCATTTTTCGATCAGATGGTGATAATTTTCCTCTATACAAACATTGATGATATACAAAGTTTTGCACTGGATATATTGTATTCAAACTGCAAAATTGTGTAATTTCTTGGGCAAGTAAAACGCAACTAATGCTTGCATTCTCGAGTGTAGAGACTGAATATATGGCAATGGCATCGGCGGCTCGGGAAGCTATATGGCTTCGGTAACTATTGAGAGAACTGTTGAACGATAAACAGCAGGGAATCAACAATTATTAGGCTAATCAAAAATACGAGCTTAGAATAGTCACAGATCAAAGCCGTTTTAATTGCATTCCTCCGACGATCGTAAATGAATAAACAATTCAAATAGTTTAACATAGGCCTGGTTATTATGGTTTTATTTAGTTTAGGTTAGTTAGAGCGGTTCACATCAATATTTATCTTTCGTAAACATACCAATTTCATCAGCTATACATATCCAAAGTTCTCCACTTACCTTAAAGTAAAAGTATTCTTTAATAATCGGTCACGTTACTTAAAATTACTAATAAATCAGCAACTCATTCATATTTTATTAAAACTAAAATTCGACTAAACAGTTATTCAGCTTAACACAAACTCGGCTCAAAATGCAAATCCGCCAAAAATCAACATTAACAAAAATTTAGGAATTAAATTATTTTCGAACGAAAATAGTGAAGGACACTTATCCATTTGGCGTCATTTTAGTACATGTACAAAGCACATAGGTAAGAAGCACCCAAATTTATGACATGAATTTACAAAATTTGAAATGATTTCAAAATGAGACAATCTAGGGTTAGACATGATTTATAAAAGGAAAATCTGTTGTTAAAGAAAAAGTTTACGAACGAAAACCACGACAAAAATTTGGTCTAATATATATCTGTATTCTATATACAATTACAGTTTGGATGTATTGTAGATTCTCGCCTAAATCGCTGTTTCTTTGAGTAGCTCACTTGTTGCTTTCGCCATTGGTGGTGGTGGCGGAGGTGGTGCTCGTCCTTTTTTATGGATCACCGGACGTTTTATATGGGACACATCTTTATCACATTTCTCACCGTCTTTGCACGATGTTTGAAAATTTTTCAAAAGATTTTCAGCATTAACGTCAATTTTGGATTGTGTCGTTATATCCGAAAATATTCTATCAGTCACTTTCATTAGATTTTCGGCTATATTCGAGATTTTTTCTGAAACATCAGTGATTTCAGTGGTACTAGTTTTTACATCATCATCAATATCCAAGAATACATCATCATCATCATCTTCGTCTTCTGTTTCATCGCTAATCGCCGATAATGTTATTGAATCTTGGGCGACGAGACAACGATGTGCATGTAAATTGGCAAAAAATTTCTCATTCTCAAAGTACTCATCATTTTTTATATCCTCAATGAAATTATTGAAAATATTGTGGGCTGGTATAGTAGTTGGCGTTTCACTATCACTATTATTGTTACTAGTATTATTCAAATAGTATTCTAACTCGTCTTGTTCAGAAAAAATTGGATAGTAAACTGAATGTCTTTTTATAAAATATGGATATTTTGAATTATCCTTTGCGACGAAGGAAAAAATTAAAGAGATTTCAATTAACAAAACAACTAATGAAATCTAGATGTTTAATCCGGTAGCTGTATAACTGCATGGAGCTTAGTAATGCTGCCTGAATATGTCAACAAAAAAAAAATCTACAACACACAGTGTTTCACAGTTTTACAGCTGCGGATTAAACATTACACGCACTGCGCAACACAATGCTAGTCAAACTTACCTCAGACTTTTTTATTCTAATCCTACTTCGTGTCGCATTCGTTAATGATGCGGTACGACTAAGTCCAGTCGAAATTGGTTCAGCACTCGAATAACCTGAACTAATATCTTCCGATGACCTAATGTTACTATAACTGAAATGATATAAATAGCAAAAAAAAAAAAGAATAATTTATTATCTAAGTAAAGCTTAACTGTTATTATTATATAAATTTCCGATTTTACTTGTAGTTAACAGCCATTTCTCTAGGTTTGGTCACATCAACTTCAGGAAAATACATTTCAACTTGCCTGCCACCCGACGCTGAACGTGTACTCTGTGTCCGTGATCGTAACAAACGAGTATTGTTTGTGCTTAAATTATGTGGCCTTACAATGTCATCGACTTCATCCGGGGTCCGATGTTGGTCGGGTTCAGATAAATCACTTAAACTATAACTTCTACGTAGTGTTTGAACAAGATTGCCGCCTCCCTGTAAACAAAATAAAAATTGTTGAAAGTTTTTGTTAGAATATTGTAGTACGGTTTGTCCTATATGTACAAATAATTTATTAGAAAACACTTTGTTAATATTACCCTTCTCTTGCCAAATTTTAACTCATTACCAAATTTAGTTGTTCTATCAATCGATTGATGTCAATTCCTTCTAAACGAGCATTCAATACTCAATACTCTACATAATCACATTGCCACACTGCGGTTTAATAAATTCAATTTAGCTGAACTCGATCAAAAATCTCGTTGAAAATTCACTAAATTCGTTTTATTAAATAGCATTGTGTCAACGGTGTTAAAGATTCAACTTTGCTGAAAATCATATTGATGGATTAAACGAAGAGGTTATCGCCAACTATCGCCTTTTAGATCAAATGGGGAATGAAACAACATTAAGCAATTAAATAAAACAGTTTTGTTTCATGAATTGGGTTGGATGCTTATGTTAAATTAATTGAAACTGTTTCGGTATTTGGTACAGGCCAGAATGTTCGTTGGCGTTGGATTCTACGCATATACATACTTATGTGCAATTTCTGAAAATGTGTCCTTGTGAAACAGAACAAGGCATTTTTGAAACAATTCATTGAGGATTGTTAGATTGTAAAGCAAAAATCCTGAAACAAAAATAAATCTAGTGTTTGATTTTTCTAAAGTGAATCTTTAACCAACTATAAAACGCCATCAACATCATTATTCTGAGATCAATAATTCTGGGTGGCATAAGTTGTATAAGTAAATACTTCTATGAATAAATACCAATCATATTTTAAAATACAACGGACGCGTTTTTGAATTTTGTCCATTTATCATAGAGGTTAGGAGTATAGGGCTTCTACTAGACTTGACCATCGAACTCTGGAGCAAATGCTTTGAGTTTCCCGTATATTTTTGCTTCGGCTACTTAGCCTTAATATTTTCATGGTCATTACTGTCGCCCTGTCCTTTTTTTTCTTTTCTGGCGGATACTACTCTAACGATATTCTGTTTATTTCGTTAGATGACTGTGTGCATACAATTTATGTCTTTTCCAAATTTGTCTCAAAACTCTCGTTTGAATAGAAGACTGAGGCGACATTTAGCCAGAAGCACTTTTATTTAATCTATCTTATAGCCATTTGTTCACAAATATCTGAACTTGAAGTCCTTTTATATCTTCTCATATGCTTCCCAGTTTCACATCCAAACTGATTAGAATATCTATGATATAATTTCTTGTTTGATATTATTTGCTGTGCTGATCGTTTTTGAGTCGCATGATATCCTTTGTCTTTTTTGTGTTTATTTTGAGACCGACTTCTTGGGTAGGTCTGAAAAGATACATTTGTTTCCTTAGATTTGCAATCCCGAGCCTTGTTATGAGCCAAGCCAATTTCGCATTTTCATGTGATATTGGCTTTTGGGTATTATAAAAAGACATTGTCGCTGTTGGTCGAATACCCAAAGCTGGTGTTCGTATCGCAGTCCAATGCTTCCATGTGCCCAAAATTCACACCACTTCACTTTTTATGAGTGTAAAGATTTATCAAGAGTAACATGAGAATTTTCATTACTAATCAAAAATTGTTCGATGGATATTTTTCAAAGATCATCCATTTTCATAATATCTTGTAAAACAAAATGGCGTGTGCCGTGTATGGAAATATTATTCCGTGCGAATATGAGTTGAATGCACGTTTGAAGCCCACGAATATGTAGGGGGTATTGACGATTGGAGTCTCGATTTTTATGTATCCGCTTCATTTTTTCTATTTTCCGCCGAAGCGCTGACAACATATTTACTACGGTTGCGTCGCAATTTGTATGTATCCGGTCCACTTTTTCTATCTTCCGTAAGAGGCGCTTTTCTTACTTTTACAATCGTCAAATTGTAGTATCGTAGGATTGTTCGATGATGCCACAGATTGTACTGTATTATCTTAGATGATGATTAATTTTTTATGAAATTAGTTAAAGAACGATCATTGCTGTTACTTCCACTGTACAGTTAAGGAGAGGGATGACTCGTCAATTTACATATTTCTTTGGGCATTTTATGATTAGGCTTTTTTCCTGTTTTTGCGGAATAGAGGTTTTTCAGTTATTGATGTACTCTGGTCCTCTGGTTATCACTTCTTTCTATTTTATTTACTTGTCGAACCTGTATCTTCATATTTTCGTCGTATTTTGGTGACACAATTGCTACTTGAGTTGACGTCGTTCTTAACCAAGCACACTATAGAAGCAGCCTTAATGTAGTGTTATCTATCGGGTTTCATTGTGTGGGAGGTTGAGTTGGAACGTTTCTTTGTTTCCTCTGGTTTAATTTGTATATTTCACAGCTGGTTTGATTCTGAAAATTGCTAAGCTTAGGTACATGTTAATTAATCTTCCACAACATCCCATTCGGAAACTTTACGTAATTTCATCCATTGAAGCATCTAAATTTTTCGAATCGATTGGCCCACATTCTATCTCTTTTATATGTTCGATGAAAATTTCGTAAGATTTAAAAATATAGTTTTTAAGTTCTGACATCTGCTTTATAACCCTCTCTTATTAATTTACGTAAAATTGAATTCATTTGGAGCGGTGAAAACGATTTCTCTTGTCGTTGTTTGTTTTCAGGCTCCATCACAGTCTAATCGGCAGAATACTGCCGGATATTTAATCAATCACATAGAAGGCTCCAATTGCGTCGGTCTTATTAGCCACATTTCTTGACGTTTGATCTGATCCAGATCAGATCAGATCTCATGAAACGACACCAAAATGCGTAAAACAAACAAACATCAAATTTCAATTTTCTGTCTCGTTTTGTTTTGAATCTTCTCTTCATGCTCGTACTGTATTCATCTTATTCTTTTTCGCTTTACAAAATATTGTTCAACTACATTTTAATAGCTGAACTAATTTTTAGATCACCATTTGTGAATGTGATCCAAAATGAATTTGGATCAAATGTTGTTGTTGCTTCACATATAAATTTTGATATGATCCGGTTCACTATGCGTCAAAAAATGCAGCTATTGTTTAAAGAAAAAATAATTTCAAAAACTACGTGTTTTAATAATTTATTGTACCAAAATGCAGATAATATGAATCGGATTCATCGAGATTTTTCGAGGTTATTTGTTGTTTTTCCAAGATTTTTCAGATTATTCGAGACTATCGAGAAGTAGGTATTTTCGAAGAAGTTTCGGGTTGCTTGCTTATGTTCCAGATTATTTTTGAGGTAATTAAAGTTTATTCAAAAATTTTGATAATAAACTAGGTTTGTCCCGCGCTGAATTGAATGCGGGTTTTCACGTACAGACAATCCGATTTTATTTTTTGAGTTACTTGGTGCCTAGAACAGTAAATTCGAGATTCATGCTGTTTTGGCTTAATTTTTAACCTTTTTAAATAGTTAGCGAGTTCATACCAGTAATTCATAGATGGCAATAGCTTCAATAAGATGCTGTATCTAACCTGTCATTTTTATAAATTACAACTTTTCGAACATCAACCGAATGTTATTGCTATTTGCAATACCACTACATTTTACAGGCCGAATTAGAGAAATGTTGTTAAAGTATGAGTAATCGACTTTGAAAAAAAATGTTCCCATACAAAAAGTAAAAATTTATATGAAAATATCTCGTTTTTTGTCGTTTTTCTCGTCTCGCATTTAATAACTTTTTAAATAAGGCATAAAATGATTTTCCGAGGATGCCACACTAAACTATGATATTTAATTATTATATTGGCCAAAAAAAATTTAATTTTTATCAAGATTTGGACTATTTACAATCAATTTTGTTTACCTAGTTTTTTAAATTTGGAATCGTAAAACAACAAGACAGCTACAAAAAAAAAAATAAAAATAAAACAAAACAAAAAACTATGAAACAATTTTTTTTCTTTATTTTCATCAGTCTGCTAGTGCTACGGGAAACGATAGTGATAGGACGGAGTTATATATATAATATATGTATTTACATTCGAGGAGGGGAAGTATTTTAAATAAAAAATTACTTATTGATTTTAGTACTTTGCTCCGATGCGATATCATTTTCACATTCTCGAATTGCACATCCATTTTCCACATGTGGACATCTGTCAAAATTCATAAAAATATCTGGAATAATGACATTTTTTTGGTACTAAGGGAATATTTCCGAATGGGTATAAGCAGGTGAAAAAAATTCCCCATATAGGATATTTGGTTGCATGTGTAATATACATACATTGATGAATTTTGACAGATGTCCACATGTGGAAAATGGATGTGGAATTCGAGAATAGGGCCCCTGATGTGTTTTTTATGTACATAGTTACATACCTATAGACAGAGCAAAGTAAAAAAAGATAACATAAGATACAACAATAACAAATTTGATTTTGTCTTATATACATGCATTTTTTTTTTATGTAAAACGGCCGTTTACACATATACAGGCAATGCTATTTGGATAAAAGGAATGATATCAAAGGGCCGAATGTCGAAGGGCCGAAATTTTAATATTCACTAATTTACATCACTAAATCACAATGAAATTATTTTATTCGTCTAAATAGAATTTTCCTTCACTCTAACGAATATAAAATGGTCTGAAAAAAAAAAATAATCGGCTCTAAATTTCTAAAAACCAAAAAACAATAAACAAAAAAATTCGGCCCTTTGAAATTCGGCCTTTCGTATCCATTCCGAATAAAATAACCAAGCATACTGCATGAACCATCGCATTATTGTATTTCTTATTGTGATGCGACTTTGCCTGCAAGAGACCAAACTATACATATATGTATGTAGTATTTTATACCGAGTTTGACCGACATGACAGCGGTGGCATGGAAAAAGTGTTTCTTTAAATTTTTAAATACATATGGTAGAAAGAGATGGATACTCTTGCAAGCATCAAGCGAAAATTGTATGTACATAAAAAACATTTATAAAGAGACCAGTCATGAATGTGATATTTGACATTAGGTTGCGTCATAAATGATTTCTGTAAAGTCGCTAAATCAGGAATTTGATTCGAACGATGCAGTACAAGAAATTAAAGGACGTCGGATACGCTGGTTTCTATTGATGTAAATAGCTTCTCAATTTAAAGAGCGCCCTTCAATATTCTGATTGTTTAGAATAATAAGAAAAGCAGGTTCGTCTTGTTATCAAAGGCTTCTCAAAACCGTATTAATATTAATACAAATGATGGATGGGAGACCCTCACTTCAATGCCTAATATATAAATCGTAATATCATGCGGAAATTTAAATGTTTTCAGGTACGGTCCTTCATCTCCAGGGATCTCAGATCACAAAATTAGATGTGCGGCACGAAACAAATTATGACTTTATGAGAGGAAACGAGTTGGAATCAAAAAGATCAAAATGTAAAAGTGTATCACCATCCCGAGGCTGGATTTATGCAATATATGAATGTCTGATCCAATTTTTTATAATTTTAATCTTTTGATATACCGCAGGCAAAAATTCGAATCTAACATTTTGTTTCAAGTATAACCAAGAAATTTGATAAGGTTCTAGGTGGATTCGTGAAGTCGGTTTTATACTCTATATTTGTTTCCGCGCCAAAAATTTGATTGATTTAGGAGTTCAAAAAATATCCTTGGGTAAAAATCCGACCTCATGAATCCACCATGATTCTAAATTGAGGTCGGTTTCCGATATAAATCCTCGTAAATTTAGAAGATACATTTTAAGTAAACAAAAACCACAAAAAGTTTAGGCTGAAGAATCACAATATGTTTTATGAACATCAATGAGTATTTGAGCTTAACAAACGAGGTCTTAGCTTTTTAAAACTGCACTGCACAATTTTCGGTGTTTTTTTTAGTCTGAAAGAATCCTACATTAGTATGTATTTTGGTATTATTTTTTTTTTCAAAACATAGTGTAGCGATTAATATTTTTTCAAATTTTGGGAAAAAAATAATTCCATTTTAATACTACTGCTTACACTACGAGTTAGTGTTTCCAATCCGGGATCCCGATCTATTTTATAATCCCGGGATTAAATAAAAGAAAACCCGGGATTTAAATTGAAAAAAATCAGAAGACTGAATTTTAGTTTAATACTGAATTTAATATTGAACTTAGATATTGCACTAAATTTCATGTTGGAAAAACTGACAGAGCAGAATTCCAGCATAACATAAGTCGTGAATTTTTTTCGGCTCTTGTTGCAAGAATAAAGGAAAGAAGAACTAATTTAAGTGGATTGGCACATTATCTCCATAAACGAAGCAACGATATATTGTATGATCCCTTAGCCTTCATTCTGCCTACAAACTCGAGAAATTTAAAAGTCATGTTAACCTCCTGGATTGATTAAATTCAACAAATTTATCCTTGGATTCCGATGCCCTTAGGGACATTGAAAAATTATCGAGCGAAGGAAGAAGTAATTTCAAACCAGCCTTTGAGCATGAGTGAATAATTAAACCAGGCGATGAAAGAAGGTCTTAAATCTACAAGAAAAGTTTCATGTCATTGTTTGAAAGTGGTGGAAGCAGAGGTGGCTATCTGTACAAAAATCTATAATATTATTATGACTATAAAGTCAACTAGTGTTGAGTCTGAACCTTAAAGACGAGACGATCGACACATTAAGCTTTCTAAAGATATATTTTAAGAACAACATAGCCAGTAACAAATAAAAACCAAAATCTTCATTACATATTGTAACAATTATAATACAATATATGCATATTTAGTTTTACTTAAATAAATGAATTTTACATTACATTATCAGTGGCGTAACTAGGTACCCGCAGCCGCGGGAGGGCCCACGGCTTAAAGGGCCCACAAGAGTTATCAGGCGTTCGATTATTAGTTCAAAATCAAGATCAGATAGATGGTAGCTCAGATTAATTAAAATTTCTCAGATTTCTTTCAAATTTGCAAAACGGGAAATTTCTAGGAAATTTTTTATCAAAAGACCGTAGTCTAGTTTTTAGAGAAAGAAAACATCGTTCCTGTTGCTATTAAATATTTTCTTAAGAGAAGCCCAACAATTCCTTCTCGGTTGCTGAAGATGAATGTATGAGTAATTACACGTAATATGACTCCATAGGTTCTGACAGATACTTAGATTTAGAAGAAAATTTGCCAAACTTGTTTGAAATCAAAGATTTTGACATCAAACGATAACGATTTTAGTGTTTGCTGGGTTGATTTATTTGTAAAATACGTCTTACACTCCAAATTTACCTCTTTTGCACTTCAAATTCAACCTTTTACTAATCAAGTTTTGATTTGAAAAGGTTGAATTGATTTGCAAAAGGTTGAATGTGATTAATATAGTTTCTCGTTTGCCGAATCTTTTTTACTACCGGTAAATAAAAACTTAATTTACCTAAAACCGGTTTAATTTGAAAAACTATTTTAAATCAGGAAATTCTCCTGTTTCACTCTTGTCTAGGATTTCATCTTTTGATCATTTTTAAAATTTTCTCGAGATTATTGGAGCATAACATGGAAATGGGATGCATGATTGGTGCGAGATTAGCCTTATCTTGCTTAGTACCTATAGCATTTTGCTTAGTAATATTAAATTACTTGACAAATAATTCAATATTTACACGAATTTGCGTGGGTTTTATAAATTTTTACAAGCTCTCCAAAACTATTAATTAATATCTAAATTTTTCGGTATTATTGAAATTATTCCGAGATCAATCGAGGTAATGTAGAGATTAATCGATTTTTTCTGGGGTAATCGAGATTGTTCCGCGGTTTAAGTTTTTCGACATTTGTAGGATTATTCGAGAATTTTAAAGAATTTCCAATTTATTCGAATTTTGTATGGCTTAGCTTTGAGTTGTGGGAACTTGCAGATTTATAAATATAAATCTAAATCATGATATTTACTTGATTATTCGAGATTTCGATATATCTCTAATTTCCTAGATTATTCGAAATTATTCAAGATTGTCCAGGTTATTTAATTTTACATGGCGGTGATTGTATAGGATTTCTCTTGGTTTTACAGTGTTACGGATAATTCGATATTTGAGAACCTTCTAAAATATTCAAGATACTTTGATTCAAAATTTTTGAGATTTTTGATATTCTTCAAATTATACTCGAAATTTGTGATGCTTTATCGATACATAAAGGAATCGTTTTAGCATCGAGTTGATTGCGAGAAATTTCGATTTGTTTGAGACACTTTCAATTAATGCGAGACTGGACAATGGAAAAAATAAGTTTTTAACTAAAACTTACAAGAAAATTTGTAGAGGCCCAAGAAAATTTTTGCGGGGGGACCCGACATTTGTAGTTACGCCACTGTACATTACGTTTCTGATTAACTAAGCCCTCAAGTTCTTCCATAGTTTATAGAGGTTTTAGCACTGGTAATGATTTGCCAGGAATAGTTCTAAAGTATCCCAGTCGGGTTTCCTCTTGTTCCTGTAGATTGGACTTTTTGGAGAAGCCTAGTCCATTTCGAATTGAAGGTAACAGTGATCAGAAAACGAGTAGTCTTCCGACACTTTCCAGTTTAATAGACTAATTGTCAAAAGTTTGAGACAAGTGTAATATCTAATACCTCTTGTCTATTTCTAGTTATAAAAGTCGGCTTATTGCCTATTCACTGATGAATGAATCTAGCGCTTTTAATGAAGCGATACTGGGCTCTAGTCCTCTTAGTAGGCCTTGAGATAAATCTCGGTCGCCCTGGTGGTCTAAGGAGATTCAACAAACACGTCAAAGATGCAAAAGACTCTTCAAAACAGCAAGGAAACCAAGAGCCGCTGTAGACTGGGGCTTTTTTAAATAAATAATGTCCCGCTGCACCACATTTGTGGTCATTTCATATTCGTTCGGAAGAATATCATAAGATTCAATTCGCCAATCTGATCCCAATGTTATTTTAGTAATCGATCGACATCTTCAAGTTTGGCCTTCTTTACCACTGCAAAATTTTCGTTTACGGTAGTTCTGCTGGTGTAATATCATTTAGGAGTATGAAATCGTTTAAAAATTAATTTGAAGTCTCCTAGTTCTGCCTAACTTTCCGCTTCCCCTTGGAGATGAATTTGGTTACTTTTTTTTGTGAAAAAATACATTTTTTACATGCAACAAATTTAAAATGCCACTTAAGTAGTCAATGGTTTTGGACACTTTTCTGCTTCAGCCTTCTAATCATACACAGGAAGTTCTTTTGGACAATATATCTATATGTATTCCTCGGATTTCAAAATTGTTTGCTTAACTACCTCCTAAAACTCTGTTGGGAGATATAAACGAATGTCTTGGTCTCGAAAAAATTATGGTCAACCTGTTAATATGCTTTGTGGCATTGTTTAGCCATTTTGTAATCTTAGAGGTCATGGCACGATTGTTTTGTACTCCACAATCAACACAAAATAGTTTCATGGAATTGATAGTATCAGAAAGTAAACTGCCGATACTATTTTGTTTGCTCCTTTTGATTGTTTTTCTTCATTCTATGTGAAACAAAATGCGTTCAAGGGTGTCGTGGTTTTTACGAGCCTTTACATAATGTAAAATTATGTTGAAAGTTGAATTTTTAATAATTTCTGTCCTTTGTAAACTGATGACAAATATTTAATTTTGGAAGTTGATTGAAGCCTTAGCAGAAGAAATTCAATGTGCGGTTTCCGAGTCGGTCATCATTTTTGTTAAATAGCTTTGTTGTGCAATTTGTGGAACGGAAACTAAAATGGTGTTTAGCCGTGAGGAAGGCTAGGGTTCCCTCCACAAGTGAGAGAGTTCTCCACAAGATTTGAGTGAATTAACATTTTCCGCCCCTTATTATTAACTTATGCTTTTTCGATTCTAGGTGGATTCTAAGTTACATTTTCCCTTCTTAGCTAATGAAACCGCAAACTGAATTGTATAGTGAGCTCCATGATTGAATTGTAAAATTAGTGCTATTTTTAAATCCTGCCACTGATCAAATTTGACTCGGACTGGTAAAAAGAACATTTTAATGTATTTTATTTGGTTAATCCATTTTTCCATACACATCTTATAGGTCTCGGCCGGGATGACCTTTAGTCGAATTTCTTTTTATGGCTTCAATCGACTCATGGCGCGTTCCCCGGAGCTGATATTTGAGTTTCGGAAACAGGAAAGCCACAGCTCACAGGGAGCTAAATCTGGCGAGTACGGTGCTAAGCGATGACTTTTCGTGTTTGGCCAGAAATTCAGTCACAATCAGGCTGGAATGTGACGGCGCATTATCGTGGTGAAAAATTCATGAATTGTTTGCCCACAAATCCGGCTGTTTACGGACGAATTGCTTCACGTAGACGCCTCAAAACGTCCAAGTAGTATGCTTTATTGACCGTTTGGGACGAATTCGTGGTGAATCCCACAATGGTAGTCGAAGAAAACGATCACCATTACCTTGATTTTCGACCGATTTTGACGTAGTTTTTTCGGTTTTGGTGCGTCATTTGCTAGATTGTTGGACAGTTTCGACGTCATATTCATAAACCCACGTCTAGTAACCAGTAATAATTCGTTTGAGAAATGTAGGATCATCAGCGACCTTTACTCGACGTTCTTTTTGCAAAAAATTCAGGTCTTTCGGCACTAGTTGAGCGGCAACGCGTTTCGTACCTAAAACATCAACCAAAATGTGTTGAGTCGATCCATAAGAGATGTCGAGAGCCTCTGATATCTCTCTAATGCCAACACTACGATTTTCGGGCACAATTTTCTTCACTTTTTCGATGTTATCGTCGTTAACAGAGGTGGATGGACGACTCGATTGAGGAAAATTTTCTACGACCTCACTGAATGCTTAATGCCACTCAGATACTTGCGTTCTCGATAGAGTAGACTCCCCAAAACATTTCTGCAACATTTTCAATGATTCCGTAGTCGTAATTCCATTGGAAACACAAAATTTCAAGCAAACTAGTTGTTCAATTTTTTTTTTTTCATAGTAAAAATCGCCAGATAAACTTTTCGCGTCGTAAACAAATGGCTGCCAAACTCACACTAATGGAGATATTCTGCTCAAACGTCACACGAATGTCAAAAAAGGTTGTATCAACCAAGAAAACAAATCTTACCGATTCGGTTTACGTGCGCAGTTTAAATGGACCAGTCTGGGTCAACTTTGATCAGATGGTAAATCTTGAAGATACCTTCGGGATATTTTCGTTTTCGTTATGTCGACATCGACAAAATTGTGTCCAGATTCAGGTTATTAAAATTTTACAAACTAATAAAAAAGTGACATAATTATCTTATGCAAGACTGAATAAAGTGAGAGGCTAATAATTTGTACAAGATAATGTGTTCTTTAAACAAAATAGGCTGATCCGAGTGAAAATTGCAGATGACTTAAGTCAGAATGTAGTGAAATAATTTAACACAACGTAAAATAAACTAGAAATTTAAAAACTATAAGATTGTTTCTAAATTAAACTAGATGTAAAACTCGGCGAGCTTTAAACTTTTGTTCTAATTATTGTTAAGATCCGTGAGTTTAATTTTTTTTTATCCACCTTCTGTGTATACTTGTGCTGTAGATACAGAATGGTTAGCCAATGCGTTTTGTACTGCAACAGAGCCATAATAAGATTCCATAGAATATCGCAATATTGAAGATAAAAAACTTGGACAAGAAAAGTTTAATACAGTTTAATAATTACTTACCTGCAACATGTGAAGAAATTATAAAGCGTTTGTTGTGGGCACCAAATTGCAAGGAAAATAATTTGCCTACAATTTTATTTTCCATACAATTTCGATGCAAGAACATACCTAGCTTAGTTTTTGTATTTTATTTAGTACACCAACACAAATAATATTAAGATTTTAATTGTCATGCATTATAAAAAATAAGTGTTGATTATAAGCTAAAAAAAATTAAAAACAAAAATCATAAGGAGCTTGGCTAGCATATCATTGTAAATGTAATTGGAGGTAATTAAACAAAAAGTTTTTGGTGTTATTGAGAGGTAGTATATAACAATTTAAAAAAAAAAACATTTAGGGTACTACTACTAAGAGTGCACAATACTTACCTTAATAAGTAAATTTATCGTATCTAATTGAAACAATGTATAAATTACAACACTTACATACACTTTCAATAACACCAATCTACCGTAAAGAAATAAATTCAATTACCGGATTACATTACCTCCGCATTTTCAATAACACACACAAAGTCAGTACACACAAGTCAGTACAAAATAAATTAAAACAAAAAAAAAAATTGTATTTATTATATTTTCTTAAAACTCATTGTTTTATTAATATTTATATAATATTAACATAATAAAAAAAAATTGGTACAAAAAACTTAAATTAATGAAATGAATCGTAAATCTAATAAAAACTTAAAAAATATAAAACATAAAACGAGATTGAGGATAGTTAATCATATCATATAAAATCGAATTAACACAAAGCATTTTATTTTAATTAATTAAATTTATTTAAATATTAACCGCTTTTTTATGTGTGTGTGTAGGATGTCCAATGAATTTTGACCCTTTAAAATTTACAATTTTAAACGGTAAACGATTATAATTTTTTATGAAACACCTTAAATCGTAAGGTAAGGTAATGGAAAATTTTCGCTGTGTACAAAAAGACGCATCAAACGCACCAAATTTTTCACAAAAAAAAAAGTTTTTTTTTGTATACAATTTGTTAATAGAATCAGGAACTTACACAAATTTTAAACACTCAGTTCGAAAATTTAGGATAACTTTAAATAAATAATCATTTGCGTTATTTCCAAGAGATGGCGCCATTCACAGCTTGCAGCGCCATCTCTTGTCCAATCCAAAAAGCATTAAAATATTAGCAATCAATTACGCATTAAATAACTTTAATTAGTTTTTGAACACCCTACACATCTTAAATTATTAAACAAAAAAACAAATATCCTTTTGCCAAATAAAGCATAATTATTTAAAGTTAATTTAAATAAAAAATATAGAGATATGGATTACGACTAATTTGGCATATTTTCCTATATTTTCATTTTGGTAAACGATATTCCGAGAGATTAAAACTAAATTAGATGGAAATTAATTTTCACTGTACAAAAAAAGAAAATTTTTCAGCTTGATATATGAGTGGTCCGAATGAATTTATATGATTTGTGCAAAAAAATGTGCAAAATTTACATGCTTTAATATTTTATTTAAAAATTCTAAATGCTAGTAGAATTATTATAAAATTATATATAAAAAAAAAATTGGTTTCGGCTTCTGTAAGGCTTTATCTTATGTGTGTAAAGTCTGTGAAGTCTTCCGGACGGCGGCAATAAATTTTCTCTTTTGTAAAATGGAATTTAATTTCTCATCAGCTCTAACTTAAATTTCTAAAAAGTCTTTTATTATTTTTGAGTTCCAAATTTACCTAAAAAATGCTTAATCATTTAGTTTTTTTTTTGTTAAGTAGCCCTAATTAGTTACATCACAAAATTATTCGACTATAATTTCCTGATCCATTTCTGTAACGCGTGCTTCTTCTTTAATTTTCCTTCGGCTCTTTATCGTGCTATTCGATCTAGTTGGTCGTGCCGGTTGTGCTGCACTACTACTACCGCGTTTACTATGCCCTCGCGTACTTGTAGCCGTTTTTCGTAATGGGGCTTCACGCGATCGTGCCGAACCAGAAGTAATAGCCGAAAAATCTGGTGCAGGAGCATCATCATATATAATCATTTCATCTTCGGACGAACCTTCATATATAATATCCGGTGTATTACGTAAATTATATCGTGACGATGTTGCACGATTCAAATTCAGTGCAGAATCAGCTGATTGTGACCGACGCATACGACTTTCTGTTTCAACAATCATTTGCTCTTCACCGTCGGTTAGATCTTCACCATCCATGACGATATTGTTGTTTCGTTGTTGTTGATAACGATCGCGACGCATGTAATCTGCGATTGCATTATCAGACTGACTAGTTTGTACACCATTCGATAGAGTCTAGTTTTTTAAGGGATTTTAATTTTGATTAATTTTTTTTTTTTTGGTCTAACCGAATAGAGAGGATTTTGAATAGTGTTTGTGTAAATAGATTTTTGGTATTTTGACTTTGGTATTGTCATAATGTTTAGGAAAAATTAGAAAAAATATAAAGCGCCCGGCCAAAGCTCATCTTTTTAACTTATTAAGTGCATGTGTATAAGCAAACAAAATTAAGCGACTTGTTGTATAAAGCAAATTTTTTTTTTATAGTTTTTCTAATTTTTTCTATAAGTCTTTGGTAACAATTAGATATTAAAAAATAAAAAAAATAAATTATTTACATGCATAATTAACAATTAAAAGTAAACTGAATTAGATCAAATAAGAAAAAAAAAACAGTTTGTTTATTAGGAAGAACTATTAGAACTATTATTGATATTACTATTATTATGTTCATTGATAACTAGTCTCTGTAATGGCACACTAACCTTAATTGCAGTTTGCATAATAACGTTTGTGGCATAATTAACACCTTTTGAACCTAATTGGAGTACAGCTGTGTATCCTTTTTCTTTTGCTTGTGTGATGTATTCATCAATTTCCTGTAAGAAATAATAAATAGAATGGTGAGAAATTTATTTTGATTAATGGCTGTGTAATTTAAATTGAATATGTAATGATCTTATTGGGCTACATTCTCATACATATGTATAGTAAACGAACTGATGTTTTCTTAAGGTAATCATTGGCCCCAGGACCCGATGACATTCCCGGGGAGGTATTAAAGATTGTGACCAGGGGTTGCCCACAGTTACTGCTCACATTATATAATATTTGCCTGGGGTAGCGGGAGTATTTCCTACACGCTGGAATGTGGCCAGACTCGTGTTGATCGGGAGGGAATCCTGACTTCCCGTCAAATTATAGGAAACTGTTGGAGAAATTGCTGAAGATAAGGCTGGACTCAGAAATAAGAACTGCCGATGGTCTTTCTTCAAGGCAGCATGGCTTTCGGAAAGGTCACTCAACCATCAATGTCATTATGGAGGTAACCAGCGCGGTTGCTCGGGCAAAGAGGGCGACCCACTAAGCGAGACCATTGGCGTTCCTCGTTACTCTTGCACGGAAAAAAATAAACTGGTCCTCAGCTAAGAAAACGGACTTTTAATTCAAGAAAATGTACTTTTTCTTGATTTAAAAGCTAATTTTCTTATTTCTTTCGAATTTTTCTTCATTTCAAGAAACACAATTCTTACATGAAGAAAAACTCGATACAAATAAGAAAATTAGCTTTTAAATTAAGAAAAAGTACATTTTCTTGAATTAAAAGTCCGTTTTCTTAGCTGAGGACCAGTTTATTTTTTCCGTGTGACGTTAGGAACGCTTTTAACTCGGCGAGATGGGAGGACATACTAGGGGCGCTTCGGCGGTCATTTAAGGCCCCGAATTACTTCTTGACGGTGATGTATGACTACCTGAGGGACAAGAGATTATTGTATGGGACGGCAAGTGGAGTTGAAAAGAAAGAGATCACTGCCGGAGTGGCACAGGGTTCGATTCTTGGTCCAGATCTGTTAACGTTCTGTACGACGGCTTGCTCGATTTGAAATACCGAACGATGTATCCTTGGTGGGCTAGAGGTAGTGAGCTGACCCAGTTTAGGATCAACCAGATGATGAGGAGATAACGCCTGGATGACGAGGCATGACAGCGTAGATGGGAGAGGCTGGATAAGGGCCGTTGGACGGTCAGACTGATCAGGGTCCTTCGTCCATGGATTAACAGAGGTCATGGTGAAGTAAATTTTTTCGTGTGCCAGTTTTTGACGGGGCGTGGAATATATCAGAAAAACTGAAACTTGAAACATACTTAATTACATTTTTTAATTACGTTATCTGAAATAATAAGAACAAAAGGTAAAACAGAAGCGTTTGGAGTAGGAAGGACCAAGGCTCAAAGCCAGATAAGGCAATAGGTAAACTTGATTTAAAGGAGGTTACTGCAATGTTTAGCGGTGCTGGTGCTAAACATATTTCAACGCTTCGTTGTTTTAACAAAAATATTTATTGATCGCGATTTTTATACGGCGTTCCTCATAGTTGCTGATGATATCCTTCGGTATGAAGTAATTTTCGGCAAAGAATTTTTGAAAAATACGGTAACCGTTCTGATGCCAGATAATATTTTCATGAGAAAGCAGAAATGACAAAGCTGATCAAATCGTATAAACGCAACAAAGAGGTCATTCTTTAAGATAGTTCCAGTTTATCAAAGGCCTCACAACGGCTAACTCCATTGGAAACCGAAATTGTTCGAAAACAAATTGATTATTGGCAGACAAAATTATCCAACTTGGCAAGTCATGTTATATAAGGACAACAGGGTGGGCAAATAAAAAGGATTGGAGTAAAACGTTGTGCGACGATTACAGACAACTGAAGCAAGAGATTATTAAGGACAGGGCCGTTTTTATACCATTTAGGTCTGTGTAATTTACCAGTCATATTTCAAAGATAAATAAATCGATTTTTTCAGAAGCTTTATCGAGAATAAATTGATGTCTGCTTGAATGACGTAATGAATCCGGCTGTCACTGAAGAAGAAGTACTGATTAAATTTCAGAAAGTTATGTATACCGAAAAATGTAATTTTCATTTTCTCAGCCAAAGAATTTTTTTTTGAATTTTTTAAATTGAAAATAATATTCGGTCAAGAACCAGTAGATTTTAACGAAAACAAAGCAATAATTTTGGAATTATATCGAAAATACGATTTTGTACCATTGATTAACCCACGTCATATGCTGTTGTCCGAACTGAATACGATTTTGCTTCCAGAACTTGAATGGTGATTTTTTCTTAATTTTCTTTCCTTGGTATTACCAGATGGCACAACTGTTCAACATCCATCTAATCTACCAGGGCTTTTCAATAGTACAAGGAATATAAAAGCCGATGAGCTGGCTCAAATTGGCCTCTTGCATCATGCAAACTACTGCTTCAGAAAGAAGCTAGTAAGTTGACGAATGACAGATGGTCAAATAGTACCTCACTACCTCATGTGTAGGTCTGGCCAAAGTTAGATTTGGCGAGGTCTAAACAGCTGATCTCACTTCAGCGCTATCAGGTCAGGATGGTTGTCGGAATAATTACAGAGCACTGTCTCATAGGCAGGCAAGCGAGAAGGCTTGAGTTATTCTCACATGACTACGGTCGCAGTTTTGAAGTTGAAAATGAGGAAGAGTTGGTACTCCGTTTTTTTTTGGATATTTGGATCGTTTTTCTGGATACAACGAGAAGATAGAGCAGAATTGAAGGCACGACGAATAATTTTACCCATATCTGTTGGATTTAATATGGGCCTAGAGCATCTTTTCATATTTTTTTATTTTCTGGATTTCTTAAAAAAATAAACAAAACTCGGATTTCAATTTTCGATATCATTTAAGATTTTATTTTTTCACATATTACAAACAAGCACAAATTAAATTTATTATTTAATAAAATTAAATTTTGGGTTTCGGAAGTACTACACCGAACGAAACAAAACAAAAACGAAAAACTGAATTTATGCACTGCACTTTTAGCACTACATTAGCATTTCTTTCTTCAGGAGCTAAGCTTACCCTAGGACAGATCACGTAAATCTGCCCATAAGAGAAAAAGAGCTCTGGGATCTTCAGAGTTTGCCCTGGGCCTTGTTAACTGAGCCTGAAGCCTTTAGAACTTAAACGGGAACTCGGACGGAGTTAATGGTATTTGTGTTATGAATACTGACTCCCCTCGAGCAGAGTCAACTAACACAGTGGGGTGAATTAACATTTTTTGAAGGACATTCACTTGGGGTCTGGTACCATTGCAAAGCTTAAAATGGTTTCCGCAGGAGTTCCCACTTTCAGAACAAGTTTATAGTCAAGGAAGCTAGATGGAGTTAAAGGATTCAAAAACTCTTTGGGATAGGGAACTACGCTATCACTTTGAATCATCGAACCCACCGATCTGAATTTAATTTGTGTCAAAATTATTTTAATTAATTACGGCCACCTTGTTATTCTTCAGTATTAAAATATCACGCTCATACATCCATTCGATCGATTTTTCCATTATTTTATTAACACCTCCCATCACTTAATTGATTCCCCTGATATCTTATGAGGGTTCTGCTTAGTACCTCAAAACCTCCTTTATGAACCATAGTAATTTCCTCCCAGACAATCCCGCAGCACCTGTGTTTTGTTTCGCTATATTGTACAAAGGAGTTGCAGAATGAATTAGGTTAAGTGACAGTTTAAAAGCAGAATGGGCAGTCCTTTCTGCATCCAACAGAGTAGGGGCAATGCTTGATGATGCAACAGCCATGCCTATTTCATGGTTACTTCTTACTTTTGGGAATGCTGCCACCAGATGCATCTAAGGTAACCAATAACTTGGAACCTGCTGTAACACTGTATAAAATCTGCTTATGGACAGCCAGTTCTTATCTATCAAGGAACCTTCGTTATTTGGCACTTGTTGTACCAAGAATTCCATATCGTAACTGGTTTTCTCCTCCTGTAAATATTCTCTATTGTTCAGAATTCCTTCAGATCTTTTCGGTTGAGGTAGACTATACTATGGTAAACTCTTCCTCCCAAACTCAATAGACCCCAAACTCGATGGACCGGGCGTCTTTAAGATTTGTGATTAACACTTCGGTCCAGTGGACAAAATTCATTATGCGTATAAGGGTTTCATATTCATACCTTTTCGGGAAGTGCTAAATTTCCTGGGGGAGTCGAATTTAGAAAAATCTTGAAATTAGTTTTTCGCCGTATAAAAGGGCGTTATGTAATTCCATTTAAAGCCAAAATCAATGTGATATATCAGTGTTAGCAACTAGTTGGTTATTGGCGTGCCAATAAAATTACTTCTTTAAACAATTGATTTTTTTTGCGTGCCAAACTAATTCCGTAAAATAATTTTTTTTGTGTAACATTAAAGATCAGTCAGAATCGGGCCATAAAACGCCAGATTTTTACTTTGGTTTTCAATTAAAATTTTTATAGGAAGAGGGGTACCAAAATATCTGTTAAACGATAATTAACATCGTAAAATAAATGGCTAATTAGGTTGCAGTAAGTGAATTATAACGATCCTTAATTTTAGGTCTTCATTCAAACTTCCAGTTCCAAATCTCTTCACATAAATTAACCTTTCTGCTAATCGCATTTCTCTGCTATTTTGATTAGATCTTTAAAAATTCAGAGGAGGGACCAGAAAAATAAAAATTTCCATACAATTTAAATATTTTATTTAAGAAATTAAGCTCCAGTCATACAAATAAAAATACATCGACAAGTGTGTGTGTTCTATTTGGTGCTGGAGGAGGAAGAAATTGATTGGATTGGTGTATGGAAAATAAAAATTGGCAAATTTAGATTTTGATTTATGATATCGACCATAATATCATTAGTATGAGTAGTGTTCCAAAATACAATCATATCGTTGGGCCATGTTTCAATATACAAAATCTGATCCCAGCTCAACCATAAGACCGAAAAAATTCTTCAGGCCATGAAATAATAGATTTTATATTAAGAACTATTATGTAATATCTACAACATATTTCAGATATAAAATTTCACTAAAATCCGTCAACAAATATGCTTGTTACATTTGATGCTGGAGACTGAGAAGAAAGTCTGAATTGACCAGGGCCCCTATTTGTGAATACGAATTCGAATAAACGAACGTCGGTTTCGAGTCATCGGTATTTGTGAATTCGAAAACGAACATTTTTGAAACGAAAACGAATTGCCATGAAACGAATATAAATTTCCCTTATCTAGGAATCCGTTTTCGACCAATATTTGTACGTTCATGAACGGATTTCTGTACGTTGATGAAATTGTTGACGAAGCCATATAAAAAGGAAGAATAATTCTGAAGACTTATATTTACTATTTTATTTAGGACGCCATTTGAGAAGGAGTATTAATTATGTAATCATTAAATAAATAATTTTTCAATAAATCATGTTTTTAAATAAAATTAAATCATTTATTATTGTTATTGATAAAACCGAGTAGAAAGACAAGAAACACAATTTCAAAACACGAACATTTTAGCAAATGCATAGGTAAACATACATTTTGAAATATGGTGCACTAATTAAATAAAAAATATTAATTGAAATAAAACTATTATTTTGTTTAATAAAATAGAAAATATTTTATTGTATGAAATATTTATAATTTTCCTCAATAACACATTTTAGTCACTTTTAAATTTACATATTGCGTACATACAAAATACGACTGAATGAAGAAATTGGACATCTCCCTCATTTCGTGGGTCAACTTTAGCTGCGGGAGTATGGAACAAATAATAAATAACTATTTATTTTTAAAATAATTGCTTAGAGTAGAAAACATATCCAAGATTCACATTTAAAATTTTCAAACTGCCTAGTCTAACAACCAAAACGTCAAAATTGGTCAAGGTTTGTATTTTTCGTATAGGTTTACCCAAAAAACAGAATTTCCCTTTTCATTATTTGGCACAGTAGGTTTTTATTTTCGATCGAATTCAAAAATACCAATGCTTATTCGAAACGAATACAACATTCGTTTCGAATGATGAAACGAAACGGATTCACAAATAGGGGCCCAGTCTGTAAAAATAAATTTGGCGATTGAATATAATTTATCATTTGACATCATTGGAGGTGTCCCGCAATATTTCTTAAATTCCAGCCATGGTTTAAATAAGAAATCCGACCCCGGATGATATGGCCGGAGGAATTCTTTAGAGCCGGAATTCATTATTTATCTATTAGGAACTACTTCAAGGATCGATTTTACATCTCAAATCTCAGAAGTAAATTTTTATTAAAATCCATCCACAAAAATGAATCCTACTTACATTTTTGAGCATTGGTGAACCAATTTTTTTGATTAATGGTACCAACCATAATATCATTAGTAGTGTTCAAATTACATATATGTATGACATAAGGAATTCTTCAGAGCGTGAATAATTCAATTTTATATTAGGAACTATTTACTGAATCGACTTAATAACCTAGATATGAAATTTCACTAAATTCTATTAACAAACGTGCGTGTTCCATTTAGTGCAGGAACTGTAGAAAATGCCTGGATTGGTTATGTACTTAAAATCAAATTTCTTTTTGGCAAATTTTTTTTTTTTTTAATTTAAATTTAAATAGGTTTAAATTTATATACCAAAATATAATTAGCAGTGTCCTGGAATAATTGTTGAATTCTGGCCATGTTTTATTTAAGAAACTCAATCACTGCTTCAAACGGAACTTCTGCGATTAAGCACCAATTTCATTGACATTTTTTATCTGACTTAACTATCATATTTGATGATAAATGAATCAGTTGCGGCACTTGCGGCATACTCAAATGATGAATCGAGCGGCGGGTTTTGAAACTTTTCTAGAAGAAATTTCATCAAAACCAAACCAATTTTATAAAGATTTTTGTTTTATAAACACAACAAATTTCGACACTTAAAAACTGTCTTGGGTTTTTAAGTCGAAATGTTTTACTTTTTCAAACTTGTTTGGACTTCGTTCAGATTAAGTTGTTTTTGACCTGATTACCCTAGTTACAATTCTCATTGGCTATCGGTTTCTTGTAATTAATCCAAACGTAACGTGCTTCTTAATTTGTTGTACGAAATAAACCCAGAACTAAAACTATTTAAGCCAATGAATAAAATATCCCCAAACTCGTAAAATTTGCGATGATTTATCAAGAGGTTTTTGCGAGAGGTTTGCTTGTGAAAAACTGGAATAAAGAATCTGAAAGAAGTGTACAACGGTTTGTTGAATTTCGAATAAAAGCAGAACCGAAAGGGCCTTGCTTGGAAGTCTAATAGAAGCTTCCTGAAGGGGCAATACCGACAAAAGCTCGTCATATTCAAAAGAATATGAAGGTTATGCTCAACAGTGAGCTTAGATTAGAATGGCATAGTATGCTGTGGGTTCTTCCTACCAGACAGTAATAATAAGGAGTACTACCTGGAAGTTACATTTCGCTGCTTGTTCGTAAATTTTTGGCCTAAAACGGCAACGTATGTTTAAGCCTCCGTATTTGCCGGCCATGGCATACGACTTCTTTCGTTCTGTTCCAAATGCACAACAAGATGCGAATGTAAGCGGTCAGGAATGCTGTGTTCAGCAATGTGTGGAACCTGCCAGGGTATATCATGCAACAACACTTAAAGCGAAGAAGATCTCAATGATATTGAACGAAATACTGAGCTACAATTTTAATTTTTAAATGCCCTTATAATTAATATTTAAATGGAAATAAAAAAAGAAAACTGATGTATTATACTAAGAATAAAAATTAATTTTTTAATTTTTTTATCATGGATTTTTTGAAGGTTGGTTTCTTAATAAAATTAATTTATTTTGTAAACGGTATATCGCACAAGCCTGCAAATTAGCTCATACGATGAAAAATCCAATCTCACATAAGTTATGGAATACTGGTTTTTAAATAAGTCCTGCTAACTGTTTTATTTTTACAGTTAAACCAGTTGAGCCATTTTTCGAGTTTATGCTGTGTACCGTTCAGAACTTATTTTCATTTTTCTGAACACCTAAAATTGGTTATTCCAATTCTGATTGCTCAACATTTAGAGGTGGGGATTTTTTCTAAAATAATGTCTTCAAGTAGTACTACAACCCTTTTCGTTTCTATTGGAATTATTTACTACTTTTGCACATAACTCCTGCACTATTTCTGCAAAATTTTATATTTCAAATCGCTTCGTCAACTAGACACCGATCAGATTTAATCTACCTTATATCTTCTTCTGATAATTTCACCTCAAAATCAATTAAGAAATAGCCAAATTTGTGCCTGCACTTCCGTTAAAATTATAAAGTCTATACAACGTACATTTCTTTGGAAATAAATCTTAAGGCAAGGGGGTTAAATTACGAATTCAAATATTGTTGATTGTTGGTTTTTATGTGGGCATTTTAATCTGTGCGTAATTTTCCATTTGAGCATTTTTCAGTGTAGGCATTTTTCGTATGAGAAATTTTCCATGAGTGCTTTTTTTCTTACCGGCATTATGCCGGTGAGGTTTTCTGTGCGCAAATTTCTTGTATGCGTTCTTTTAGTTACCCAAACTATCATGTTCTCCTCTATTTTCATGATAACAAGTAACACTGATTGGCGTTCAATTTCAATCAAACCTTGTTGCGATTAGGTAGACATTGCACTACTGTGTCAATATCCGTGTTTGCCTAATTTTTTGATGAATCAGAAATTCTTTGTCGGTGCACAATATTTCGATAATTGACTTAGGACCTGTATTTCTGAATTTAACTTCTGATTTTGGGTTTCTCAATCAAAATAAATTTGTTTGAAGTTAGCTTATTTAGTTAGTTAGCAAAACAACCCTTAGCTTAATAGTTACAGTATTTGGTGTTTAGATATTAAGGTTAGGCTACAATTTTAAGCCTTGAGATAAGAATTTGTTTCGAATTTTGTTAAGAGTATTTTAAATTTCATTAAATTATTGATTAGCTTATAGGATATAAGCTTAAAATATTCTAGTCTAAATCCTAAATAGTTGTTGTAATATAACGATATACTTACATTTTCGCGTTTCGTGAGCATTGGATGTACAAATTTCCGGTACAACGTTGAACTGCCTTTAGTCGCCGGTGATAACAGCCACAGTACTATAATTACTTTAACTTCATAATAAAACGGGAACCATGATAGGAAAATATCTGTAAATGTTTCTATACACGAGAAAAATGCAAACACAATCCAATACATCATCCATTTCACCTAGAAAGAAAAAAAAGGCTACATTTATTTTTAAATCTTTAAATACACACACACACACAAGCAAAGACAAAAAATTCTTTAGTTCGACCCATTCATAATTAATTAATTATTGTGTTCTTTCCGCACTATGTTACTTAAAAACTGCGTACAACAAACAACCAAATGCCCTACATAATATAATAAATGATTTAATATACTGCAAACTAAAATACAAAAATATCACAGCACAAAATCAGGGAAATTTATTTTTCTCGAGCTAAACAAAAACATTGAACTAAAAATGATTTACAATTTTCTTCTCAAAATAGAAATCAACTTAAGATTACAAATGTATGAAAACAAATCTTTAAAAGGCAGCTGCAACTAGAATACACTGGGTACACAAAATAGCAAAAACTGACTAAAATTAAAAATAAATAATTAACGCTATTAATTATAGAATTAACAGTGAATTTTTATGTACTGTTTAATCCAAACGTAATACTCGATATTTTGGAATATAAGAAAATCATTTTAATTAGCTCCTAATTAAGTAACACAACGCTAATTAAATTAAAAGTAGATAATTGTTTATATGGATTTTTGTGTAACCTATAAAATTGATTGAAATTAACTCAACACTATACGGTTTCGTTGCAAATTTAAATTTACACACTCTACCTGCTATGTCTAGCCATTACCAAATTTATGCTGAAATTACCGATTTAAATCTCTGACACATAAAATTAAAAAAAAAACAATTAATGGTTTAATGATTTTCATTTGGAAACATGTATCTTTTGTTTCATTTTTAAGTAACATGATTTTTAATTTTTCTTTTAGAATTTAGATGCTTTAGAGAAGATTACACAACAAGAAATATATAGATCGGTCACCAAACTAACAAAACAACATAAATATATACCTGGAAAAGTAAAATTTCCTATTTTTAACAGCGTCTAATAAATTAACATTGATTATGTTCTTTTACCACAATATTGAAAAAAAAAAACACAATTTTTTTATTTAGAATCTACCAAATACATGGGGAACTTCGGCTAAGAAATTTAAATTCAACGTAGAAACATAACTTGTCAAAAAATTTCATAATCCTTTCTAAAATTAAGTGAAACGCAATTTGATTAGCTGGTCTGAGCTTCACGGGTAATTCCGTTTACGTTTTAGAATTTTTTCTTATTCAAATTATCAAAGCACCTAACCTAACCTAACCTATCAAAGCTCAGAGGAAAAAGTCAAAATTGAGGTTTTTTTTCAACAAAGGGTGTGCCACGACAAGCAATTTTGGCGTTAAAATCTATTTTCAACAAATCCGGTAACCTATGGTGTAAATAAAACCGAGAATCAAAAAAGGATGATAAGATAAAATTTCACTGCTATCCTTCTTCTCATAGATGTTCAATTTTTTTACCACTTTGATAACTCTTGAGTAGTCAGAATTAACGTTTATTCCTTAATCCATCAGTTGCTTAACCGCACAGGACCACTTATATCCATGAAGATATGCCTTTTCCTATCCCCAACTATTTATGTCAAAGTAAGAGTTGATTTCAATATTTTATGGGTTGAAATTCGAGTTTCGATTCGAGTCTTTACCGAAGTCCAAATATTCCTAATAATGCAAATCATTTTAAATTAGTGCAAGTCTAAATAAACTAAACTAACTGACTCGCCTCGAAGCTCATTCTATACAAGAATATTAGATCGAGCAAACGACGTGGTTCATCTGTTTGACCTGCACTCCCGGACAAAATTAACGCATATTTTTTTTTTATGATGAAAAAAACTCGTATGTATGTCAATTTTAATTGCCACTAATCGAAAGTGTGTTTCCACTCAACTGAGAAAAGTAAATATAAGTGCTAGAACAACTAGAGGGAAGTTAAAAGAGGTTAATCCAACACCAAAAAGGCACGTAAAAGGTATCCGGCTTTTGCTCCGCCGCAAATCCTGCAATTTACATTTCTCTCATACTCAAGCAAATTGGAGTGATTTAGGTCGAGAGTGTCACTGTTCTATTTTAAGGTGAGACCAGAATCCAAATATGGAAACCTGATGGACGTAGCTTTGTTTGTAGAGAGGCTCCGGGAATTCCAGTCAAAAACATTTTAGTCAAAAACCGAAAGACGTTTCAGTCATAAAATTTCCCATACACAAATTATGACTAAAACTCCGTTTAAACAGGAACTGCAGTCAACCTTCTTGAAAGGTACTATTTTTTTTTTTTTTTTGAACTGGAATACATTTTAGTAGGTTTACTTTCATTTCCAGAAATTCTGGAAAAGAAAGATTTAATTTTCAAATATTCTGGAAAATGAGGATATATTTTTAATATTAAACTGAAAATCTGCATTTTCCAGAACTTTTTATAATCCATAGTCTGACTCTGGACAAACCAAAGCATTAATTTCATTTTTACAACAATTTTGCCTGGGATTCCTTTTTAATTGTTCGACTGTATTTCCTTTTCAAAACGATTTCAGTCCAAAATCTAAAAAACCTCAAAACATCAAAACGATTTCAGTCAAAAATCTAACCTTTGTAATTTTTGATTGAACTTCTTTCTGAAAAGGCATCTAACATTATTTTAACTGTGTTATAAGGTAACACAGTGTGTGCCTCGCACAACATGGTGCAAAATGTAATTTTTGTTGGAAGTTCACTAACATTTCAGAGTGGAATAAGTTGGGAGGGACATACAGAGCTGGTGGAGATTGCTTTGAGGATGAATGTAAACTGGTACATTCGAAACCCTCTTGGCAATCACTTTTTGGCCTATATTGGCTTCATAAGTTATGACAGTTTTATGTTAATGAAAGATAATGCTCAGACCCACGTTGCTGTAACGGTACAACTCTTCAACAGATCGGCATGCGAGCACTTTGTAACATTTTAAACGCCGTAGTAGAGCCAGAAATCGGGGAGCAGAGTCGATAGCAGAGCTGAGAGATGCAGTATGTCCAGAAGGATGGAAGCAGCAATTAGGGAACGGGAAACTATTTTTAATACAGGCCATCGTTGATTTATGTTGCAGATATTTTCTTGAAATCGAGAAGTAACTCAAAACAACGTTAGTTACGTAACTCAAATCAATGGAGTAATAATTTATAAACGATATACTTAAAAATAAGGTAACTCAAAACTACGCAGCTCAAGGATAACCTGAATTCATAAACCGTTAAAATATCTACCTTTTATAAAATTTAGCTGTCATACTGATATTATTCCAAAACTTTACTTTAGGGCCCCTTATGATAAAAATAGAAATTTGTGAACAACTGGTGCCAAAGTTCCATCAAAACTGAACCTCGCTTTTTTTTATGATACATTTAATTTTGTCCAGAAATGTATTCCTAACAAGTTACCCGAGGAAATATACCTAGAAAACTGTTTCTTTCGGCAGTTCGATTGGCGTACATTGGCATTGCTTTCGGTGAAATTGACAATGCCGCAATATTCAAATATCTACCATTTTTATCACTGGAAGAGTCCACGACGGCCGACTTTCTCACCATAAAATTCGTCTCAAATTTCCCTAATAACCCTCAATTTTCGTTAAAACCTTCTGGGTTATCGCATGCCATCTCATCAAAATGTTACATAAAATTCAGGACTGGAATAGTTGCAAAAGTTAATCGTTTGAAAATTTCAAATCTTTAGCTAAACCCTTATCTGGTCTGCTAAACGAACTATTACTACGTTTCCATGATGGAGTTAACCGGGATTAACGTGGATTATCTCATCATGGAAACATGTCGAGTTTAGGATTTTCAGTTTCTTAATCCAACTTAACTCAACGAAAGTAGTAGGGTAAGAAGGGATTCTATCTGTCAAAACGGATAAAATAATTATCCCAATATAAAATGGTGTCGCGAGTATTCTTTTTCTCCGTAATACTCATAAATCATACAAATCACAATAAATATTAAATTTAAAAATTTCCACCAAAGAAATATAATTTTCAGAAGTGACTTTTAATTATTGTAAAATGTCAAAATACACTAGAAATTATGATTTCATGGAAACGATATGGATTAGCGCCGCCATGTTATTAACTCAACGAAACTCTTAATTCGGGTTAACTCTGTCATGGAAACGTAGTATATGACGAACCTTGCTATTTTCCTTTTGATCTGAAAAATAGTCAAGATTCGACCTGTGACAAAAAGTGAAACAAATCTGCACTTGCCTCTTAGATTGAGAACTTTTTTGAGCATTAAAATTCATCCCAGACTTTTTACAAGAGCGAAAAACCCTCCCAGGATTTTTATCTCGTAGTTAAAAATAGAAATAAAAAATTTCGTATAGGCAAGATTATGGAACTCTTCAAATTTGCTAAGATAACTTCGTAGAGGTTCTGGTGGCTACCTCTGGGTCAATTCTGAGCGCAGTTTCTTTGTTAGAATTTACGCTACACAAATAAATGTGTTGCCTTTCGTCAGTTAAAAATGAATAAAAACAAATTAAGAAAATCCTTCTGCTCAGAATTATGGTGACCCTGGAAATTTGTTTATATCAGTTTAGTAGTGAGTCCCATTTACTCCTACTGGGCAAACTCTGAATCCGGTTTGCTTGTTAGAATTTACAATATGTACATCAACAAATGTATTGCCTTCCCGTAGTTAAAAATGGGTGAACAAATTAAAAAATTCTTATGGTCAAGATTATGGGCCCTGGAAATTTGCTATGACTAGTGTAGTGGCTATCTCTATGGGTCAATTCTGAACCCGGTTTTCTTGTTTGAATTTTCCCTACATTAATAAATGTGTAGCCACTCCTAGTAAAAATAAATATAAGAAAAAATTTAAAAAATGCCTCTGCTCAGGATTATGGTGGAAAATTGTTATGCCGGTTTAGTAGAGAGTCCCTTTGGCTACCTCTTGGCCAGTTCTGAATCCTGTTTGCTAGTTAGAATTTTCGCTACTTCAATAAATGTATTGCCTTCTCGTGGTTTAAAATGAAAAAAAAATTAAAAAAAAAAAATCGTTTGGTCAAGATTGGTAGCCCTGGAAATTTGCTATGGCAATATAGTAGAGGGTTCTAGATAGTGGCTACTTCTGGACACAAAACTTAATTTTGGAGAACAGGTTAAGCGGTCCTCAGAAAAGGCGTCGAAAGTAACCTTTGCTCTGAGCAGATTGATGACGAACATCGGAAGCCCAATGGCTGGAAAAAGGAGGCTTCTAATGTCACTCACGAACTCCATCCTTTTGTATGAATGCGAAATATGGACAGACATAATTAAAAAGGAAACATACCTTAAAAATAAGGCAGCTGAACAACGTCGTGAGGCACTCAGGATCTGCAGTTCTTACAGAACTGTCTCAGAACCTGCTGTGATGGTTAATGCTGGAGTGATTATAGGCCTAATGGCGAAGGAAATGAAAGCTCATTTAGCGATCTTGGCGTCTTAGAGGCAAGACAGGTAGTCAGAGAACAAGTCATGCTTTGCTGGCAGGAGAGATGGCAGGCTGAGAGCCGCAGAAGGTGGACAAAAAGGTTAATTAAAACCCTGCCTGCGTGGGTACTTTTGCAAATATCTGAAAACGATGGGCAAGGTGGAAGAATCGTCGTGTATCTACGGCGATGCAGCAATTGATGATGCAGAACACACTTTGTTCACTTGTGGCCAGTGGAAAAGGAGACGTGAAGAACTAGTAAGAAAGGTTGGCAGGGTGACGCCCGATAATATCGTGGGCATCATGCTCGAATCGAAACAGAACTGGGATACAGTGGCGAATTTCGTATAATCGATCCTACAACAAAAGAAACCAGAAATCGACAACCACCATAGAATGCGAAAGCTGTTATTTACAATACGAATATAGAAAACGAAGCATAGAAAAGCAATATACTGTCTGAAGGAGGAGGCGTTTTTTTTATTCGGTAGTTCTGCAAGGCAGGGAGGTCGACACATTGTATGTAAATACATTTTCTCACCCCTCAAAAAAAAAAGTTGCTATTTCTGGGCCAATTCTGAACATGATTTGCTTGTTAGAATTTTCGCTACATCAATAAAGGTATTGCCTTCCCATAGTTGAAAATGAAATAAAAAAGCACAGTTAATTTCAAAATTCATTTTCACTCTTCAAGGTTAACGAAATTAACGCTAATAAGCGTTTTTATCGTCTTGGTTACTTGGTGGAAATACCAGCCTGTCGCCTAGTTACTCAAACTGCAAATAAATATACTTCTATCATCTCTAATAAAATAAAAAATGTCTTAAACCTTAATTGTTCAGATGATGTCATTCGTAAACTGTTGTTTGAAATAAATTTAAAAGCCCGTGCCGTTCGACTTTATTCAAATAAAAGTGTAAAGCCAAAAAAGTGATGGTGGTTCTATGGACTGATAAAACAAAAGTCAATCGAAATATAAATCTTCACCCGAACATAGGAAAGATACCACAGATTGCTATTGATCGTGTCGACGCTATCTTTTTTGTAGTTAAAAGTGTTGTTTGACACGGACAGTACAGGTTTTACACTTCAAATTGAACACTTTTTTTAAACGTGGCCAAACTTCTGACAGCAATTACTCAGAAACATAACCCGAAGTACATACATATAAAACGAAGGATTGGCGAGAAAAGTTTCTAACCGAAAAGCTTTAAACTCAACAGCTACATGATTCACAAAAATCTCAACAAACAACATTATATAAGCCATATTGACATATTTCTCACAACTTCATCCATAACTAATTTTTAGGTCACATTTCCTTCTGTACGCTGGAAACGTCTAAATTCATAATAATCAGTTACAAAAACTCCACCAATATCCGTTAAAAAATAAATAAGTTTTAAGTTCTATTGTAATTTGCCATATTCCAGAACTTCATTCAAAAATAATTTTAGAATTCCATTTTCAGTGTAACTATCAAATTTCATCAAAATCGGTTCAAAAGTCACCAAGTTCCATCATAATTGGCCATATTCCAAAACTTAATCTAAAAACCATTTTAGAATCCCATCTCCAAGGCACATGTCAAATTTCACTAAAACTTGTTGAGGAATAGCCAAGTTTCATCCTAATTGGCCATATTCCAGAACTTCATGTAAAAATCATTTTAGAATCCTATTTTCGAAGGCCATACATATAATTCGCAAAAGGTTCTATTTGAAATGTAAAACCTGTATCAGCTACATCATTACCAAGTTGCTATGTATTTGAAAACTCTCCCAGAAAAGCTTGCATTTACAGATAAACTCACTTGTTGCTGGTCAATAACATGTTAATGGTGCGTCTTCAAAGATGAAATGATTTAAGGTATGCATTGAGCACGACAACTAGAGTTGATGATGGCATAACTGGTGAGTTTGGCGAAAGACTGATTTCAACGTAACAAGAGCTTGTTCCGTGCAAACCGGGCCACTTGGCTACATAGTGTTTGAAGCCGGCCATTTGGCTACAGAATGTTTTTTTCGGGTGCGTTTTAAGGGTAGAATCACCACGGAACATCAAAGAATATTTTCAGTAAAAAGAAAAATTTTAAAATACAAAGAACATTGATAGTGCTGTCTTCGGTGGCCTTTAAAGTTCAAGTTGTTCAGTTTGATGTTAATTCTTTGACCATTTTCAAGGCAAACTGAGACAAACAACAGTTGGACAGAATTCTTAAATTGGAAAACTGAGTATTCGTCAAGCTGCTCTTTGCTGTTGATGTATCTTGCCAATCTTCCAACGTTTCCACCTAAACGTGAAAATACTTAGCCTCTCTATTCAAGATTGTAACCTCTATTACAATCGGTTCAGTGGTTTTCAAATTTATCGTAAAAACAACTCTGACAAATCCGATAGTAATTTTTGTTTACTTCAGTATTCGTCAAAATTAAATTTTCCAAATCAACTTGCCTTAGAATCGACCTAGAACTGCGTGCTTCCAACTTGTTATAAAACATGAAAAATATTATGACAATGGGCGCATTCAGGCCTCCCAACATGTTGGCATCAAAAATCTACCGATGGAAAAAATGACATTTAAACAATCACATTGCCATGAAATTTTGAATGTATCATGTGCGATCAGGTCTCAACGTGTTGATTTTATACAACATGTTGCCAACAGTTGGCTTACCTGAATGCGCCCATTGACATGAAACTTTGAAAATTTTTTGTTGTCATTTTTGAAAAAGATGAGAAAAAATAAGTTCGTCAAGTAAAATTCCATCAAACGTAAAATGACGTAAATTTACAATAGCGTAGGCCAAAATTAATTTCAATATCTTATTTTCTGTGTTTTAAACAAAATAATTAAATTATTACGGTAAATATATTTTATATTTTAAGAATGCTTTTAAAATAATGGGATGTTTTTTTTCACAAACAATTAGTTTTATTTGCCCACCAGCAATAGTTTTTATTTGTTTGGCCAACGGCTTCGAAGAATTAAGCAGTTATAATTTTTAGAGGAAAAGGCCTACACTGTGGGTCTGTTTGATAATTCGCACGGTGCGGTGCAGGGTACAATTGTTTCTTTATTTCACCACTAGAAACTAAATCAAAGTAGACAAGGAAAACAGTATGCACTGCACCGCACCGTGCGAATTATCAAACAGACCCTGTGTCAACAGGTCGGTGGATTCTAGTAATGGTTAAAAAAACACAGTCCTTTTTTAGTTTTAAATTACCTGTGGCTGTGAAATAGCTTAAAGCGAAATTAGTTGCCAAAAAAAAAAATGGCGGTGACGATTTGAATTCGAAACCTCAAACGCAGCATCCGATAATTTTATTAATTTGGAATTTACGCCGTAAAACGTAAAATTCAAAGATCTTAGCGTTTCGCTCAATCTGATAAATAATTACTGAATAAGACTATTAGAACTTGACAAACGAAAGAATTAGAAAGATTCTCAAATTCACAAAAATTTTGACATATTCGATGTTAGGTCAAACCGCACTCGTCGATCGATTAAATAGAATAACTTTCAGAGTGAAAATTTTGTTTAATTCGGCTTCAAAGAAGAACACGATTGATATCATACATAGAAATAAAATTTTAGAGATCCGGTAATTTTGAGGGAAACAATTTAACAACGAAGATGCATTTTTTTACTTTCGTTTACATTAGCATTGTAAATAGAGTATAATCATGAAAATTTTCACCTTGAGATTTTTGGAGATCTATCTGTTTTGAAGTTCTTTGAATCCGAAAAATTGGGTTTCGAAGTGGTGTCTTTTTTTCGGCCTCTCTGTGTTCTCTCTACATACATATAGTCCAGATGATTTAACCAATCGAACTGAAACTTTATATTTAAGCTTCTTTCACCAATTAGGAGGTCAGAATGAATTTTAGTGAAAATTGGCCAACCACAAGCGACAACTACCATGGATTGGAAAATCTATTTTGCAAATATCTCAAAAAGTAAAACTTTAAATACAAAATGTTCCCAAAAAAAAAAAAATACGAAAGAACAAATTTGTAAAAAAATTGCATAATAAGTTTCTGAAAATCCCTGCTCGCAAAAAAGAACGTCGTGTGTTCGCCACACCTCAATTTTTTAAAACCAATTTACAATTTTTTTTCAGTTACTGATACAAAAATTCTAACCATATTTTTTGCAACCACTGTGTAAAACCTAAAAGTTTCAAAATTTTGCTGTAAATAGTTGATTTATTGTTTTCTGAACAGAGATCATCTATTGTTAGAAACGAGCATATCGAAATATTTGACTATTTTTTGGATATACAATGTTGATTGCATTCTCAGAGTCTAAGTAAATTAATAATAAAAAAAATTCTTAATTTGAGAAGTGATATAAGGTTTCTGAATATTCAAAACATAAGTTAAACTATTTTTGAAGCCTTTAACGATCGGTGAAAAGAATGAATGTCATAATGACACAACCCCCTGACATTATTGTCTAATAAAGGATACAAGGCGCGCAGATATAACGATTCATATTTATTGATATAAACATGTCATAAAAACTGTAATAAAATCTATAAATTGATATAACGCATCTGGCAATATCTGTTTTGCACCAAATTAAATTTTGTGTTTATTACTTTTATGATCACCAGAAAATTAACAGGATGATGATCATAATTCGTATCTTGTTACTATGCGATAATCTTATGTGGGATGAAAATAAAAGAATCATGCACAAAGCAATAAAAATTGAATTATGGTTATTATTAAAAAGGTGTCTGCAGCTTGTGTAGATGCGGACCACATAAATGGTGAAACTGTGATAAATATAGTGAAAATGTAATAAGGGCAATTTTTTTCTTTATATTACTGAAATATATTCTTGAACATAAATTTCACATTTGATTCAGAATTCTAATCTTATTATTAAACGTCTGAAAAAAATTTGTTCTAATAATCAAAAGTTTGAACCCGAAAAACATTTAATTTCATTTTATCGGTAATAATTCCCAAATGTTTGCATAATTTTAGCTGAAATCTTCTTCTGGCACTTTAATCTACTTAATTATGTGAAAATTCTATTTTTAATTTAAAAATTCAAAAGAATTTGCAATTGCTTTAAAAATGGGGATTTCATTTTTTTCTGATCTATAATTTTGTTTTCTGACCGAAAAAAAAAATTCAAATTTTGAGTCTATTAAACAAATTTTAGAGTTTTGTAATTAAAAATTGTATTGTATGGTACTGGTGTGGAATTCCCTTTAATCCCACGCGCGGATCGATCACTTTGAATTTTTAATATAAAGGTTTCCTTTAGGAGTTTAAATAAGTTTGTACGGTCCAGTTTAAATAAGTTTGAACGTAACCAAAAATGGGAGGTGCCACATCTCCATACAATATAACACCTAAAACCAAAATCTTATGATTCTTCAATTGATTGAATATTAGTTCGATAATTGTGTTTGAGTGTTTTACTTCAAAAATAATCGAATGGCTCAATATCCAAATACAATTTTTTTTCTAATTTTTTTATAAAAATTACGACTTTTGAAACACAATGGTGACCGTTCCGTTTATTTTTTATCTGCTCCGCATTGACCGATTCGCCTTAAAATTTAAACCTAAAGTGGCATTTGTTTTATTTTCCTTTGTATTGAAGTTTTCGCCTTTTATTCAAAATTATAAAGTAAATTAGGACGGAAAAACCGAGCGAAACGGAACGGATATCATTTTGTTTGAACCTTAACTAGTTAGGAAATAAGTAACGAATATTTCAAAACTGGTGATGAAATATTGATTTTAACACCAGTTTGTGCCTACCTGATTTACAGAAAAAAATTGAAATTAATTTCATTTATCGATTTAATAAAGGATTTTTAATCCACCCGATGGAAGCAATTTTTAATAACCTAATTGCTAAATTTTCTTTCATCGCAATTTTCCTCAATGATACTGATCCTTCTTTTACAAAAACTTTTAGTAGAGATATTTTCCAATATTGAAACCTTTTGAAAATTAGTAAAAGGTGGTAAATAGTTGAAAAAAATCGTGCGTCTAAAAAATTGTAATTCTCACATAATTCAAAGGTATGAAAGTCTGGAAATTCGATTCAACGTTCTCAAATATCTAACATTTCAAAAACGTTTGTCATAAAGTAAAATTAGAGAATATTTTAAAATTGATAATTCTTAGTATTTCCTCTTAGTAATAATAATTACGCACACGGTTTCGATCTCAAGATATATTTTGAGACCTGAAATTTGAATAGCGGATCGAGTAACTCTTTCATTCCGTTGCAATGTACGGAAAGGCAAAAACCTGATTGGACTGCCGTTAAAAGATATTGTCCTGAGGTATTTTACTTTTTCGAAAAATAAATTCAACATAAGATTAAAGACTGTATCGGTGACAGAGACAGCTCCTTATCGAATACCGGAACTAATTCCAAACATTGTCGATAGCTTGTTATCAACTTTAAAAAAACATTGTAACTGTTTCAAAGCAAACCATAGATTATCCACCATCCATCAGAAACACCAGTACGTAAATTTTGTTCGCAAACCGAGACACGAGAATTGAGAATTTGGCATTCGTAAACAATATAAATGTATGTATACTAAGTATACATTTTTATGGTTGTGCTGTATTATTTTTGTTTGTTGTATTTGGTATTTGTGCGTTTTTAGGACAATTAGTAAAGCATCAAAAATAATTGAATCGGGCAAAATCGGTTGGATTTTTTGGTGCTTCTGCTATGTTCCTTTCTCTTCTCGTTTTTTATACTTCTCTCTTGCTTTTGAGTTGAGATTTGTCATACTACAACCAAAATAACTTTTGAGAGACTAATGCGTTATTGATGCAGAAAAATTGTTTAATATAAAAACGGAATTGTTTTTGAATATGGAGTATCGTACTTTTTATTTAGACCGTCCCCGAAAAAAATATTTTTTAATACTAATTTTTGACATTTATTTCAAAAATATTCCCATACATCCACAATTTTTTATTATGTTGTCCGAATATTGCAGGCGCAGATACAAGGGGGGGGGGGGGGGGTATAGGTTAAAACTCATAATGCTAAAAAAATGGATTAAATAATGTACTAATGAAAAAAAATCTTGATTGCATTTACCAGTCAATTGAAAATAAAATGTAATCAAAAATTTTTGTATATACGCATATCTCATATCCTAATTAAAAGCAGTAAACTACTAACACTAATCCTCAGTCCATGAAAGTATTTTAAGCACCCCTTAATTCCATGAATCATGGTCGTTTTCGTCTTTGCGCTATAAAATCAACAATTATCAATAAAAAAATCTTAAATAATTCACGGATTATCTTTAGGCATCCTTATTCAAGAAACAATATCGTTTTTTTTCCCGCAAAAAAAACTAATATATTTTTTTTAATTGCATATGGAGCAACTTTCGGAAAAATTACAAAAAGTAGTTTTGGCCAGGACGAAAATGATCCTGATTCATGGATTTAGGTCTAAAGAAGAGAGAATCATAAACTTCGTGCGAACAAGTCCTTCCTAAATACAATATATTTTATAAATAACACTACCCTGCAAAAGTTTGCCCCTGGATAATGAATAGTTGTTTCCGAAGTAATTTTTCACGCTGGATCCGAATCCGGGCTCAGAATTGCTCTATCACGTCAGGTTTTTGAGATATTCTTACCTAAAAGTGCAAAAAATACTGTTTTTTGACATATTTGAGGTTATGTATCATAGCAATGCAGTTTTTACTTTTTTATAAAAGCCATGTATGGGATCTTATTGTACAATTCTTCCTCTTTCAAATGCTTTCAATTTTTTTCGCCGAGATATCGCATTTTCAAATTTGCATATTCGTGAATTTTTCTGTATAAAAACACTACCCTGCAAAATTTTAAAAATTTCGTGCCACTTGACAATGAATAGTTGTTTCCGAAGTAATTTTTTACGCTGAATCCGAATCTGGGCTCAGAATTGCTCTATCACGTCAGGTTTATGAGATATTCTAACCTAAAAGTGCATATATACCGTAGGTATAAAAGGTAGTGTATTATACAGTATAACGACAAATTCACGAACATGCAATTTTGAAAATGCGATATCTCGGCAAAAAAAAAATATTTGAGCAAACTCAAAGGCATTTGAAAGAAGAAGACTTGTACTATAAGATCCCACACATGAACTTTTAAAGAAAAAAAAATCGTGGAGCTAGATAACCTCAAATATGTCAAAAAACAGTGTTTTTTGCACTTTTAGGTTAGAATATCTCATAAACCTGACGTGATAGAGCAATTCTGAGCCCAGATTCGGATTCAGCGTAAAAAATTACTTCAAAATACGAAACAACTATTTATTGTCAAGTGGCACCAAATTTTTAAAATTTTGCAGGGTAGTGTAATTAAAAACGGGTTTTGTAAAAAATATTTCTGTTTATGTATATAATAGTTACACTTTAGTTAAAAAGAGCCCCCCCCCCAACTTAAACGCTAGATCCGCCCATGGTCAATATTGTCATCATTTTTCGGAATACGGCCGAAAGGTCGAATGTCGAAAGGCCGAACGCCGAATGTGTCGAAAGGCCGAATGCGTCGAAATGCCGAATGTCGAAAGGCCGAAAGAGCCGAAAGGCCGAATATCAAAAAGCCGAATTCAATTTAATTTTTGATCTGGGTTGGCTACCTTTTATAGAAAAAAATTAATACAGAAACTGAAAATCCCGAAAACAAAATTCAGAAAAAAAATCCAGAAACAAAAAACGATTTACGATAATGGAAATTGCTTCGTCAACATTTCAGACACAGATCATAGGTTTTATCGCTCGTATCGCTTCTACTGATAGATGTATCACAAATATTTCAAGTGAACTATTCTGGATTTTAAAATGTCTGGATTTTTTTTTAGGCAAATGTAGTGATCCCTGACGGAGCATGTACGAAGCATTAAATCCGCAATTTGCTCCAATACATTCGTCTATGCCATACTAACCCAACGAATTAAGCCAACCATAAAATAACTTGAAACATTTTTGGTAGAACTAACGGGATCACTACATTTGCCTGGGGATCACTACATTTGCCTAAATTGTAAAATCCAGATGAGTTGAAAAGTAAAAATCCAGAAAAATAAAATCCCGAAAAAAATCTAGAAATTACTGGAAAAGCAAACCAGAAAAACTGTGTTTAAAATAAATGAAAAAAATTCAATTTTATGGGAATTTTTATACTATTTACATCACTTGAAACATTTGTGATACATCTATCAGTAGAAGCGATACGAGCGATAAAACCTTTGATCTGTGTCTGAAAGGTTGACGAAGCAATTTCCATTATCGTAAATATTAAGAACTTTACGGAAAAGCTCATTTTATAGATATTTTATAAATTTTAATTTTAACTTGGGCCGCACTTTGATAATTATATTTCTGGATTTTAGTTTCCTGGAGTTTTTTTTCTGAATTTTTTTTTCGGGATTTTCAAATTCTGTATTTTTTTTTTTAGATAAGGTTGTCAACCCAAATAAATAATTTTTTTTTTGAGTTGGCTACCTTATCTAGAAAAAAATATGCAGAAACTGAAAATCCCGAAAAAAAAATCCAGAAACAAAAGAATTCACAAAAACAAAATCCAAAAAATAAAAATCTAGAAACACAATTATCAAAGTGGGATCACTACATTTGCCTGAAAAAAAAAATCCAAAAATTTTAAAATCCCGAATAGTTGAAAAGTCAAAAACCAGAAAAAAAATCCCGAAAAAAAATCTAGAAATTACCGGAAAAGTAATCCAGAAAAAACATTTTGTGAAAAAATGCCATTATTCCATTTATTTTTATTTTGACAGATTTCCACATGTGGAAAATGCATATGGAATTCGAGAATAGGGCCCCAGAACATGCATCCAATTAATATTTTGAGCTAGCTCAGCTAGAAAAATTTGTTTTTGAAGATATTTCTAATTTAGATAAAAAATGTATTTCTACTTTTAGTACAAATATTATTTAGTACAGAGTAAAACTTTGTATTTTGGATGCACCTTAACACACATAATAGTTTCGTATGGCTAAGCTATAAAAATGTTTAGTAAAATACGTAAGTCACCAGAAGTCAACATTTCCCAACAGAATTGATGTGCGTCTAATAATATGGCCAGGGACAGTTTATATTATTCTGTCTAAGTCTTAGCTTGTCTTAAATTATTTTTTAGAAATCTACGAAATTCAAATTTGAAACCGCCTGGCAACATTTTAGGCACGACTAAATGTTCTGGCTTTTTTATTTTATAGTTTTTTAAATACTAAATAAAAAGGTATTAAAATTTCAAAGTGCCTCAAGGACATTTTTTGAAAAAAAAAAAACATTCGCAACTACAAAAAAAATCAAGGGTTTACAATGCCCCGCTACCCTTCAGCTAGTCTTTGATTTTGTGTTTAGACGTTGCTAAAGAAGTGTCATACAAATTTTCATGCTGCCTCAAATAAATAATCAAAATTGTCTAACAGCTCTTATATACATAAACTATGTATGTACATCATCCCCTCACAGACGTAAGCTTTCACATAAGACGGTCATATTTTTGCCAGCTTTAGATCCCATCAGATTATCGAAATTATTGAAAAAATGAAGCGGTCCAACCGATTAGCCGCCTCCTATCACAAGCAATCGATGCTTCGTTGATATCCTAAGACTATCATGTTCGTTCGGTGAGATTTTACGAGTCATGTGAGTGCTAGAACCGAAACGGAACGTTCAGGGATTCTTTAATTTTTACGTTAATTTGGGCAATCAAAAACAAACTCTGAATTTCTAATTTAAATTAAATTAAATGTAAACTACAACAAGAATTTTAATTTTTTTAGCTTAAAATTCTTAATTTGCCTTTCCTATCTAAGAAAGTTTCTATATCGATCTTTAAATAGAACAAACCATTTATTTTAGAAGTTTGTGACGAAAAACTGGGTTTTATACTCCCTAGAAAGATTCGCCAACAATCCATACATGATACCTATTAATGATGATCATGATATATTTTAATTCTTGAGAAAAATGTTTATATTGATCGCTCTTACTGTTTACGATTAATATTAAATGTATTTAGACGTAATGAGCGATTATCGTATTAATTCAAAATAGATCAAAACGATCTATCTTTTTGAAGCGATCAAGATTGATTATTGATCGCTTAAAAAGAGAGATCGCTTCTTAGGATTAAAATTACCAGGAATATTTTTCTGAAAATATAATCACTGATTATATTGAAAAACAAAGCCCTACAAAATTGTTATCACTAATCTAAAAATTTCTGGGATATCACAGATCTATTTTTACGCGAAATAACAGTTCTAAATAAATATAAAAAAAAAAAAATCATTTAATCTCCATCTGAATCATTTATACATAAATATAATTAAATCGCAATTTCACAATAGTCATACACACAACACAGATAGTTTTTAAATCCAATTATAAATTTAATAAAAAATTATCAATACTTACATATTCTTTAACATTCTTTGTCCTCACAGCTTTATATGATGCATAGGCTGGATATAAATTTCCGAATAACAATCTGAAACCAGGAAACAAAAGTATTTCACTAAATATTCGTGGTAGAAAAAATGTCCCGAGCAATATTGCAATTCCCATCCCATTCACTGATAATTTAGGTAAAGGTAACTGCGAAATCATAACCATAAATCCACTTAATTTGGTTAAAAAAATAAAACCAATTTTTCGGGGCCATTGATTTCACCGGTTAATGGATCATCATCATATTCCACATAACCATCATCCTCATTATAGAGAATTTTAGTTTTTCCATTTGCTTTATAGTACGAAGAATTTGTATGATCAAAACTATTAATGTTGTTGTTTAACAATTGTATATTATTTCGATACATGTTTTAAATAAATTTGGAACACATTAAATTTAACAAAATCGCACTTTGTAAAACACTATTATTTTCCACAGTGTAATGTTAAATTGAATGGAGAATTTATATTGTTAGCATTAGCAGTTCACCGCGACAAACTATTATTTATATTAAAACTTGTTAACTGTATAGTAATTTTTTTATAATTGCACCCGTGATTAGACAACAACTGCTCATGAACCAAAAAAAAAAATTAAACAGTAGTAGAAAAAACTACATAATTATGCGCGACACTAGTTGTATTGTTGAAACAACGTTGTCAACCAGAAAACCAACTAACTATAATTTTATGTAAAATACATTTTTAGCTGTATTTACAACACTTAAAATTTCAGTTTTTAGCAAAATCTAAACTACTTTTAGAGTATTTTAGTTTTAAACATCGAAAAAATAGTAAAGAAAATTCTCTACATATTTCTTATGTGTATCTTCTTCAGTTTGACATGAAAAACTAAACTAAATCAAAAGAGAGAGAATGAAAATAAATCTAAATGAAAATAAAATTAAAAAATAAAAGAATTTCCTTTCATTTTCATTTTGTGTCTGTATGTAATAAATAAATAAACGTAAAAAAAATTAGAATAGAATATCATCGTTGAAAAATAGATAGATGTGTAGACATAATATGTTAAGATACACACATATGTGTAAAAGAGAATTTGTAAAATTCTGTGCCAAATTTGATTTTTCTTTTTAAAAACATTTTTCATTTTTTTGTTATATTTAAATTATATTATGCATGCGTACGATGCCATCTGTTTCACAATTGGGTGAAAAGCGAATTCAAGTGAGCAAGCGGAGATAAACAGTTAGTTTGACGGGTCAAAAATAAATCTGCAGCCCTATTTTTGAAATTCAATTGAAACCAAACATCGGTAACTTTCTATTAAAATACATCATTTCAAAGGAAAATTAAAATTGCTGGGCCCGTATTCTGGATATGTACCTAAAAAAGTCGCCGGTATTCTTGATATTCACCGAAAAAAATTGCTAAAATTTCTAAAATTTATTAAAGCCAATTTTCATAAAAACGCACAGCCACATAATTTTTCAAACAAAAAATCCATACCATGTCTCACGTGAAAAAGTTTGTAAATGTGAACAAACTACGATATATTAGACGAAAACAATTTGAATTAAAAAATCATATGAGTACCAGGACAATCCTCAACAACATTGATTGAACCTATCAAAATTGATGGTCCTCCAAAATTCCCTTGTTTATTAAAAACTTTTATTCTATCTAGACCAACTTAATGGTCTGCATCCTTGAAACATTGTGCAAGTGCCCCAAATTTGAGTGTTTCTGTAAAGTGCAGCCCACATGTTTAAACAACAATTTGTTTTCAAAAAGTAAAAGTAAAAGACATTTGAAGAAATAGTCAAATTTTGTTTACTAAGACCAAGGTGTAGTACCGCCACTTGTACAGGACAGGCAAAATAATTTTTCAAAAAAAAACTTTTTCAACACAGAAGTGACGTCAATAAAGATTAAAATTCAAACATTAGTGCCCCAAAACAGAAAAGACACAAACCAGCAGACTGGCCCAGACCAGGGAGTTATTTGTGAATTCGATTCGAAAGTATTCGACTCATCGAATTACTATAAGATTGGTATTTGATTTAAATAAGAAACAAATGAATCCGGTTCAATTCAAATAAGAATCCAATACTTCGAAGACTCAAACTCTCCGAATCGAATTCACAAATAGCCCCAGACTATACAGCAGAACTTTTGATAAACATAAAAACTTGAGAAAAAACATCGACGTTGCAAATCAAAAACAAGTACAAATTCAATCAATGCTGTGGAAAACAATGCTTTTATCGTAACCCGTATGATTTGTCCTTCCAAACCGTTTCCGTCTCATATAGCCCCTATCGTTATTCCCTTACACGTGAAAGCGCCCTAGTTCAGACATCTTTCGAAAAGTACAAAGATTTCAATATAAAATTGTTCTTAAATCCTTTTGATTTCCCCTCCCCTTCATGATTTATGTATAAAAGAACAACCTTAATAAATGAAATATTTGTTACAAAAATAGCGATTCTAGATGGTTTCAAAAATTTTACGATGTCGATGACAACTGAGTTTGCTGGTCTAAAATTGTCCAAGGCCAAGTATTTCATAAAGTATAAATCTAACAAGGAACCTTTTGAACTGCACAAAAAATTTTTATGTTGTAGTAGTCTGCGACACATTAACGAAACCATTTTTTTTATCGGCAACCAATCCTTTTTTAGGGGTATAAACACCCCTTAATTTGCGAAAAAGGTGATTTCGTCCCCTAAAAAAAGAGAGATGCAACCATCATAATCTAATTTACTATAGATTACTGATACTTTTTATTACCAATTTGTTTTTAAAAAAAAAAGTGGAATAGAAGCCGAAAGTGGTTTTCACCAAAGATGGGGGTTTTAACCAAAGATGGGTAAAACGCTAAAAATCTGACTTGTAGACAATTTTGGCAAAAATAGGTCAAAAACCTTAAATATCAAAAGCCATCGAAAAAGGTCAAAAACTGTCGAAACCTGTACCAACGTATCACATTTTTGCTTTGCACTAATACATTCTCAAACTTAAATAAAATATATGTAGTACAAAAATACCTCGCAAATACATAAATGTTTCGTTTTTGCTACAACTAACTTTGTATACACTAGCAAAGAATTTTGTTCATACAACTCTTCGTAAACGTAACACTTTGGTGCTGGAATAACGAATCAGTTATGTCGTTCTCGTCCTATGAAAATTAGACTTTTTGCGAGGAGTTATCAATGTGTTAGTAGTTCGTAAACAGTTCGCTTGAGGTGGTGCATTTACATCACGTGATTAGTGAAATAATAACGTAACATTTCTATCGATATGGATTTAATACATTTGCAATTTTCCTGTTCTAAAAAACTTATAGTTTCTTAAGTATTTTTGTATTTTTTCGAAAAAAAATATTAGGCCACGAATTATATTTTTCTACATCAAATTAAAAAAAATTGGAACACAAAAAATATGTAATGGCGATTGAAAACTCAAAACTAAGTTATCGTTTCTTTATATTATTTCATTAATATTCATAAAGGAATTTGGTGTTACGTTTACGAAACATCAACGAAGAATTTTGCTCATACAATACTTCGTAAACGTTACGTTACGTAGCAAAAACGAAACATTTATGTTGTTTCTATCTCAAGATAATAAAATTTGTTTGCGAGGACTATAATCTTATTTAAGTTTGAGAATGTATTAATGCAAAACAAAAACGTGATACGTTAATAGTACGCTTATGTGACGTATTTTGCGAATTTGCTTAAATTGTTTAGCGGGCGTTTAAGAAGAATTGTATGAGCAAAATTTTCCGCTAATGTTTCGTAAACGTAACAACAAATTTCTTATTAAAACTAGAATAATATAAAGAAACGATAAATGTTTAGTTTTGAGTTTTCGATCGCCATTACGTATTTTTTCTGTTCAGCATTTTTTTTTTAATAAACAAATAACAGCAAATAATTAATGTCCCAATTTGATTTAGAAAAATATAATTTGTGGCCTAATATTTTTTTTAGAATAAAAACAAAAATACTTAAGAAACTATAAGTTTTTTAGAAAAGGAAAATTGCAAATGCAATAAATACATATCGATGAAAATGTTACGTTATTATTTCACTAATCACGTGACGTAAATGCACCACCTCAAGCGAACTATTTACGAACTACTAACACAATGATAACTAACGGCAAAAGTCTAATTATCATGCTTCGATATTGCAACACCAAAGTGTTTACGTTTACGAAGAGTTGTATGAACAAAATTATTCACTAGTGTTACGTAAACGTAGCACCTTGTTTGACGGGAAAGTGTCAAAAACTGCTCTTGTGGTATTGCAAAAATCAGGAAAAAAATACTTTTATTATCATTAACAAGTTTTTAAATATCTCAACATTCTATCTACATATATACAATATGTACAGGTAAATTTTGAAATTGTTCATTTCTGTTTCGTTTGATTTTGGCGTAATAAAATTTTCTTTACTTAAATTTTAATTAAATACATCAAGAACATTTTCTTAAAATTAAAAAGGAAAATGAAGCTAAAATTGTACATTTTCCAATTTTTTCACTGTCGAAAAGCCCTGTCAAAGTGTCGAAAACAAGCGTTTTAAAAGACTGACGAACTGAAGAACTCGTATCTAAAAGTGTCGAAAACTATGTCATAAATACCAGTTTTTAGACACTACTCATCTCTGGTTCCGATAAAAAAATGGTTTCGTTAATATTTTACCGAGTACTACAACTTAGAATAGTTTCTATAATTTTTTGAATTTGACAGTTCAAAAGTTTCCCTGGTAAGAGAAATTGAATAATTCCCTCTGGCGTAAGTGGTACAGGATGCGCCATCTTTTATGTCGGTATGTAAACATTAAATAACTTTGAAATTTGTCAACCGATTGACTTGATTAAACATGTTTTTAAAACGTCAATTCAGCAGAATTTTAACCATGAATCACTTCACACAGAAATAACGCGCGGAAATAGTGATGCTATACATTGAAAATAGTCGTTCAGTTGTGTTAACTGAATGTGCATATCGTCGAAAATATCGTGGCCAACAGGCACCGTCTGACAACACAATTCGGCCAAAAAGCCGCTCGAATGATTCACACTGAACCTGATTTTTAAAAGCAAATTTTGATGACCGACGAGGCCCATTTCACACTCTCTGGCGCCGTTAATAAGCAAAATTGCCGCATTTGGGGAACGGAGAATCGTTTGGGCCGGCGTTTGCGCCAAAACCATCACTGGGCCATATTTTTTCAGAGAAAACGAAACAGTCGATTGAAATCGATGTCAATGGATGTTGCCTCATTTTGTCTGCCAAATGCGTGAAAAAGGTCTTGACGGTTACTGGTTTCAACAAACAATTCAAAAAGAGGCGACATTGACTGGCCACCCAGATCTCCAGATTAAACCCCTCCGGACTTCTTTTTGTGGGGTTATTTGAAAAGCGAAGTGTACGCCCAGCAAGCCTCAAACCATTGACGAGCTCAAGGCAAACATCCGTGCCGAAATCATCGCTTTACTGCCCGAGATGCTCGAAAAGGTAATGGAAAACGCAGTAAAAGGGGCATATTTTGCTTTGGCCAATAAAGGCGGCCACTTAATTGATGTTATATTCAAAAACTAGTCCAAATAAATTGCAAAGGACCAAATTGACTGACAGTGCCGTTCCTTTTACTCAAAGCTTTAAATAAAATTTCCAAGGGTTTTAAAATTTGGAGCAATTACAAAGACCTGTAAAAAAGGATTAACATTTATTTTTTTGATTGAACAGTCGTATCCGAAGTAATTTTTTACGCAGAATCCAATCGTTAAATAAAATCCCTTTGTCAGATTTGCCTGAACTCTTTTTTTTCTCTTTTTTTCGCTGGCGCTACATCTCGTAGAGAGATTTTTTTCTAATACGGGAAGACTTGGCGGGGTAGACACGCTTAACCAATTGTACCGTTTATTCGGCAAAGCGTAAAACACATAGATGGTCCCTTACACAGTTTTTAACAACATTGCCTATGTGGGCGGTATTGCAGCAAAGGTCAAAATATACATACACTGGAAGAAGACAAAATTAAATTCTCGTCGAAAACTATTTCTACAAGAATTGACGAAAGACTTGGTCATCCCGAATATACGACGTCGAAGCCAAAATTAATTATCAAAAACTAGCATGGCTACAATAAACGAAGTTTTAGGTAACCTTTCAACTAATACAATGATGCTCCCCATAATCAATACCCTATATATAAAAGGACGTTCATCAAAACAACTATGTGGAATATGTCAGAAAAATGTGTGTAATGAGCATTCCCAGAAGACCGTGATTTGCATAGCGTACATCAATAAATAACAATTAAATGTAACAGTGTATGATAAATGTTATATTTTCCAAATAAATAATTTAAATCGATAAATGAAACGGATAATTTGATTTTGTGGCTCAGAGTCACAACTAGGCAGTTTACGTAACTAAAATAGCGATAATTAATTAATAGTTACAACAAAAAAAAAATTAATAGTTACAACAAAAAAAATATTGATAAACAATAACGCGTATTTTCACAAGTTATCTACAATGAAAATCCTTGTAACACGATTATAATTCGATGTTGGTTACGTTAGTGTCACTAAACACAAATCTTGAAATTACGTTGGCCCCAAGTAAGACCGTTGTAAATTTAGCTAATTGTTCCATTTGGTGTGGTCAAACAACTCGCCATTTTGGAAAAGACGATTCTTTTCCTGATTTTCTCGGAAGTCTTGAATATGGTGCTCAAGCGCCGTTAAGTCACGATCCTTGATTTTGACCAACATCTCACAATCTATCTCCTCCAGTAAAATCAGTCTTTGTTTTTGAATTTACAAAAGCTCTTCGATTAGATTAGTTGCGCACACCATCAACTTGAACCTGGTTTTTATTTGAAGTATCTATAAGCTTCAGTGGTTCAGAAGTTATTCCAATTCTAAAGGGTGTTCCAATTTGAGATTGATTTTTAAATTTGCCGCAATTTATATTTTTTGTAAAAGTTAGAGTGCCATATGTTATTTGACAGATGACAAGTAGAAATATTCCGGTTATTAAAAATGTTGTTTGGTGAAAGTTATGCAGAATCTGTAAGAAATTTCGTATAAAATTTGGAAGAGAAAATTGTCAGTCAATTGTGTCCATTCGAAAAATTGTTGCAAAATTTGTGGAAACTGTTCGGTAAAGGATGAAAAAAACAAAATATGCCATCGTAGTGGTCGTTCAGAAGAAAATATTGTTGTTCTAAGTGCTGGTGTTAACGAGACTCCAAAATCATCAATTCATCATCGTTCACAGCAATTACACATTCCACCAACCACTTTAAAGCATACAAGATTTAGATAACTCATAAAAATTAGGCAATCATACTTTGGATTTCGTCGCCAATTCGCTAATTGGGCCATACAAAAAAAAATTTGAAAATGCGAATTTTTTCAACAAAGTCACGTTTAGCGACGAAGCAAATTTTGAACTGGGTGAATTTGTAAACACACAAAATTGTTGAATCTTGGGATATCGGAATATGATGACGAATTTTATATTTGATAAATTGGACGGTATGGATGTCCAGAATATGTGGGTTCCACATGTGATCTTTTACGCGAACACTTTGGTTATCGAATAATTTCTCGAAAAGGGTACTATAATTAGCCACCTATATCTTGCAATCTAACACTCCTAGATTTTTTCCTATGGGGTTATTTGAAGGCACAAGTCGTTGCCAACAATCCACAAATAATTGGTGACCTAAAGGAGAATATTATTAATTGTATTCAAGAAATTGAGCCGCAGTTATGCCAGAATGTCATCAAAAATGTTGGTAAAAGAATGGTAGCTTGCCGTACAACAGCAGGTCACCTACAGGATATTATTTTCCATTACTAAACCGGAACCTTTACACTATCATTTGAAACAAAAATTTAGATACTTATCAAATAATTTATGTGTATTATTAAAAATATTAAAATTTACCTCAAATTGGAACACCATTTAGAAAAGAATAAATTCTCCGTTTTTCAAAAGGTTTATTAAAGAATTTTCCTCTTTTTCCAGAATATGTGACTGTTTTTCAGAATATTTTCTCATATCCAGAAAGCTTCGATATTTCATCATGGAAAGATACATAGTTCATACAGTAATTCTTGTTCTGTAATTTGTATGTATTAATCGTTGCTTGAAAGTTTTGGCCACCAAATTCGCCCAAAGGAACGTTTCTCTCGCCGCTTCGTTGAAAAGTTTGAGTTGTTCTGTACTTGATAAACTAACGGCTGTTAATGAAACGAGAATATTGCTGCCGTCTGCGGTGGTGTGCGTCCTAGTTCAAACCTCTCGTTTTCTGGTAATGCACAAGAAGAACTTTCTGTCTGAACACATCTCGAAGTTGACGCGAATTTTACCAAAAAAGCAATATACGGGCCATTTTTGGATGAACCTTTTCATTTGGGCCATTTTTGGTCCATTGTGCTTATGGTGGCTTGGTGAGGTCATCGGAATCTACTTCTTCGAGAACTATTTAGAAGAAGCAATAATCGGTCAAGGGGAGAGGTATCGGAAAAATAATACCAAACGAATGCGCACCACTCGCGGCCATCTGACGATATTATTTTCTATTTATAATGGCATCGATTGTGCTTTCACTGATAATAAAAATATTATAGAAATTCCACCTTTTGTTTTTTTAAACCCTATATATCATTACAGAAAGATTCTTAATCATCTTTCAATTTGAATTTTTAGTTCTCAAATATCAAAGCGTAAATCTTAATTTACTTTCTTTAATTTCATTACTTTATTGTTATTAAACATCATATTCATGATCACATTTATTGCCATAAACAACAAACGTACTCAGTTCAACTAAAATTACAGCAGAGACCATAAAAGGAAGCAAAACCTTAAACTAAATAAATCAACTAAACACAGAGTTGTCACCTTGAAAATGTAAGATTAATTTTTTTTTGTGTAAGAAATTGGTGAAGAGGAAAATTACGAGTACTATTAAAACTACAAAAAAACAAAAATTATATTTTATGAGTCATTGCCAAAAATGAGTTTTTTTTTTATTAACGGTGTATATTGATTATAACGTGTGTTGTTTCTCTTATTGTATGAAGGTTAATTGTTTTAAGAAAGTCAATATAAAACTAAAACAAAGATCAAATCAATTTAAGAGCTCACGTTTATAACTAATTTAAAAATGCATAAAATATAGCATCGCGCGATCATATTTGTATTATGTGTTTGTGACAATGTGAAAAACAGACAATTTGTCTATACTCACGAGTTTTATTGTTCTAGTAATTTGCTGTTCGTGTGCGATAGTGTTACGCAAGACAAAAAAGAAAAAAACTAAAGACCACTTAAATCACATTTTTTTGGATTACAATTTTTAATAAATAATTGAAATTATATACGGTTTAGACAAAAATGTAAAGTTGTGGGGGCTGGACAATGGGAACTGGAATGTCAAATAAATTAGAGCATATTAGTTTGCTTGATTCGATATTTTACTTAAGTCATTTACTAATTTATTCACTTGTTACAAACAATTAGTTTGGAATATTGGTTAGTTAATCGAAAATTGGTTAAAATGTTTTTTTATGAATGAAACTCAAGCCAATTTAAAATATAACTAACTATTACTTAAATAGCTTTGGTTTGGTCCGGCCGAACTAGACATAAATGGGGCTTATAAAAGAATTAAAGACGGACGAATGGAGAAAGGGCCGAAAAACGGAGGTTTTCACTTATTGTAAAGAGTCGCGGTTACGTTTTCCCAAATATAATAACTCAGTTATTTAATTCTATTTACAGAGATATTCGAGTAACAAAGAAATGCTAGTATTGAAAAAAATCGATTTTCAGCAAAGAACTCAATTATTTTGAATTAAATCGGTAAGGGACAAGGATAGTAACTTTAAGTTCTATATCGCTAGGAAATTTCCCGTAGAATTTTGTCATTTGGAATTTTTTCCTAAATGCAAACTAATCGATTTGTTTGCGAAAATGTGACAGCAACCCCATAAAAAGAGTAGACATCCACTTTTTCGGTCCTTACACCATTCGAGCTAGGGACTCCTCGAATTCTTAATATACGCGAAAAAATACATCGATTAAATTCATTTGAGTCTTTCTTTAACGCCTGTTTTAAACCAAACGAAAATCTATCGGAATTCATAAGCTAGTGCACTACCGATTATTTTGCTGTCAAATACGAATTTTGTTCGTAATCATTAGACTTTTAATGTAACTCTATGGTAATAAGTTGAGCATATGAAATCTGGTCATAAGAGAGATCAAATAAGAATTATTTTCATTAATCTGACTGTGTCATAAAGCAAATACCAAATCGGACATAATGTATTTACTAAACGGACATACATTATGATAAAAAGTGTAGCCGGAATATATTTAAAAAGTCAATGAATCGAAAAAATTTGTTGTATGTAAGTTGGCAACACTTGGGTTTGAGCCCATATGTCAATTAGTTTGTTAACAGCTGCTAATTATATTAGTTACTCAAGTGTATTGTGCGATTTTCATAATGGATAAATTTGTCGAGCCAAAAATTTATATTAAATTATGTGTTCAATAGAAGAATTTCAGTTCTTTCGGAACAAGCCAAGCCGGCAACCAAAATATTGTGAACGGATATGTGTGTTTTGTCAAGCTCAAGAGTCAAATTATAGATGTTAAAGATCGACCAGAAACAAGCAAATCAGCATTCATTTCTCGGTCTTCTTTGAATGTCTTAATAGCATTATACTATCATGGTCTTGTGTTTATTCGACAAATATGAAACAGCAGCAAAACCCTTTTTGTAGCTTTTCATCGCCGCAACACAAATTTTTTTATATAAATTTTTCGCTTAACAAATTTATCCTTTACGAAGGCCGCGCAATTCACTTGAGCTCGGTTTTTCTGCTATAAATATTAATTAGGTAGAATGTGGCCAACTCCCACACAAAATTGTTTTGATATATTACAAATTCCGGGTACTTTTTCACATAATCTATAATGTCTCTATCCAGTCCCGATTATCGATTACTCGGTTAATCGGATTTCTTGATAAATTATGCAGTACTGACTTACTATTCGGGTAATTGGATTTAACGAGACCAAACTCGATTGGAGAAAATCTCATAAATCGGATGCACAGAAAAAATCTCGAAAAATCTCGATTCATTAAATGGTTTCGAGATTTTAAAAAATTATGTTTTTTACAGATTTACAATTAATTTTGCATTTAACGGGGCAAAAAAATATTCTTAAAAGACTCGTAAACTCCGCTTAACACGTTCGCGGACATGACGGCAATAGCCGACAAAAAGGTGTTCTTCAAATGAGTCGTGAACGGCTATTACCGTCATTTAAAAACATTCAATTTATGACATGACGGCAATAACAGTCAGCATTTCAATTAATTGCCGCATAAACTACAAATATATGTCCCAACAAAAATATGTTTGAATTTTATTTTGACCTACGCAAAGGATTTTTATGCAAGTTTAACATTTTTTCCATTTTTCTTCACCTCAGTCGACAAAAAAAATACATGACGGCATATGTCGTCATTTTTCAATGTGATTTCATATAGTTATACATTTTGTGTCATTTTTCGGTCGATTCGTTTTTGTGGAAGGTGTTGTACTGTATATGTATATTGATGATCATTACTACTAGATCATTACTGTATCGTTTCTTGTTATTTATTAATGAGTAAAGGCAAGGCTCCATGATACAACAAAACGTACGATTCGAATCGGTTTTTCGTGATCCTGGCTACATGGACGAAAAAATCGTTTCGAAATTCTATGCGTTCGCAACAAAAATAAAATTTTTCAAATGAGGCTTTGACTTTTGTGGCTATGTATACCACGAAAATAAAATCGTCGTATGGGAAATGAGTTCGTTTTCCGGTTGAACGATTTTTTTTAAAATTTTTTTCTCGAAGACGCCATATCGTACGACGAAAAGGAAAAATTACTTATTTCAATTAAAATAAAATAATTTGCTACGAACTGTAGTTCGAAAATTAAAATTTACATGTTCCGTTAAAATTTTTAATTAACCACAACTTAAAAAATATAACAATATGTAGAAGTAAAAATTGTAAAAACGTTTTAACAAAATCGTTCGTGTTAACTTTCATGGAGCCTTGCCTTAAGAGACTTAAAAATAGGATAAAAAACGGGGTCCCATTTGAAACGCGATATTTCAAAACGCGATATTTCAAAACTCGATATGGTACAAAGCGCGATATTTCAACACGAGATTTCCTAGTTCTGATCGTACATGTTCAATTTCATCATTTTGGTGAAGGAAAATTTTATGAAATGAAGGAAAATTAATAATTATTATTATTTTGAAATTTTAATTTTAAAATATCGCGTTTTGAAATATCGCGTTGGAAATATCGCGTTTTGTACCATATCGCGTTTTAAAATATCGCGTTTCGAGCGGATTCCAAAAAAACGTACGGTATTTGAATTTACCGTATATTTAGTTTTTATATTTCGTATATTTTCGTTGTATATTTAGTTTATAATAGTTGTCTGTAGTATAGGTAATCATTGTAATTCCAAAATAGATAAAGAAGCCGAAGAAAGACTTTTGAAACTTTTCGACGAGGTGGAGACACCGGAATCAGACATAGAAAGTGATCCATTTGAAGATGACGGAGAATTTGCAGATGAGGACGGAAGAAATATAGATGTAGCTTCAAATGATTCGGATAAAGGCGACAGTGGTTCCTCCCTTGACAATGACGATGAAAATTTTAATTTTGAAATGCGAGCCGGGCCAGCAATTGAAATAAATCAAAGCTCAACTCCTCGTAAAATATTTGATCAAATTTTTAATGATCATCTAGTTGAATCGACAAATAAATACGGTCAACCAATGGCCGAACCATCAAGAGCAACAACTAGAAATTTGTCGATTTGCGTCCTTTCAAGACACAGATCGAAAGGAATTACTAAAATTTATTGGTCTATGCTTGCTGGCAGGACAAATTCACACTCCCAGAATAAGGTAAATATTAACCCCTTCTCGTTATACTACCACCCAATTTTTCCAGCCACAATGACAGGACGCCGGTTTGAGCAACTGCTTCGCAGCTTTAGTTCTAAATCTGATGACAACGGAGGAAAGCTTAAAAAGGTTATGGAATTTTTTAAATTGGTGATTAGCAGCTTTCAGAACAGATACAGCCCTGAAGAGCAGCTGTCGCTCGATGAATCCCTTCTTCTTTTTAGAGGGCGGTTGAGCTTCAGGCAATATATGAAGGGCAAGGCTGCCAAATATGGCATAAAGTTCTCTGAATTGACAGCATCAGATGGCTACGTACTGAACGTTGAAATAAATCTAGGTCGTGATGATTCTAAAAGCTCAAAACTAGAAGACTTGGTCGAGCGATTAATGGAGCCGTACCTAAATAAAGGACACCACCTTGTAATGGATAGCTACTATAATCACAGATAAGAATAGACAGATGTACATCTTGTATGGGCCAAATTTACATTAGAAATTTCAATACCAAATTCTAATCTAATCCTTTTAGAGCAGGAAGTATATTGTAAAATACAATTTTGTTTGAAGTTTGGTTATGTTTGCTTTGATATAATCAAAATAGCCATGCCATGTTTGCTTTGATATAATCGAAATAGCCATACGTAAAAAAAGATAAAAAGAGACAGAAATGTACGCCCTGCTCTAAAAGAAATGGATTGGAATTATTGTATTGAAATTTCTAATGTAAATTTGGCCCATACAAGATGTACATCTGTCTATTCTTATCTGTGCTATAATAGTTTATCGTTATGTAAAAGGCTCTTAAATAATAAAACACACTGTACTGGAATATTACGGTCTAATCGCAAAGGAAACCCGGCGGAAATAATAAATAAAAAATTAAAGAGAGATGAATATGTATATCTGGAGACGCCAAGGTAATGTGTATGTCTCAAAATGGAAGGACAAACGCGATGTGCTTTGCATAACGACCGGCATTCAATCTGAGATCGTAGAAGCACCAACAGGTTTGGCAAAATCAGTAAAATACCAAATGAAATAGTTTTTTACAACAAATTCATGGCTGGTGTGGACTGTGGATAGAGCCGATCAAATGGTCGCCTATTATTCATCACCACGGAAAACCATACGATGGTACAAAAAGATGATATTCCATTTGATAGACTTATGTGTCTAGAAATCATACTTTTTATATAAAAAGTATGTCAAGAAAATTGAATTTTTAGCCTACAGAGAACGACTAATAGCATCACTGTTAGAATTACCTCCAAACAAAATAGGGCAAGATTTCGTTTCAAAATCTACAGTTCGCAGAAAAATATTAACACCTGAGGTTGTAGCATCTTCAACATCGCTACACGAAGGCACACATTTCGTTGAACAAATTCCTGTACCTCAAGGAAGAAAAAGAAAAACTTTATTTCAAAGATGTAAGAACTGCTACAAAAACATAATTAGAAAAGAAACGCAGTTTCGCTGTAAAACATGTCCGAAGAAACCGGCTTTATGTGAAGGGGCGTGCTTTTAAATATATCATACCAGTTAGTTTTTCTAACAGCTTTGTTATTTTAAAATGAATTACGAATTTAATATAATTTTTTTATTTTCTGACTGTCTTTTGTGGAGTTTTATGACTAAATATTGAAATCAAAACAATATACCTGAGTAACATTTATTTTTATTTACTTGTTATCAAACCATATTTGACAAAGGCATGATTTGTTAGCTTAAATTCCACCGCATATGTCATGACAGTTACAGCCGTAATATGTCTCCTTTCAATATTTCATTATTAGCCTGGGTCATGACGGCTACTGCCGTCATCCAAAAAAAATCTAAATTTAGCCAAACTTGTCTTAGAATAACATGGAAATACCTTGAATCTAAAGCAAATATCAAAATTTTCACTAATATGGAAATTACAGCATTCGTCAAAGTACTAAAGATCACCAAAAAAATTTTATCCGCGAACGTGTTAATAAAAATCCCTTAAATATAGTTTATTTCTTATTTATTTAAAATGTTTTCTATTGTCAAATATTTTCTTCCTTCTTAACATAATCATGACCATGAGTCCATGACATGACTAAATTTTCTACTTTGTTGGCGAATTTTGGGAATTGGCTTATCTAGAAAAAAAAACCAGAAACCAAAATCCAGAAACACAATTATCAAAGTGAGGCCAAAGTTAAAACTAAAATTTATAAAGGGTTGGTCTCTTTCTTTCCTTAGGAAGACCACTAAATAATTTCTCCCTTAAATATTATTGTTAATTGTCATCTGTCATTAAAAATGTTTCGATTGTAAAATATTTTCTTCCTTCTTAACGTAATTTCAACTAAATTGCCTACTTCGTGGGTAGAGATTGCGATTTCCCGTGAAATTTTATTTCTCGAGAAACCGAGAAATTTATTTCCCGACGAAGAATTTGAGAGTTCTAAAATTTTTTTTCGAGAATCTCGAAACTTCTCGAGTTTTTTTACAATATAATTTTTAAATTACTAAAATTTTATCAAAAAATAGTTTTATTACATTGATTTATTTGAAGTTTCCTGACAAAGAAACACTTCTTTCATTTTGAGATGAAGTTAGGCCGAAGGGTAAACAGAGCAGTCAATATTTTAGAAAAAGAAAACCGTCAAGGCCGGCACAAAATGGAGTAGCAGATGGGTGAATGGAAGACACCTAGTCTCCCTAACTGATGAGGCCTCGATTAATTTGACAAGTAAAAAAAAACGTAGAAAGAATAACATTGTGTTTGTTATTGCTGCCTGGCAGAGGTATATTGGAATATAAATGGCAGGCCCGATTGTCTTTCTGCTTTCTAACTGTTAAGTTTATAGCACATTTTTTACTATATTTTATGCGAGTATACATTGTAATTCAAGCAAGAATTAATACGTGCTTAACAAAGTCGTACGCTACGCTAAATAACACGAATCTAAGAGATCGGCTCGCATAGACACCATTTTCGAAATCTGTTCGTTATATCTCATAATTTAGGGTTGAGTTCTTTTTCCACAAGAAATGTCAAAGTATAAGGTTCAAACATGACGACATTCGTTCCGTTTCGCACGGGTTTTTCGTCCCAATATACTCTATAATGTTGAATTAAAGATGGAAAATTCAAATCTAAGAATAACGGGGAATAAAACATATGCCACATTAGGATGAAATTTTAAATTTTCGAGTTGGCGAAATCATTGTGTTTGAATCTTTGCTGAATATTTATATCACAATAGACGTAAAATATGTACGAGGGTTGCCAGATGAGGGAATTCGAGATTAAAGATTTTAAAGAAATAACTTTTTGAGAAAATATTTCATTTTTTTTTTTCTAGAAAAATGTTTTATTGCAATTCAAATAAAATTAGCGTTTTCAAAATTTCCGAGATAAAAACACTATTTCGCGAGAAACAAGAACTCCCGAAATTAGTGAAATAAAATTTCTCGAGAAACGAGATTTACAAATTTTTATAGTCTCGAGAATTCTCGAGACAGGAATTTCAAATCGCAATCTCTATTCGTGGGTCAATTTTTTTGATTTGATAAAAAAAATACGAAAAAGGAAAAGGCAACACAGAGTCGTGTCGATATTGTCGATCGACTCGACATTCATTATAAGAGTGTATAATTGTAATGACATTCGCAATATTTTAGATTTGGTAAATCAGGTCAAATTCGGTCATCATTTACACGGCACTTTACCCGAAGAGTTACATATACTAATGTATCTACTCTTCCAAAAATGAGAACCTTCCTGGAGTTCCTTATGTCAGTAGTTTGGTTTCGTACTGAAAAGTTGGTCTACTCATCACTCATCAGGTAGCTACGACCAAACTACAAAAATTCAAAGGCAATTACTAAAAAGTTATTTTTTTCGGAGTCAGATTTTAATCAAGATATTTTGAGAATTTAGAATTGAGATATTCGACATTTTTGAAAATAGTTAGATTCTCGATATCGAGTTTTGGATGACGTTGCTTTGCAAATAGCGTTGAGATACTGAAAAGAAAATTCGAGATTTTCGGAAATATTCGAAATTTTTGAGAATATCGATTATATTAGAATCTATGTGAGATTCTCGATACTAATCGAGTTTTGGAATTACTTATTGAGTTTATTATAGATTTTTGAATTAATCTACCAAGATTTGCAGATTGGAAACAAAGTTATAAATTTTTCAACCCGAAATTAGAAAGTTTTAGGTACATTTTTAAAAGTGTGCGTTGTTACACGGATTTAATACTGGCAGAAACGTGAAGTTCTTCGAACATTCGCATTGTTGAAAGTGGACTTTGTAAACTCTGTTGGAGCTAATTGTTAAAAATATAGTTAGCAACAAAAGAGTTATTGACTGGTTAAAACGGTTCTTTTCAATTTATAAAGCTTGGATTTAGAATTAGTGAAAGTAGAGACGAGTTACAGAGAAAGATTTGATTAATTTGTCTCCCATTAAACGCTAACTGGCAATTATATTCACCAAGGCATGACGTCAAAATATTTATATGACATCTATAACATCTGCCCTGTCACACTATACCGTTAAGTTAACGTCGAAATAATGATCTTCTATTCTTCTTTAAAATACATAGTTACAAATTACTGCTAAATAAATAGCGGAAATACATAACATATAATAGAGCACACCAAAATAGATTTAAAAAAAAAATCCAAGATATGTACACAAACAAAAATAAGTAATTTTTCCAAATTATTTAACTATTAAGCGCCGTGACGTTTACAAAATTTTCACTTAAATCCATAAACGATACTGATCAACATTAATTACCATTTTACCACTCAAAGCTGTGTTATAAATTAAAATTGACACATGATAGCTGAGACGGTTAGTAAACAAACATTTTTGTTTTATGTTGACCCTCACGAGTCAAAAGTTTAGTAAACTATTATTCATAAATTGTTTAATCATAATAAATTTCCAATGTTATGTATTGTATATGAATTTCCATAAAAATATAGTAACTAAAATCTAGTAGTGTGAATAAATTTTATCTGTATATACGAACAAACTGTTATAGTGTTCTGTTTAATTACAAGAAAACAAAATTTTTCAAATATTGTTCCACAGACTAAAAATTGTAAACATTTCATTATTTTTTTTTATATGGATATTCAAAAATAGTAAACACACCAAAAACTCTTCAAAAAAAAATTTTGTTACATCTGGTTTACATTTTTCCTCAATCTTAAACCTATTCGCGGCCAAGTGACAACATAAACATCGTAATATATATTTCATTGTCACATTGTCACAGCGAAATAATATCACACTGATTATGTTAACACAGCAGCTATGATTTCGCAAACACACTTTCATTTTGAATTTATATATTCCATGTATCACATTACAAGAAAAAGTCATTAAACTTGGGCACATTTCATAATCGCGCGCGCGCGCGCGCGCGCGTGAACTAAAATTCGAATTAAAAAATTTCACACAAATTTAGAAGTAAAATTTTAATTACCGTCAAAATTTATAGTCATCGCATAAATTTTAAATTTAAATACAATGTTGAATACAATTTTTATAATTTGTAAAATTTTCTCAATATTTTGGTTTTTCATGTATCAATGTATTTGTTAATGTTTTGTTGTCATTATAGCTGTTATTAAAAATTTTTATCTGGGTATGCGGCGAGAAGAGCAAATGTGAGATTTTGCGCGAATTTATTATACCACAGTGAGACATACGATCAACGCTGAACGATCAACAATTAAAAATAAACTTTATTGTAGAATTGTGTGTTGTTTATATACAAGTACAGATTAGAATGCGGGAAAATATTATTTGTGTTTACTGGAAATAGATTAGTGAGCACGATCGTGTATGTTAATCAGCGAATATTTTTAATGAATAGCGCGATTTTTTTCTTTTTTGTATTATTATTAAAATATACGTAAATTCAACGCTCGTTTCTTCTTCTCGGGTTTCCATTGATTCTTATTTGATTGGAAAAATTTGTTGTTCGTTTTTCGTCAGCCAAATAAATAAAGAAAATATTTGCATAGAAGAAATATGTGAAAATAGTATAAAGAGAAGAATGAAACATAGATTTAATTTTTCAATAGGATTTCAGATGTGTAGAAACTATTTTTTTCTGCTGTAACATTTATATGACCTTAGAATATTTAATATTAAAGTTATTATTAAAGACAAAATGACAGTTCTGCTAATAAAAATATATTTACAAGGAAATCAGCATGCATAGATCGTTAATTACCGAATTTCCATAGCTAGACCATATGTTCGACCCCTCTTTTCCTCTCTAAATTATGTCCTTTGATGACCTGTTGTCTAGTTTAGAAAAAGTGACTCTCTAGTTAATCAGCTACCGCTTTTAAATCGACAAAGTCAATCCTCCTAGAAATACACAGGCACCATTTCAAATTCAATGAGTACTGAAAATTTGGAATTTTAAAACCGAATTTTATCAAACGTGTCCGGTCATTTCTATTAAAATACCTTCAATTAAAAAGTTTCAAGGGGATTTTCAAATTTGACCTCTTTTTACGACCTTCAATATTTGTCCGGCTCCTAAATCGAATAAACGAATTTTTCTGATCGTCCTAAGTAACTACTTAAAAAAACAGTTAACCAAAAACACATATTTACAACATATCGATTCTGCGACGTGTCCAGTGGCAAAAATGGTCAAAATGGGAAATCGAGCTTACCTGCGATTTTGTTTTTGGATTTCTATAGAATGTTGAGCGGAAGATTACGAAAAAATAATGCACTCTCAGTTTAGTGTGAAATGCCCTTAAAAATTGAAAAAACGTCCCATTTGCATCCCTGTTATATTATTTTTCATATGTTATGATTTCTATAGAGTTAAATTAAAAAAAAAAATTTTTTTTGCAGCTTCCGCAAGTGCTCCTGTTACATCAACGTGGTGACCGCTGATAACTAGATTGCTGATTTAATGGCATGCATGAAGCTGGTTCCTCAAAATCGACCTATAATAACTAGGAGGAAGGGAGGGCCCTGGATAAAATAAACAACATCTCACCGGAAGACAGGACTGATAAAGACAGAGCCACGCTTGCATGGACAAAAAAAGTCACCGAACCAAAATTGGAAGGCTTGCCAGCTGGCTCACAGCTATAAAGAATCGGATCACGAGGAAGTCCTGAAATTGCTAAGAGAACTAAGCTCTATGCTACCGCTATGAAGCCTTTCACTGAAGTTCTCAAGGATCAGCTGGTTGTGGCAGTTATAGAACAGTCCTAAGAGAATGAGTATCACGCCCGCCACTTGGAGGAAGATGGAAGGAGCCTTAGCACCTCCTACTCGAAAGTCCTTTCAGAAAACCCAGGACCTGCTCAGCCTGAAATTAAAATAACTGTCGAATTTGGAGTAGGGTTGCTGCCTGCCTGAACGTACTTTGGCAAATCGCATATTATATAGGATATTTTTTTTTTAAATTTTTTTAAATTGTGAAATTTTGTTACTTTAGATGTCATTTGAACATTTCCTACTAAAAGATTTTTTGATTAATCTATTTGCGTCAGTGACATTAGCATTTGATGGTATGGTATAAATATGGACCAGGTATTCCATGCAAAAAGCCGTCTTCGAAATGTTTTATAAAGATTCCCGATGGCCACGATTTGGAATTTAATATTGAAGAGAATGATTCTTCATCAATCAAAGGCGGTCGGGAATATACATGTAAATAGTTGTAAAGACTACTATTCCCTGCTTTAGGAGTCATTTATCGAGTCAAGCATAGAGTCATTATGCAGTGGCACTCGAGAATTTATGAAACTAGGTAAAATTTCAATTTCATTTTAACGGATAAATAAAGAATCATTCACGATTTTTGGAAGCCATAAATATACGATAATCTATTTTCCTCAGACGTTAATCAAATAAGTTAGAAACCTAAAAACGGAAAAAGCGACATTAGATACATGATACCTTCTGTTAAAGTTGATATAGTGGCTACCTGATAATTTGAACAGTATTTGGTTACATTTATAGGTTCCGGACTAGGATCCCATCCGGAGAGGTCTGGATGATGGATGCAGTTTTGGAACCACGAGTTATACGCTTCTTCACTAATGGTTCCAAACGGGATGGAAAAGTTGGGGCTGGAATGTTCTGCGATGAATTTATGTTAAACCTCCCCTTCTGTCTCCCCGACTACTGTAGCATTTTCCAAGCTGAAGTAACTGCTATAAAGGAATTCGTGGACTGGTTGAGGTATAATGTAATCGACTTATGATCGCATATATACGGACAGTCAGGCTGCTATTAAAGCGCTTCAATTACATCTCCTCACGTCGAAAGAAGTCCAGAACTGTCTCTCATCTCTTAACGAGATGACAGATCAGTTCAACATCCATATCATATGGGTGCGAGGATATTTCATTAGTACAGGGAATATAAAAGACGATGAACTGGCTCGACATGGTACAACGGACCACATTTCTAAAAGCAGAAAGAATATTGAAATGCCTCTTGCGTTATGCAAAATGCTGCTTCAGGAAGAATCTAACAAGTTGACGAACGACAGATGGTCAAGTAGCACCTCATGCGTAATAACTCGGCAGGTCTAGCCAAAGTTTGACTTGGCGAGATCCAAACAGCTGATCTCACTTCAGCGGAGTCACGGGGCACTGTCTCATAGGCAGACATGCGAGTAGACTCGGTTTCTTCTCACATGACCACTGCCGTAGTTGCGAGGACGAAGAAGAGGAAGAGACAGTACTTCATCTTCTTTGCAACTGCCCTCGTCTGGCACAGAACAGACTAAAGTTTCTAGAGTCAGATGGACGTCAGTAGTATTCAGCATTTCGTTAAAAGCTAAAAATGGTTTTAATGAGTTGGAGGAAAAACAATAAATCGTGGTATGGCTACGAACCTTCTTGTGTCTATGCCTAGTCCTAGTGGACCGCCACCTAAAACTAGCCTAACCTACCGTTTCCGAAAATGGATTGCTTCATGTAGTATGAAAAATGGCATATGGATAACAGATCCAGCAGAAGTATTCAATTCAAAGAAAGGATTTAAATCAGGGCTGGAAACCAAGTTTTCGAAACCAAATTCCAAAGATTAAAAAAATTTTTAAAACCGAAACCAAAATTTAGCAGTCAGAAAAACCAAAAGCCTAAATCAACCTAAGACACAAATTGGTTTCCAACCCTGATTTAATTATTATCGAACATTTGGTGGCGCACTTTAGATATTTTTGTTTTTAAATTTGTACATGTTTCGAAATCATGACAATAATTTGAGGAAAGGAGTAATTTTCTCAGTTGAAGCAAATATCAAAAATTACGACACGAGAATTACTATACCTATTACCAGATCCGTCTAATGTACGATTGACTTTTGTTCTATAAATACCAATCCCGATTGCAGCTTTAATCGATCATAAAAACTCGACTGTTTTTTTATTGTTTTAGTAATCTGTCAAAATTAATATTAACGATTATCTGTCAAAATTTTAAAAATATTTTTTGTTCAAATTAGTCAAAATGACAGAACTATTTATTGTGGTTTAAGATGACAACCACTTTATTATCTAAAAATATAAAGACGTAGGAAAGATGACAGTTTACGAACTACCAGATAGTCATTTAATCACAGTATATTTAGCTCTAGAATAACATAACTCAAAATACTTAATTCGATTCGATTAATTCGATTTATCAGGATTTATGAGAACTACTTTACTTGGTCTACTCAAAAAGTATGCTAACTTATTTTCTAATCCAAAAGAGTATAATTAATAAACGTAAATTTGGAATCTCATGATACAGCCCCGATATCTTTTTAAAATATTAATTGGTAAAATTATAAGAAAATTGAAATCAACTCGAGTATACGAGTAGTCCGATCGAAATCACAAAATTAAAATTCTTTTAGCCGCCAAACTGGAGATTTACAATTATCAATTATTCTACTGATACTGACACAATTCGAGTTTTGTAATCAGAGTGACATGAAATACTGGACCAACTGGCTTATCATCAACCAGGAATGTTGCCTCATGAAATAAACCGAAATTAAACATTCTCCTTAAATAGTTCAGTTTGTAGAGGCGTCTAACCTTTTATGTGTTGCCCAAGGGAATCTATCCGAGGCAGTATTCTCACTAATTAATGCTCGATGTTTATGTAATAATACAAATATTTCCGACACTATCAAATTAACCCAAAACGTACTAATTTGGATAATAAACAGTTCTCCATATTGCAATGGGCTTATCTTATGAAGTTCACGTTTTGTTTCCTGATGGTAGATCATATTCCGTTTGTGTGTAAGCCCTATAAACTATACAACTGTGCAAGGCCATAGTTCAATTTCAGTTTATTGAATTAGGTAACATTCCTAGTTGATGATAAAATAGTTGGTCCCTAATTTGCTCTTCAAAGCAATGATGCTACCATAAATAAGAAGATAAGATCATTACCACGAAATTGATTGATTGATTGGAGCGTGCGATCAAGCCTAGACCTGTCTTCCGGATGGCGCAGGGTCCATCGTACGCCAATTACATGTAACATATAAGGAAAGATAGGAAAGGAATTTTAGTTAGGATGGAATCGACCCGGTTACAAGACACCTTTAGTCGATATCTAGGTAAGTTAGTACAATTTCACTATGACAGCACAACTTAGCTACATACAATTCAACTCCGACATTCTAACTACGACAACTTAACTACATGCTTGGCTGTTTGTTTCTCTGGAAGCCTTGACCCGTTTCTCCGAATCTTTAAAATTTGCAGAATATAGTTCAAATTTTATTGCGATGAAATTTACCATAAGTTTTCTCTTTACCTCTTAAAACCCTTTCGCTCCCCCCACCATACTCACTCCTTTGTATACGGAACTAACTACAAGTTCTTATGCTTTAGAACTTCTTTTGCTTGTTCTTTGCTCATCTCTGTCCTTAATTCTCTGAAAACTAAATACTTTTTCTAGGCAGCTTTTCATCTTTATACCACGAAATTTCAGTTCGACCAGAACCCTTCTCCCCACTTCCACGCTATGATTTATTCTCAATCTAACTTGTGCGGGGAATTTGTAACTTTTAGAATACTATTTGAGCTTAACGTATATTGTACAATTTCTGTTTTCTAATTCGTTTCCGCAATCTTCTCCTGGGGCAAGTTTACACCTCTCGCATCCTCTTTCATCACCCAATTTAATTAAATTCAATGCAATCTAACTCCTTTATATAGTTATTTTGAGTTTGAGCCCCTTGCCTATTTAACAGTAATTAATTCAATTTGAGTTCACGAAGAGAACGACAGCCACGTCTATCCTATTCAAGCTTGGACGGCTCACCTTTTTTTGCCTTCTGTACCTATGACTATTTCTGTTCGTTTTCGTTATTTTTTTTCTAGTAAGCCTTACCTTTATATTTGAACTTAACTTTACGAATTTTAGTTTTCGTAAATCGAATTTCCCTTTTCGAAACAATTTATTCGTTGAACGAGGGATTGGTGTCTACAGAATAATAACTATTATATGTTCCATATGAATCTGGTACATCATCCTAACCTTTAAAGGGAGTCAGCATAAGAATAGAAGAAGCAGAACTAGTGGACTGCTATTTCTATTTCATTTATTTTTGGTATTTGTGGTGCAATCTGACGAGTCTTTAAAGTTTTACTCCAAACAATTTTTCTTTTATGTATTGACAATTTTGACTAGGGCTTGCCCATTCCCGGACCATTCCCGGGAGTTTCTGGGTTTCGGGACACAACTATGCCTCATTGCAGTTTATTGAGCAGTCTTGGAATTGAATTTTGCATTCCCGGACAATATTCACAACATTCCCGGAAAACGGGAATACTTTTAATTTCAAAAAATTCCCGGGAATTCCCGGAACGCAAGCCCTAATTCTGACTGGTTGACCGGCATTTCTCAGCGCCAACCTTAGCGGTTCGACCGCAGCTTTGATTTGCTGGGACTAACGTATTATCAGAATTTTAAAGATATGAGAGAGGGTTAACTTGTTACGAGAAGTTTATAGTTCACATACCCGATCAGTTACTTTTTGGTGTAGCGATTGATATACCAAGGAAGAGTCAATTATTTTATCAGTTTTGGAAATTTCTACATCCTTTTATACGCAACTTAACTGTAAAACCAAACGACCATTTAAATTTTAGTTCGTTTATTTCTGTTGGATTTCTGTTATTTCTGTGGATTAATTTCTAATCCGACAATTTCCAGGTTCTCCATTAATTCCTTGAGAATGGGTTCGATATTATTGATGTTAAGCAAGAATTAGTGGTAATTGTAGGTTCTCTCGCTGTTCTAATTTTAGTTCTGGAAACTGATCAGAAACCGTCATTAATACTTCGTTGAGTATGAAATTAAATAACCGAGGGGAGATTGGACACCCTTGTTTCACTCTTTATTTTTCTTGATTGTGTTTGTGGTCGCGTTGAACCACTTAATTGCAGCGTGCTCCCAGAAGCATATTTTAATTATGCGGTTTATTAAGTAATGAGGTGTATATTGTTGTAAACATTCAGAAATCACATTTATAGGTAGTTCGAGGGAGTACACTCACTCGATGTCCAGCCCGCCATTCCTCGTCAAGTACTCGACGTATGGTAAACATGTGGTCTTCTGTGGATCGATTAGCCATAAAAGTAGTTTGATGAGGGTGGTAATTTCAAGTATTCGTCTAGCTTATTTAGTAATATTTTCGAATACAATTTGTACCCGACATTGCAAAGTGTGATCCTTCGTTAATCGGCAACCTTTCTAGGATTTTTTTTGTTATTGGAATCTGAAAGGTATCCATCCACTTTGGAGGAGGCTAAGTTCTTATCCAGGCTTTTCCATTATTTTGTGTATTGCTTGAATCCCCGTATCTGGAACGATTTTTATTAGCTCGATTGGGGTCCCGCTCCTGACGGTCCCTGACTGGATTTGGTTAATGGTGAACTTGATGTCATCAGTGGTGGGTCGAGTCCCTAGTGGGAAATACTCGTTTTATTGGATTAAATGTGGCCAATTTCTCTTAGATTTTACTAATTCGTTTAGCCAGGCGGAAACTAGAATGTAGTGCCTATTCGATGTGCTGGTTGAGGCGTGAGACAGCATTATTGAAGTTTAGTCGGCTGTTCTTCAAGTTTGTTGGAGCGATCAGGTCTTTGGGATCGAAATGTTTATAATGTTGGGCAGTTTTGTAACGTGACAACGCTCGCCGACGCTTTGGGGTCAGGGGTGCTCTTGTTAGAGCGTGGGCTGTAATTTTAATGCTTTCCACAATCCGCTGCTACTGGTTTGTGGTTTTGTCTTCAGTGTGAGCTTCCTCGTAGGTCTTCTTTAACAATGTTTGATACTCATTTCGGATTTTCTCAACTTTTAGTAGGGAAAGATTAAGAAACTGTAGTTATAGGTTGCTGGCGATAATTTTGGATTGGCTTGCGGTGCGGTTGAAGGCAAGCTGAGGCGAATTTTTCCTTTACGTTTGATGCAGTTAATCCATAATAAACGGTGATCACTTATTTCTTTATAGAACACGTTACGAATTTGCTATTCAGCGTAAAAATGCTACCATACATAAGAAGCATCATTACCACGAAATTATATTCCGAAATATTCGTTATAATAAACTTTTAGTTCCCGCTCATCTCTGATGGGTTTATTAAAAAATTTAAAGAAATCGTATGAGAAAATAATTATTTACCTGATCGTATCTATAACTGTGATGATACTGGATTGGTATACAAAAGGATTACCGAATAAAACAAATGTGGTAAGGGATAAAAAATCAGCCCCTCAAACAGAAAGGGTAACTCTAATGCGCTTTGTAAATAAATGTCACCGGAAACCACAAATTACCTACAATACTTATCGGAAGAGCTGCTCGTTCAAGATGTGTCAAAGGCTTTACAATTACATTATACTATCGATCATCAAAAAACGCATGGAAAACAACTTAACTGTTTAACCCTTTCAGTAGATTTGTCCCATATATAGGACATTGTTTTGTAAGCAACATAACTTCAAAATTATTTCATATTTTTTTACTTTATGTTATTTTATTGTGTTCTGCTATATTTGCTTCTTTCATTTTAACTACAACACGTGTAGATGTAATATCTGTAGGTATTTAGTTGCTTAGTTTTTGTCAACGTCAGTGGACTTGCTGTCAAACTTCAAGCAACATATTTTTTTCATGCCCTGTTTTAATTCACGACTGAAAGGGTTAAAGGAATGTTTTTTGATGAATTTATTCCAAAAGTAACAGCGCACTTAGAATCAAAAAATCTGCTTATAAAATCATTATTATTTATTACTGGATGGATAAAGCTTCTTGCAACGGAACGCACGTTGATATTGAAAATGATATTGCCTAAGGTGAAGTTTGTAGAAAATTCTATGCTCTACCAACTTTTGTAATAACTCAAAAGTCATTTAGAGAATAGAAAAAAAAGTTTTAGTGACCTTTGACCTTGATTATCTTGACTCGCGTACACGAGGTTCTATGAGGCTTTTGAGATAATATATAAAATGTCAAAAAAAAGATGTATACCTTCCTTTCAGTCATACACTGTATTAGGATGCGGTCAATGTTTCAGCCGCTGTACAGTATGCAGCAAGTTGGTTAAAAATTAATTTTTGTAGCGAAATCTGCTCGTCCTGACGGATTAAAATGCAGAAATTAAAAATTGGCTGCTCATCTAATCTCTTCTTATAAATTTTCTTTTTTACTTTCACTAACTATAACCTAAAAAAATATTAAATTTCAAATCAAGCAACTTCCGGATGCTTTTGCATTTTTTTATGTAGCATAAATTGAACAGTGGATGAATACATACTTGATTTCTACTGAAAAAAGACGAATTTTTTTTCCTGAGCAATATTTAAATTACATACATGAAGATTTATATTTAGCCCAACAGTCAAATTATAAAAACGGGTAACATATAAGATTTTAAAATAAAAACAAAAAACAAAACTGTACTAAGGTCGCCTTATCTTAGACATAACTATAAAAGCATTTCAAAACCGCAAACAGACCACCCAAATAGTAAGATAAATCGCTTCATTACACCATGTTAAAACCCGCAAAAAATTACACAGATCCACAGACATATAACCAGATAACGACATCTTTTGATTACTGAACCAAAACAAATGATGAATTCTGCATTTTATTATTTCAATGTGCGATCATGCATTGTCAATAAAAAAAAATTATCAAAGCAATAACATTTCTGTTAATTCAAATCGACGATTGTTTATAATTTATTTCGATTTAATATGTACATATTGATTTTTATTAATTCAAAATTGATTTCCTGTCAACTTCTAACAACACGACGCCGATAGTAAGTATATTTACTATTTTTACTTCCATATCACATAAAAAACAAACAATAAACAATATTAGTTTATTAATAAACATTTACCAGTTACGTATGTATTTAATAAATAGAACGCATGATGTACTTGTAGGAGAAATATTGTATGCTTTGTGTCATTATGTAATTTCAGTATGCTACCTCATATTTTTTATTTTTTTGTTTGTTTCATATCATTGAACATGACTTCCACTTTTGCTTCTCGGTGATGTGCGTTTTCGAACATGTGTATATTAAAAACTAATGAGTACAATCTGGAGCCAAAGAGTATCGCATTTTGCACAATCACGATAATTGAATTGTAAATATTCGCGCAATTGATAATTGATTAATACTCAAAATAAAAAAATAAAAAATACAAATACTATTACTTGTGGAACTGTTTATATTTTATATAAATGAAGAAATATTAATTAAAACAATGAAACATTAAAAAAAAAATAAAAATCTAATTAAACTTTAAAATTAAATAAATTAAAACAAAAAGAAACAAAATTATAACGCGATTTTGTGTAAACTTTATGTAAGCCTGTAGTCATAATAATGATTTAGTAATAAATATTAAATTTTTTATACGTGCCAACATTTTTTATTAATATTTAACCGTTAATCTACTAATAAGTAATTTATGATTGTAGTTATTTTTTAATATGAATTTGGTTTATAGTTTGAGAGATATTTTTTAATTGGCTACCACAAGTAGTGAAAAAGTTTACAACATTACGGAAAATAATAAAATTGCTACAAACAAAAAAATTAGCGAATTGATTTCGCAAAACAAACAAAATATTATTTGTCATTGCATTAGACTCATTAAAATAATTGTGGATTGCGGTCATGCTACCATCTATAATTTCACACCTTCAATTGGAAGCAAAGAAAAAGCCAAGTTTTGTCTTTTTCGTAATGTAACATGGTTTGACTCGGATTAGATCAGTCGCCAAGAAATTTAGCTACCCCTGAACTTTTATTTGAATTTTTTTTTAGCAAATACATTACTGTACACATTTTGAGATTACCTTTAGGATGTACTTTTTTCAGGTTCCTCTTTGTGCTCAATTTGACACTAGTTGACTAATTCCAGAAGAAAATTCGCCCTAGAAAGCTAAGCCAAATTTTTGTTTAGGTCGAAGTTGTTTTTATTTTGGAATGTAAAAGTGTTTTGCTCCTTAATGTAGTTAGAAAAATAATTCTCAGTTTAAATGAATTTATAGTTCTATAGGAGAGTGAATACAGAAGTGAACAATTTAATCTGACCATCGTATTATCGCTGTTTCTTTATAGACTAATTGGCAAAACGGGGGTATGAGCTCCTCGCAAATCATACTTTGGTTATGCCAGGTCATGCCTTTTGGAGCTCTCACCACTGCATCTACATATTAAACGAGTACCTGGTTAGACAGCCATAATACTAAACGTAACAAATAGGTTAAATTTACTATATGATGAAGGCGAACAGACTTCATGGAAAAACAATTGACTGTTCCTCCGATTTTACCCTCAAATTCTGGGCAAGGGACCTAACATCATTTCCTTCTTTCCTCGAATCGTCATGTATCTATATGGTACAGTGAAGGGTCAAAAACAAACGCGAGCAGCAAGCCAGGACTCTTGAAACCGAGGGGCTTTAATATCTAAAAAAGAAATACAGGAAAAGTGAAATATGAGCCGTTTATTTTGAAAGTGGCTTAAGTCCATATTTTGTTGAAACGAGATAATGAAAGAATAGAAAAACAATAAATGAAAAAACATATGGGATTTTGAATTTTTTTATTTTTTACACAGGTGTTAGAGATTAATTTTTTTTTGTTTTGACCATAAATTATTTACCGTTAGAAAGATTATACTGTTATTTATCTATTGTTATCATTAACTTGATTTTTTTGAAAAATGGACTTAGGCCACTTTCAAAATAAACGGCTCATATAATCTCGGGCAGCCAGGTTACACTGCTAGCCTTAGAAGGTTCAATTTTCTTTTCAGATCGGCCTGGAGCTGCTATTGCAACCTCCAAGATGCACGATATAAATGATTGGTACTGATATTTCTACTTTTTTTTTTTTTTTTTTTCTTTTTTTTTTCGCTGGCGCTACATCCCATGGAGGGATTTGGCCGCTTCATATTGAAGTTTCGTAATCATTATTTTTTTTTAATGGATAATGAGTGATTAATTCATTGATCCTACATTAACCAGCCGTGATTTTTTCATCACCCGCCGGGAATCGAACCCGGGACCTCCGGGGCTTAAAGCAAGCATGCTAACAACTGTGCCACCGGGGCGGCGGCACTTTCTACTTTTGCCAGTAGATATATTATGAGTGATTAGCCTCTGTATTTTTCGATTTGCCAAATCAAAAATACTGCAATGTCATTACTACTAATATATTGGGCTAGATACTCGATACTCAGATAAGCAGTTATTTTTTGCGAATTTGCTAGAAATGTTATACACGATAAATTAGCAACCCAATTTGTTTCTGAATTTCAGAAAATGGGATACTTTAACACGCTTTAACGTTTGTGCTGAATACAAAAATATATTTTACTTTGCTAAAATAATCGAGTAGTTTGCGCAAGCAAATTTTCGATTAGCAAATCCGCCATATTTGCAGAGTTGCGAATTGCTAGAGTATCGAAGATCTGGCCCATTGTCTATAATAAAGCCGAAAAATCAATTTAGTAAAAAAAGATAAATGAAAAATAGCAAATCATACAATATTCATAGAATTTCGTTCATTCAATTAATGGGTGTATTGTACGTGTGACTACGGTCAGTAAAGTTTTTCAGGCAAATCGATGTATTCTAGGTCCAGACACCACAGTTTACGCAGATTCATTGAAGTGGATGCAATAACTACATAAAATAAAAAAAAACACGATTCCTGCCAATTTCTCGTAATCAATGAAATTATAAATACCGATAAATATGAAAAATGTCTCTATCCACTTGCTGGTTGCCGGTCGTATACAAATTTAGCTGACATTTAATGAATACCGCCTGTTTTTACGATAATTTTGTGCTGCTTAAACTGTACAGCGACTGAAATCTAGACAGCACCTTATCTGACGCCTCGATCGATCTCTTTCGAGAAGAAAGAGAGGGCAAAAATAGCGGGCGCCGTCGTGTTTATAACAAAATTATCCACTCTGTTTATAACAAAATTAACGTTTGTGTTTGTCCCACCTATATCGGGACCTAATCAGACCGGAAGCATACCAGCCGTAATTTGGATTTTGCTCTGAGCGATTTATTCTGTATTTAAATTTTTTATTTTATTAAATTGTTTTTTATGTCACGTAAAATGCATTTTACATGCACATTTTGGTGGTCTATAGGTGTGAAGCTGCCTGGGGAATACCAAATTGATACTTGTTGTCAGTTCTGTATCCCACAGCTTCCACAGGAGTTCGTGCTATCTTCTCGCGGTGACCACCGGGTAACTAGCTCATCATTGTTTTTGACAGGATAGGATAGGCTAAACATGGCGATAAACAACTGGGCTGGGTTAAGGTGTTAATCATACCGTACTGAGAACCAACCTGACTGAGGGCCCAGTCTAAAAACTAGCTCAATCTCTAACGGTGTATTCATGTACCTGGCACACGCTGGATTATGTAGCCTTATCTGCGCATCACGGAGCTCAGATGTACATTTTTTCCCCGCTACTCATGGGAAAAATATGGATGGTTCCAATAAAAACAACAAAGAAGCCGGGACTCCTAAAAACCCAAAAACTGCGCCTGAAGGGTAACAGGCTTCTAAGCTCGGTCTTGAAAGCCAGGATATGAAGCTGAACATAAGCAAAAAGATTGCTGGTCCCTCTAATAAAACAAGTGCTGAGGAGCTTTCGCCGATTCTTTAGGAAATGACAAAGAGTATAACATAACTGGCCCCGGAGTTCCAAATTACCAGACTCGAAGGAGGGCAAGGAAAGCTCTTACTAGGTTGAAAGAAATGCCGTTAACTAACCGGACGGGTAAGGTATAAAACGACTGTAATCAAGCCTTTCAGTGAGGTTCTTAAGCACCTACTGATTGTTGCGCTGATAGGCAGGATGAAGGAGAATGGGAGTATTGCGCCCATCAATTGGGGAAAGATAGAGATGGCTCTAGTTGTGACCTTCCTGAAGATAATGTGAGAGAACCCGACACGGGAGGATGGCACAAGAATCATGTCAAGTTGACAGCCTGTGCCGACCAAAGATGACTATCTTTACACGAAGGCGGTAGGAAGCCTGGGTGAAATCTGGCCTGGGACAGATTAGACCGTATGAAGAGATGACATACATACATATGAAGAGATGACATACCACCTGCAATTCTAAGAGATGGTTTAAAGTATGCTCAAAAGCGAAAAGTTGGAGTTATCCTGGGCCGTGATGGGAATTTACAACACACAATATGGGCAATTACGAGTACAAACGAAAGAGGTGAGTTACTCCTTGATTTTATTCTAAATACTAACCTTCAAATATGTAATTTTAGGTGAAAGCCCATATTTATAACAACGAACGGACGAGAGGTACTATTCTATATACTATAAGGCTTGCCTCAGATTTTATTAAGGATAATTTTGTGAATTTGAACGTGGTCTGATGACCATTCCTTTTCTGATAACTGCTGTCTTCAGTATGAATTGGTTGCAGAAGCCATAAGTAGAGCTATTTTTAGAAACAGGAGGAAAACCGCCTGGAATACCTTCAGAAACATTCTAGGCAATTCATTGCCAGAACCAGTTCCAAAGCCCCTGTAACTATACAGGCGCTAGATGGGATAGACAAGCTATCTGATGTTTTTCAGATAGCTACCTTTGGGTAAACCAAGACCACTTTGGTGGTTGAAGCAGCTCCGAACTCCTCGTCAAAAATGCCAGAAAAGCCAAGAAAACAAGAAATGCTGCGGATTGGGACTGCTATAAGAACATTTAAGTATGAAATAAAGTGACAAAATAAGTGCCTGAACGCTCGACTGTGATAAAATACAGGAATCCTTGGAGGCTGCGAGGCTACGTAAAGTACTGGCTTCAAATCCTATCATCCCGAGACATCTCCAGCGACCTGATGTTTCTTGGCCCACAACTAGTGCTAAATCTTTGGAGTTACTACTGATAACCCACTTTCCGGAGAGTTCCAAACTGGCACCTGAACCGCCGAGTGCTATTATGGGTTCAAGCGATGCAAAGTCAAATAATAAGCAGGAAGTGGATAGTGTGGGAAATTAGAAGCCTTAAGTCATACAAATCGGCTGACCTGATGACATTATTCCTGTGTATGTTCAGCAATCAATAACTTGGCTACACCCTCGCTGGAAGTTATCTTCCAAGGTAGCCTGGAATTTTGCTACATTCTCAGGAAATGGACGAGGTAAAACGTAATATTTATATATTTATATATACCCCAAAGACCTTAGACCTACATATAAGCTTATGCTCTTTTCTATTAAAATACTGAAAAGACAAATAGAAACTTAAATTAGAGGCTCTATAAAGCCGGTCGAAATTTCAACATGCATACTGTAAAAGAAGGTCTGTAGAAACCGCCCTACACTCTCTCTAATTTGACATATTGAGAAATAACTAGAAAAATTTAATTTAAGGAATACTCCTTGGTAACCTTTCTGGATATAGAGGGGGCCTTGAGCAACTTTAAACCGGTGGCGATAACGGGCTTTGTTGGGTCTGGATGTGAATGAATCGTTGGCTGGATAGATCAATTGCTAAGAGGCAGAACACCACAAAGTGGAGTCTTGCCCCTCCCCCCTATTCTTTGGAACTTGGTCATTAATGATCTGTTACTGGACCTGGAGGTGCAAGCTTTAGGGAGGTTGCTTATGCGGATGACATTACTATTGGTGTCTATGGTAAGAATCTGTGCACCTTAAGAGAGCACATGCAAAGCGCGCATGGCATTCTTTCTAAATATTAATCCACGTAAAACTGAGGTTGTCCTCTGCACTCTTTTGGTGGTGGTGTGTTCTGTGATAAATAGAATGTGAACCTCCCATTTCATCTCCCCTACTATTGCATCATTTTTCAGACTGAATTAGTCGCGATAATGGAGGCCGTGAATTGATTGAGGTAAAATGTAATATTTGTAAAGGATAGTCGTATGTTTACGGATAGTCAGGCCGTTATTAAAACGTTACGATCTTACTTCCTTACATCGAAGGTAGCCCAGACCTGCCTCTCATCTCTTAACAACACGGCAAATCAGTTCAACATCCACTTCCCTTAGGTGCCAGGGCATTTCAGTGTAAGGACGGATGAACTCAGGGTACAAATTGCCTCAATTTACCAAGTAAGGTAAATGGAAAAATTCCGATCGTTTCATTCAAACTCTTGCTTCAGGAAGAAGCTAGGAGAGCAGCGAATTATAGATGGTCCAAATGTACCTCGATTCGTAACTAGGCAGATTTGGCCAAAACTAGATCAGGTAAGAACTGGACAGCTGTTAACACTTCGGTGTCGCCGTATTAATATGGTCGTGGGGGTTGTTCCAGGACACTGTCTTATAGGTGAGCATACGCGGAGACTAGGAGTCTTCTCGAATGATTACTATAGAAGCAGCGAAGATGTAGAGGAGGAAGAAATTGTACTCCACATACTCTGCACTTGTCTCTGTCTAGCGTTAAGCAGATGGACAATTTGAGAAGCTCCTCTCCTCATCGACCTGGGATAGACGTCAGGTGTATTCAACGCTTCGGTGTAAGCTCTGGGTGGTTCATTGAGCAGAGTTGAGAAAATTTTTATGTGGTATGACTACGGACAATTTTTGTGTCTATGCCGGTCCTTAGGACATCCACCATATCCTAACCTACAGTCAAGTTCCTTCCTAATTGGTCATATATCAAAACTCATTTTAGAATACCATTTCCTTCACGAAACGGACAATTGGCCATTTTGCAAAACTTCGTAAAAATTATTATAGGATCCAATTTCCGTCGTACATGCCAAATTTCATCACAATCGGTTGAGAAACCACCAAGCTTCTTCCTAATCGGCCATATTCCAGAAGATTTTTGACCTGGTTAAGAAACGGCCATATTCCAGAACTTCTTCTAAATATTATTATAGAATTCTATTACCATCGTACAAACCGGAATTCATCATAGTGAGTTAAGAAATTGCAAAGTGCCTTCCTAATCGACCTGAATTTGACTTGAAAATGCTGTTGATGGATAAGCTTCTTTAAAACTTTGATCCGAGTGAACTCTTTGCATTTCTTTGTCATTTAGACGACACAAATTTGGTGTTTTGAAGCAAAACAGTCATCGAGCCACTTTCGTGAACCGCTGGTCTTTCAAATATGATGACATCGATCTAATCAGAGGGAGCCAGGTCTGGAGAATACACCGAATGCTGTACATCTTTCCACTCTAACGAGAAGTTGAGTTCCTGGATTGATTTTGTTATATGTGGACGAGCGTTGTCATGCAGTAATATCACCTTCCGCCTTCCTTGGCCCGTAACTGGTCTTTTTTCTTCCAGAGCATCACCTAATTTGATCAATTGGGTCTGGTAACGTTCAGCTGTAACAGTTTGACCAGGGTCCAGAATCTCATAGTAAATGACTCCTTTCCTATCCCCCACAGTAACACTTTCTTAGCATGAATATTCATTTTTCCTACTGATGTTAAACGCTGGCCTGGATCAACCAATGCTTTCCTGCGCTTAGGATTGTCGTACAAAATTCACTTTTCATCACCCATAATGATTTTGTGCAAAAAAATTCTTTCTTTTGTACCAAGAAAGCAAATTCATACATATTTCAACTCTTCGGTTTTTGTTTTCTTCAGTCAGTTTATGAGAAACCCATTTTCTTCCTTCTGTATCTTTCCCATTGCATGTAATCGAAGTGATATTGCTTGGTGAGTAACTCCTAACTGTTCTGCAAGCTCTTTTGAGTTTGACACGGATTTTCATCCAGTAATACTTCCAGTAAAGAACAGAAATTCTTCGCCTTCAAATTTTTACTGCACCTGGACGTGGATCATCCTCAAGGCTAAAACTGTCATCAGAAATCTTGCATATCACTTTTTTACTATTGAATGACTCACAGTTCTTGGAGTGGCGCCAAAAGGGTAGTTCCCCCCTAAAAAGTTCAAAGTCGGGTGTTTGAAAGTGCAAATGAAGTGCAAAATTGACGAATGATGTAGTGTTGCTTCATGAAAACGCACTGGTCCACAAGGCCAGATTTGCGGTGAATTTTACAGACACCAACCGAAGAAACCGCAATGAATCAATTGGCATTTATAAAGGTGTGTCCGATTTATAAATTTTAATACTTTTTTTAAATAGAAGGGCTATCACAAATCATTTGTTGTAAATCCGGAAATGTAATGACATAATGCAACGAATATCAATTTTACAAACGATATATTTCGTTAACAATACGCGTGACAATTTTAAACTTGAAAACAATTAATCAACCATCTAATACGCCTTATCCGATGAGTGGGAGTCTCAGAATAATAGCAAACACATTTCCGTATTTCTTAGTTTTGCAAGAAAATTACATTCAATATTTACTTTACTACAAACTATTTTACCATTCACATCTCGGTATTGATCAAGTACCAAATAATATCACATGTCTGATGTCTTATGTTTAGCATGTAAGTATACAAACCCATAAAAACCTGTCTAGCTCAAAAAGCAATAAAAACATATTTTTGTTTCAGGAGATTTTATTACGGTGACGTGCTAATAAAACCAAATATTTTCAATGGTGCAATGCTTCAAAAATCAATAATTTTAGGATGAACGTCATGTTGTGCTGTATTTATCTAAATTTTCATCTCCCAATGATGTCTCTATACTTCCAGCATATACTAAATATATAGTATGTACAGCTAACCCCCGCTTTACACGGTACTCGCATTACACGGTTTCGCTATAGCACAGTTATGCAAATGCGCAAACTCTCGGATAACACGATTCGTTTAACACGGTTTTAACTTTAACACGGTCGTGAAAGTGACTCGTTTAACACGATTTCAATTTTAACATAAAATCCTCAATCAATTACCGTTAACGTACATACTAACAAAATTTCGGTTAATAACCGAGTTTTATTTAATTCTGCTGTCTATTTTACGAATGTACATAATGTAAAATAAATGTGTTGGTGATAAAAAGTGGCTTATGGATTCAAAGCAGCTAAAGACCACACTGCTGTCGGGTGATTTAATGACAAAACCAATTCTTATTTATAGATCATTGAGCCCTAGAGCCTTGAAAAAAATTGACAAAACCAAACTACCTGTATATTGGCGAGCCAACAGAAAAGCTTGGATGACAGAAATCAGTTTAGAGATTGATTTTTTGATTGCTTCGCTCCAGAGGTAGAACGATATTTATCAAAAAAAAAAAAACCTTTAAGGTGTTACTTCTTTTAGACAACGCTCCTGGATACCCTCAGGATTTAACGCACCCAAATATTCAGGTAGTTTATCTACCACCAAACACTATGTCGCTCATTCAGCCGTTGAATCAGGGGAAATTTCAACCTTCAAGGCCTACTATATCAAAAGAACTTTTCAGCATATTTAGGATTTAATGGATAGTGATACTAACCTTACAGCTTCTCAGGTATGGAAGCAATTTAGCATTTTTAATTGTGTGGAAATCATTTCTTTGGCAACTAATGTACTAAAATCATCCACTTTAAACGTCTGTTGGAAACCAATATGGCCGGAAATTGCTTCTTAGGATGTTGAAGTTCCAGCATTGAATGAAGAATATCATCAAATCGTTGACCTGTCATATGCTGTAGGAGGAGAATGATTTGAGGACTAAACAATTGACGATATTCACGAGCTGGTAACTCAAGAAAATGATTTGACTGAACAAAATCTATTGGGTACAGTTGATGAAAAGACACTTGATGAATCAACTGATTCCGAAAGCGACTCAAGCGAACCGCCAACTCCAAAATTTACATTCATACCAATTAAAAAAATATTCGAGCTTCCTGAAAAATTAAAAAACAAATTTTAGAGAATGACCCATCCATGAAGCAGAGTTTAAAGTTTGAACTGGAATTGGAAAATCCTTTAGCACCATGCAAGGAAATTCAGAAAGAACTTGACAGTAAAAAAAGGCAGCCTCTGATTACGGAATTTATAAAAATCGGTAAAAGAAAACAAAATGACGACCTCCAAAGTTGCTCCAGTGAAGAAAACCTTAATTTTAAAAGGACACATACTCAGGCTACCATCACACAGTTCCTTCGCAGAGATAGGATCGAAAATGAAAATGATGAAAGTAGCAGTGTGAGCGATTGGGGTAAAATGTGCTAATTTTTAACCACACTACATAAATGAATTTTATATGGAGATTTTGTATTTTAATGAAGTTTATTATTCCTAAAACATTTCTATAAGAAATTTGAATTCTTTAAATTTTTTTATTTTAGTTTTTATTTAATTTAATTTAATTTTTATGAATTAAGCGGTATATGTACTTTCTAAAAAATAAAAAACTTACAGTATAAAATCAATGTTTTAATATTTTATGAAGAATTTAGCTATATTTGAGAACCAAACCACATTAATTGTATGGATTCTGAGTATCGCTTAACACGATTTCACATTACACGGCATTTATATGGAACCAAACTACCGTGTTAAGCGGGGGTTACCTGTATATCGATTTTTCCGTTTGCTACTTAAGAAATTAGCTTTGTTGTACGTCTACGTACATATATTCTTTATGACAGATGTGAGACATCAATGTCAATCATAAGTGTGATAATTTATGAATTTATACCTTAAATAGATAACTAAAATACTTAGTTGTTGTTTTTTGTCTAATTCTAGATATACAAATAGATCAACAACCTTATATACTATAGACAATTATATTTTAAATAAGAAAATGATGTCATATGCTAATTTGTTGAATGGTTTACACTTCAGGTTTAAAATTTATTTATGTCAATTATAGAATTTTGGAATTCACACTAATATTGTTTAGAAAAGTGGATGTAACAATACAATACGAAAACAGAAAGTTTAATTTCGGCTCATCACGTCATCATATTATGCGAAATTTCAGTTAAAGGTTTAGGCTAAATTGTTAATTTATAAATTAGCCATGATCTTGATTATTTAATTTATTTATTCAATATTTTTAACCGCATGACCTATATTTATGTAACGCGCATTTACTCTAAATATTAAAACTAGATTATATGAAAAATTGATAATTTTTAAACGATTATTTTGTGGTCAGTCAAAACCAGGGCGTTTTTTTTCGATGCCTTCTAAAAAGATTTTTTACTAATCTACTAACTATAAAACTTTCGCATGTTCATGATACGTTTCCAAATTAATGTACCGATAAGCTATTACTCATACATTAGAAACACCAAATAGTAAAAAAAAACTACAAATATCGTTTTTTATGCAAACTCACACGTTATAAAAAAAATTCACTCCTTTTTGACAACGAGTAAATTCTGGTAACGTTGTGCAATATACTACGCTATTAAGTTGTTTCTTTATGTCAGGCAAAGAAAGTGATGCCTCTTTGTTTCACAACTACGAGTTTATTAATAATAAAAATGATTTATACAGTGCAAGAAGTGATTCGTTTTAATGAAATTTTCTTTATTAGGAAAGTAGCTAGAACTACCAAAATTAAATGGTTATAAAACGGAAATGACGATACGTCTTACTTTATGATTTATAAGCGGCAATATTATTTCCAGCACTATACCAATTCATGTTTTTATGACTACACCAGTTAATTGTTTCTTCTTTTGTGTTTGGGTAAAATAGTTATTGTTATCTTTTCAAATCTACTATTTTATTTAGCAGTAAGTAGTTAGTTATACATTGACCTTGTGTCTGGTCACAATCGTAATGTTTTACAGACTAATTTATTGTGCAAAAATTTTAGCCTGAAATGTTAGATGATTGTAAGTGCGCCCATATGGTTTTTGTTATAAATCGCGTGTAGGTTTTGTCCGCGGATCAAAATCCTTAAGTTTTTGTTTCTTTGTTTGAAAATCTCAGTAAACTGTTTATTACAAGTTTATTTAATTGAATTTGTTAGTTTTTAATTTAAATTTTTATGTATGTGTTGGTTTTCGCAGAGTAAAAAAATTTCTTCGATTAATTGAGTAAAAAAAAGTTTGTGTTAAATACAAAGGTCTTTGTCTTTTAAATAGTCTTTTATGATCGGTTACGTAGTAAGATACGTTTCATGGACAATACATTCATATTTTGCGTAAGAAATAAAAACTTTCGATTTTCAAAGACCTAAAGAATAATTAAGACATATACATACATAAGTTCTTAATAATAATTAAGTTAAATTACTAAGACTAAGTAAACATTTTTTGATGTAAGCAAAAATTATTAAAACTATCTCCAGCTACTTTTATACCAAAATCTGACAAATCAGATTATTCGGATCCAAAGGCGTTTGCCCTTTACCTTTCTTAAGGCATTAGAAAGGATTGCCGACAGATTTATTAGAGATAATTATTTACATGCTTATAGAGTTGGCAAGTCCCGTGAAACGTCCTTACACGAAGTTGCTATTATGCTTAAAAGACGATTCCTCTACAAGAATTAGTTTCTTGAGAGTATTTTCCTGGAAATCGCGGGAGCCTTTGGTATCCATTGCGGGTTAGCCCCTTAATTTGCATTTCAAAATCTTACATTACAAAATCTTGCATTACAAAATCTTGCATAACAATTTACCGTACATTTATAGAATCGCGCGCGCGATTCTATAAATGTACGGGAAATTGTTATGCAAGATAACAAATCGCATTGACAAAATTCTACTGTATAACGATAAATATACAGTAGAATTTTGCTTGAGATATCAAAAATCAAATGTCCAGGATTAAATATTCCTAACCAGAATATTATGTTGAGATATTCTGGAAAATGGAGATTTCCATTTTAATTTTAACTTCATTAATCAGAAACGAAAATTTAAATTCTGGAAAATGAAGATTAAATCTTCCTTATCCAGAATATTTTGTTGAAATGTTTTGAAAAATGGAGATTTCTATTCTAATTTTAATATTAGCCGTATTTCTTGACGCATAGTTATCCGGATCGCTATCTGCACAATTTTTTTTAATTTATGTTTTTTAATCATATTGAACTTTTATGAATACGCAATAAATATTATGTTAGATACTAAAGACAGGTACATATACTAAAACTGCAAAATTTTTTAAATGCAAGATATTGTATTTGCAAGATTTTGTACTTGCAAGATTTCGTACTTGCAAGATTTTGTAATGCAAGATTTCGGGCGCTCCCATTGATTGCACCATTGTGAAATGGATTGAATCTCTGTATAACTCATCAGTTTCGGTTCAAGTTACCAAGATCAAAGCTTCTTGTATATTATTGAACCGTGATGCGTTGATAGAGCTTACATGTCAACCCGCCTAAATCTGATTTAGTTGTATTCACTAAGCGAAGAAATATTGGCGAACTATCAAATAGATCTTCCTCTTTTTGGAAGTGTCCTTGATTTGGTGATGAAGGGCATTACTGCTTTGTACTCTCTCTTTCAAGGATCAGAATGTTCTAATACGTTTCACTTGAGTTGCATTGGAGTGTAAAACACATTTTGTTATTTACAGAAGAGAAATTTGAATTTCTCTATTCAAATAGAGAAATTTTAAATACTTTAACTACATTTCAATTATACCCGAGCTTAATATGGTTAATGATAGGAGCTTACTTGAGCTCAAGTTTGCAATTTTTTTTTCGGTGGTCTCCCCTTCGAGAGACCAGTAGAAACCGCAAGATTTTTTTGAGAACTTATCGTAGTCGCTTGCCATATATTCTGATGGGACCTCGGAGCGAGGGTAGTGCAAGCTTTGAAATCTACTGTCCTTCCTTTGGTTTGAGGTCGTTGGATTGTTTGGGGTAAATGTTGCACAATATTTCAAGCGGAAATAATTGCTCTTACACCTAGTACAATTGGTGCTTCGAATCTCGCTGCTACAAATACACGTATGACTTTTTGCACAGATCGTTTATCTGTACTTAACTCGTTGAATAATTCTTTGACTGTGTCTAAACTTGTCAACAATTGTAAACAGTTTATTCATCTTCTCTACGCTTAAAATAAAATTACAATCATGTCTTTAACCCTTTCAAACGCCATTTAAAATTGACTTTCTTCCAAAAATAAAATACGTAGCACAATTATGCACTGCTATGATATGGCATTGCTCATAAAACTGTAGTGTGAACATAAATACATAAGAGAACGATCGCACAAGAGAAATGAGACAAAAATTAAAAATTACGGTTGGTCGAAGCGATGAAAGTTGATGTACAATATATTGTACAAGGCGTTTGAGAGGGTTAAGGAAGGCTGGCACTCGGTTAAAATCGTTCGAACTAGAATCACCTGCCTTTTTACCAGTTAATTATGTTAAGAAAGCGATCAAGAACTGCGCTCTGAGAGAGTTAAGACAAATATGGCTGAGTACTTCTTTGCGAAACACTTTATTAGTGGGCCTAATTCTAGGGCCACTAGGTTAGGTTAGGTTTAGGTGGCAGTCCACTAGGACCAGGCATAAACACAGAAAGATCCGTAGCCATACCACCATTTAATTATTTATCTTCCAACTCATTGAAACCATTTTGGGCTATTAATGAAACGCTGGATACTCCTGACGTCCATCCTGCTAAGATCCGTCAGGTCATTAAAGAGAGGTGCCCCTAGAAACTTCAGTCTGTTTCGTGCCAGACGAGGGCAGGTGGAAATAAGAAGAAATACTGTCTCTTCCTCCTTTTCGTCCTCGCAACTACGACAGTGTAGTCATATAAGAAGAAACCAAGTCTACTGGCATGTCTGCCTATGAGACAGTGACTCCGCTCTGACTCCGCTGAAGTGAGATCAGCTGTTTGGATCTCGCCAGGTTCAACTTTGGCCAGACCTGCCGAGTTATTACGCAAGAGTTGCTACTTGACCATCTGTCGTTCGTCAACTTACTATAGTTTCTTCCTGAAGCAGCAGTTTGCATGACGCAAGAGGAATTTTAATATCCTTTCTGCTTTTTGAAATGTGGTCCGTTGTACCACGTCGAGCCAGTTCATCGGCTCTTATATTCCTCGTACTAATGAAATGTCCTCCCATATGATATGGATGTTGAACTGGGTGGCTATTTGTGAATTCGATTCGAACGTGATCGACTTTTCGATTATTAAATTCTTATTTGAATTGAATCAGATTCGTTCGTTTCTTATTTAAATCAAATAGGAATCCTATAAATCGAAGAGTCGATCACGTTCGAATCGAATTCACAAATAGCCTCCCTGGTCTGTCATCTCGTTAAGAGATGATGACAGTTCTGAACTATTTTCGACGTGAGAAGGTGTGATTGAAGCCTTTAATGGCAGCCTGACTGTCCGTATATATGCGAATATCGATAGTCGATATTAAATTATACCTCAACCAGTCCACGACTTCGTTTATCGCAGTTACTTCACCTTGAAAAATGCTACAGTAGTCGGGGAGACAGAAGGAGAGGTTTAACATAAGTTCCTCGCAGAACACCCCAACCCCGACTTTTCCATCCCGTTTTGAACCATCAGTGAAGAAATTTATAACTCCTGGTTCCAAAACTTCATCCGTCATCCAGTCCTCTATGGATGGGATCCTAGTCCGGCACTTTGTGTCGAAAGATAGTGACAGGACAGTATAGTCGGTGGTCTTGGGAATCTCTTGGTTGCAAAGAATAGATGAGTGCCCTGTATTGTTGCAGGTCCACATTAACGTGGATTTCAGTCGTATGACAGTATAAGCTGCCAAATGCTTTCCCATCTAGAGCAGTCAAAAATAGCAGTCTCCAGTACCTGAGTGGATGTGCTCCTCAGTGCACCACTGATCCACAGAGAGATTGTTCTCTGAACCTTCGTCAACAGCTTTTGGTTGACAGTTTTGTCTAAAGCAGGCCAGACTGTTACCCCATACAAAAGAATGGGTCTGACAACTACGGTATAAAGCCAATGTACCATGCGGGGCTCCAGCCCCCAACCTTTTCCAATGGCATTTTGCAAGAGTATAGCGCTACCGTAGCTTTCTTTACCCTTTTCATAATGTTAGCTTTCCAATTTAATTAACTATCCAAAACGAGACCCAGAAACTTCGCTTCATCTATTAAAGTCAAGCTGAACCCATTTAAAGTGGGAGGATCGATATGACGAAGTTTATATTTCCTAAGAATAGAACCAATTCGGTTTTGTGTGGATTCACATTCAACCCACAACCCTTTGCCCATAATAAAAGAATGCCCAGGGCATTTTGCATGAGTTGGCATGGGCCACTAAGTTTGCTTTATCCTTACTGGTCATAGCCATTTTAAGGTTCATCTGCAGCATTTCGGCTGAAATCAGAACGCTTTATGCGCGAATCCTCTCGAAGGCGATGATGACTGCAGTCATGAGATATTCAGGTAATTCCTGAAACTGTAAGAACAAGATCATCAGCAACACATTGGAAAATGAAGCCAACATGCTACAGTTTAACAAGAAGCTCATCAATGACCAAAAGCTGCAGCAGAGGAGAGTGCTGTCTACTCTGTGGACAGCCTTTGGCAACCTTGACCGAAACGAATAAGTCATCCAACTCCACCTCAACGGTGCAACATTTCAGTCACAAATTCGATTGATAAATCAATAGTGCGTTCAATACAGAAATTGGTACAGGCTTTAGAAATCGCAACAAACGATTTTCGAACAACGCTAAACGTCGAACAACGCTAGACGTATCCACACTTATAGAAGCAGATGATCCCGAAAGGGAAACTCCAATTTACACGACCACCAGCTTTGTACGGTGCAAAAGAGAACCTGAATACATTTGTTTTCGGTATATTTTCGATCGTTCGTCTATAGAACAAGAGTAGTAAATATTTACTCTAGCGTTACTTTTTCTTCCTTTGCACTTTAGGCCAACTGTAGCATTCGAAAGTTAAAGTCGAAAGCAATACTAGATGCAACACAGAACGTCGGGCGTACTCAACTTGTGAGCTAAGTTCCAATTAGCGGTTCCAATTAGGGGTTTCAACAGAAAAGTTAAGGGCCTCAGAAATACAAAAATATGTCACAAAGCAATGCACTAACATTCCTATAGAAGAAGCTGAGCTGACCGTTTGGTAGACAAAGAGCAGTAAATTTACATAAATCACATTTAGTCAAAGCTTTATTAAGGTCTAACTAAAGCCGAAAGGCTATTGATTTCCTCACAGAAGTTTATCCATGAGGTTCCATTAGCCTGGTTTAAATTTCTTTTACAACCCATTTGAGCCACTAAACTAACCCAGTCTTAGATTTTTTGGCTGGCGCGAGAAACAACTATAAGTAAGACAAACTTGCTGAAATTACCAGAGCTACGGCTGAACAAATATGCATAAGGAAATCGATTCCAAAAAAATTGCCCTTGTATTCTGAAAACCCAAAAGATTGGCCTGTATTATATGATGCGTATCATACATCGCCTAAAGAGCTGGGGGGCCATTTGTAAATTCAATGCGAACGTATTCGAATCTTATTTGAATTGAATCAGATTTGAATCAGATTCGTTCGTTTTTTATTTAAATCAAATACGAATCTTATATTTCGAATGGTCGAATTCGTTCGAATAGAATTCACAAAGGAACAGCAAGGCAAGGCGTGGGACATGGTGGAAGACGTTTTACTGAGTCCAGAAGCTGTGCTAAGCGCCATCAAAAAATTTGCTCGGTACACCCGACATAACAATAAATGCAGCTAGTGCACGCATTAAAGAAATACCCCACCCGAATTGAATGACATGAGATCATTAATTAGATGCAGCGGTCATAGGTCTGATTTCATACGTAACTATAGTGCGGGTTCGCTAGAGCGGCTAGACTCCCCTAATAATCGGGACTTATTTCTAGAAGTGTTGGGGTCGTTTGCTCAGTTCTATATTCAATTAAATTGACGAAGCCACAGGAAACGCAATACACTGACTTACAAAATTTTGCGATAAAAAGTTACCAAGGCCAAGCACCGACAAATTTAATCCGTCTAAATCATTGGAGCTTCACAACAACACTCAACGTCAGAGAAGGTGAAGGCGATGAACCTTTGGCGCTTAAAACTCAGCTTGGCTGGGTTGTATTTGGACCCTTTGCTGCTATGAAAGAAGTCAAGAAAGTGTATCACGTACATAGGTGCCAATGAAACATTGATGAGATCCTTCATCAGCTTATAAAGACCCAATTTGCTCTTGAAGAAGAAAAGATGAATCATGAACCGATCTCTAAGGCGGATGCGCTTGCTAAGCAAATTATAGAAAAAGCAAGTCGAAAATTGATCAACATTATATGATTGGCCTCTTGTGGAGGCATAATGAGGTCAAACTTCCCGAAAGTTATTCAATGGCGTTATCCCAATTCCGATATCTGGAGAAGAAGATGGTTCTGAACCCACGGTGCGGCGAACTGATTAAGCAGCAAATGCAACACTATAAAGAGAAACGCTGCGTATCAAAGGTTGCAGCTAACGAGGCGGATCTGAACTGTTGAAAATTTTGAATTGTCTGGGAGGCAGCAAGGGCCCGAATCTGGTAAAGCCTTTATTATATGTTTTATTCAAGTTTCGCAAGGGAAAGGTTGCCACAGAAGGAAACTTCACCGAGATATTCCACCAGGTATTGATGAGAAAAGATGATCGACCCTACCAACGATTCGTCTGGTGCTATAACAACGAAAATTGCAAACCAGACGTGTTTCGAGATGGATTTGATGTCCTTTGGAGCTGCATGCTCGCCATCGTCAGTTCATTAAAAATATAAATGCCAAAATCTATGAAGAAAAATATCCGCGAGCAGTGACAGCTTCGAGTCGGAGGAAGCCGCTATTGAAGTCACAAATAAAATGAATTCATTTACAGGCTGTTTTCGAAATGAATGGTTGATTGGTTGGATGTGCAATTCTGAGAACGTGATTAAGGCACTAGGTGAAATACAAGCTGGAAAAGATGAAGGTTTTGGGACTGCGATAGGATCCTAATGCAGACGTTTTCCGATACCGAATCAATACACTTAGATCAGATCTGGAGATACTCGATGCAACAAAAATACCTACGAAACGCAAGCTATTGACATTTGTGATGATGATGAGCATCTACGACCCCAAAGGTTACATTTGTTTGCTGGTCATTTATTACGTATTGCAACTGGCGGTTGTGCATACATCACAGGTGTATGCAGAAACGAAAGTGGCTCCGATAAAGCCCGTTAATATTCCGCGTTTGGCATTACATGCGTGCTGGACCGGTTCGCGAATGGCGAAAACAACTACTAAATGTCATTTGGCTGATATCAGTCGGGTGTATTATTGGACGGACTCAGCAACATTATTGAGGTGGTTGAATTCTGATCCGAAAAATTATCGTCAGAATGTGTCGTACCGTTAGGACCAAGAAAACACGGTCATTAGAGATTGGAAATGATTCGAATGGCTCAATGGAGAGCCTATAAAACAGAAATTATCACCTTGCAGCAGGGTGATTGCGTTGGGAAAAAAAGTAAAATGTACAACTAGTCACCATATGGGATAACCAAAACCTCTTGTTGAGAGTAAAGGAAGAATTAGCCAGCTCCCGGAAGCCGATGGGCTTCTAAAAAAACAATAATTTTGTCTCAACATGGCACAGTAGCAGAACTTTTGGTACATTTTTATCACATCCGATACCTCCACCAAAATCATGAAAGAGTTGTTAATGAGATACGCCAAAAGTTCATGATACCAAGGCTGAGAGAAGTTTTAAAATTCATCCGAAAGCGATGTCAAATTTGCAAAAACGAAAAGGCAAAACCAAATCCACCCGAAATGGGAGAGCTGAGAGAGAGAGAGAGAGAGAGAGAGGCATAGACAGACAGATACAGCGAGAGAGACAGAGACAGACAGATACATATAGAGAGAGAGAAAGAGACAGAGACAGAGAGAGACAGATACAGATAAAGAGAGTCAGATAAAGAGACAGATAAAGAGAGAGAGAGAGACAGAAAGAGAGACAGAGAGAGAGCCAGAAAGAGAGACAGAGAGACGGAGAGAGACAGAGAGAGAGAGAAAGAAAGAGAGAGAGAAATAGCGAGAGAGAAATAGCGAGAGAGAGATTAGGGTTCATCAGTCCTATGCTAGTGGTTACAACATGAGGATCCTCTGGTTGCCTAAGTAAAAGAAGCGGTTTTGGAGGTTACCATCCTAGTTGGTCAAAAATTTTGTCTAATTCACGCTCACTATTTTTTAGGAATCGTCACGAAAATCAAATCATAAAATTTTTAAAATTCGGTTATTTACAAAAAGAATTTTACGTACGAGTATCTCTACATGATGGGTGCCTAAAATACGCCAGCTACATAAAAAATAGTTTAGACAAAAATTGTCAAGGAAATGGGGATCATCTATCGTATTAATGCTCTTGATGTTCAGGACAATTTTCAAGGTCATTTGAAGGTCAAGGTAATTTTTTTAAATTGAAATCCTTACACGGAAAAAAATAAACTGGTCCTCAGCTAAGAAAACGAACTTTTAATTCAAGAAAATTTACTTTTTCTTGATTTAAAAGCTAATTTTCTTATTTCTATAGAGTTTTTCTTCATTTCAAAAAACACAATTCTTACATGAAGAAAAACTCGATAGAAATAAGAAAATTAGCTTTTAAATCAAGAAAAAGTACATTTTCTTGAATTAAAAGTCCGTTTTCTTAGCTGAGGACCAGTTTATTTTTTTCCGTGTATTTTTGACACCGGATTCGAAAATCGGAAAGAGTGGGAAATTTTATTATGTGTTTACCATGACCTCCCAAAGTCACCTGAAGAAATATATTTTAGTTATAATGCTTATGGCTATGAAAATTAAAAAAAAATTAGGTCGAGCCTGATGCTCAAAAATTTCTTGAGATATATTTTTAATTTACACAGCATTCACAATGCAAAAACTTTTTACTTTTGACTTACAGGTTTGTATGAATTTCCAACATAACGAGCAAAAATTTGTATTCGTCAAGTTAGAAATTCATACAAACCTGTAAGTAAAAAGTAAAAAGTTTTTCATTGTGCATGCTCTGTTAGAGATTCAACCATCTGTGCGTTTCAATAACACACAGTATCTTGTACAATATGTACAATCTTTTAAAACAGATTTGGAGACTGTATCACCTAATACATCTGATTTGAGATTTTATATGCGAGAAATAGGTCTAGCCACTGACATAGGGCAAATCACAATATATCCATTATCGTACACTGGCAGTCCAAGCTATTTGCATGAGCAAACTCAAAACGCCATGACATACGTACAACACTACTGAAGGCCAGATCTATTTATCACCTGGATTCAAATTAAAGATAGCCTACTTCCGAGCAATATACTGCAGGAGAGACATGACATTATAATTTATATGTAAGTAGAGTATTGCACTCGAAAATAAAAAACTTATGAATTTACATACGGAAAATATGTTGGAGGAAGCAGCTTTATCTGATGCGAATGCTAAAGTGTCCTGAATCCATTTCTGACTTTATTTAACTTTGTAGGAGACAATTGGGTTTCCGGTTCTAATTGAAAGGAAATTCAATATTTGTTTTTTGTAAAATATTCAGAAATGTTAGAACATTGAACCAAAATTGACACTTCAACAAAATTTTATTTGGAAAGTGAACAAATTTTAGCTGGAAATCTAAAATTCGATTTTTCGAAAAATGGCGTATAGGACACTTTAGCATTCGCATGACGCTATGTCTACACCTGCCATGAGGCATTTGTTCGCTATAATGTTGGTTTTCTGCCATGTGACTGATGCACACCCATATGCCTGAAGACATCTTTTACAAGATTCGTAATGAACAATCCTTAGAAAATTTGGAATACACTGAAGAAATTTTCAACTTAATGCGTGAACTAAATAACATTGTCACGACATTTTCAGATAAAAATATTACTAACTTTGGCCTTTCTCTACCAGACAATCGAAAAGATTTATAATGAACAGAGAATACCTGAGAGAGACATCTTGCGATCAAACATCTCTGGAGAAAACTGTCTTAAGAAATGAGCCAAATTAAATAATGATCACAACTTAGCATATAACAATATTAACACTTACTGGAATTTGGAATACCTATTTCTTAGATGCCCCGGGTGGGATTGGAAAAAACCTTTATTTTAAATTTAATTCTAGCCAAACTTAGGTCTCAAATGAGGACGTACTGCGCATGCAACGTTCAAACTTCCTTTCAGTATAATGAACGATGAATCACGTTAATTGTTTGGAATGAGTCAACAATGTCACATAGTTTCCGTAGAAACTTTGAACAGAACTCTGAAAGACGTACGAGGTAGTAATGCACATATGGGTGGCGTCAGTTTTGTTTTCTGGGGATTTCAGAGAGATATTGATAGTTGCCAGAGAAAAGAGGGCCGATGAAGAAAACGCTTGCGTGAAAAGACCAAATTTGTGGCCACATATCAAGTTTTCGAAGTACAGATACCATTGCATTTTTACATCTATTTGTAGACACGTTACTAAAGTTAGACAATGTTGACTTAACTGTGCACCAACCAAGGAGAGATTAGACTGACCGAGCAGCATTTATGTAACAATAACAAAATAACAATTAATTCGTTAATAATAACAAAGAGTTGATCGATGGATATCCAGCCATAAAATATATTTAACAAAAATCTCTAGACTGGTTTAAAGAAAGAGCTATTCTTGCTCCTAAAAATGAAGCCATAAACAAAATAAATGGCTTAATTTTGGACCAAAATCCTAAATTCTTTAAACCCAGCTGATTCACCAATACATAACTTAAAAGTTAAAGTAGGAGTTCTTATTATACCACTGGGAAATCTTAACATTCCAAAAGTGTGCAATAGAACTCGGCTTAAAGTAAGTAGCTTTACAGTCTACGTAACTATCTAATTGAAGCGACGATGCTAACTGGTTGTGAAACGGTTCTGATTCCAGGAATTCCTGATATCTTCTGATCTACCTTTTCAATTTAAGAGACTTCAAGCAAGGCCAAACGCTCAAACTTCATGACGGCAACGGGAATCATAGTGATGAAAAAAAATGACATTTAACTACCACATTGCGAAGAAATTCTAAATGTATCATGTGCTTTCAGATCTGTCTAAAAATCGAAAATAATTTAGTTTTCATCCTGATCCTAGGTTTGGTATACCTTTTAAAACTGAATTTTTAGAGCCGAGCAATGCCAGGTACATCAGCTAGCTAAATTATCAAGAATTTGTTGGCTCTACAGATAAATAAGGCTCGTAAATTAAGTCAGAACCAAATGTCTACTAGAATGTAATTAGGGTAATTGGGCCCACCAGTGTTGTAGACCAATACTCAATGTAGTGCGACGAATATTTTGTTAACTTTATGACGAATATTTATGCAGCAAATTTTATTTTTTTCCTGGTGTTCTGTACCGGCCTTGACTAACCTATATATTTTCCTCTTTTTCACCCAAGATGTGTTATTGTCCATCCAAATTGGAAAAGGTAAAAAATTAGAAAGAATTGATAATAGTTGAATAGTTTCAATCAATATTAGGATGGGATATAGTTTTATCGGCAAATTAAATGTTAGAAATTTATCTGGGAAGAATGGGAACAAAACTAATTACATAGTATAATACAGTACATTACCTAATTTACATCTATTACACAATAAATAATTCATTTCAATAAAATCGATTAATTTTCGGTGAACATACGTTAGTTATATACATATATCTGACGTGTTTGTTTGAGCAGCTGAAATCCCGTTTCTAACCCCGTTACAATGATTAAAACATCTGTTTACTCAAATTGCTAATCAGCAAATCAAAAAAAAATCTCATTGAGCACTGGTTATGTCGTACCAGGGAGAAATACAACCTACATACAATTTCATTCAAATGAATGTTTAAAAAAAATATTTTGGGAATCGTAATTATGCGACATTTTTCCTGTTTTTACGGGTTCATTTAATAACCACAGCAATTGCTCAATACAACAAAACAATACAAAAAAAAACACCGTATGATCCACCAACCCCAAAACAAAAAAACAAAAAATCAACAGACAAAAAATTTGTACAGCGCTACTAAAATCGATATTCGAGTCGATTGCCCACGTACGTAATGGGAAAATTTAAGGAAAATATCATGAAAAATCAACCACTTACATTATTATCCTGGATACAATTGCACTAATCATTTTGAACTAATAGAAATCACTAAATTCGGCACACTCACACGATTCACTTGAATTAAACAAAACTCCCGATCAAAAAAAAAAAAGTAGCTATCTCAACTAGAGTTTTTATTCACACACTGTATTTTAATTTTTTTTTTTATTTTTTGTAATTTATGTTTTTGAGTTGAATTTTAAGTAAAAAATAAACTAAAAATAAAACGGAAAAGCAACATAATTTATTTTATTTTAGTAATCATCTGTTTTAGCCATCTTAGGTTTTTTGTGAGCGATAGACAAATCAACCACAACACAAAAATACAAAAACAATACTAGTTTTTTTTTGACATTTCGTTTTCGCTACAAAATTATTTTTAAACAAATTTTTACGATTGCTCTGCATTCTACTGGAAATATTTTTAACTAAATTTTTTTGGTTGCGTTCAAATTTAATGTAGTTTTCGATTGATTTTTGCGCTGAGTTTAGTTTTTCTTGCGCTGAGTTTAGTTTTTTTTTGGTCAATCGAATCAAAATTGTTCAAAGATGTCACCACTGGATTTTTGTTACAAACTGCATTATCGATCAGTTTGGATTTAAACATGACAAAAATTATAGAACTGTTTTCGAAGCAAATGAAGTGAATGTTGGTTAGACCGTTTTGTAATTTCATATTTTATCATCACACCTATAAATTGATCCCGTTTTCCCGGAAAATTTGCTTGCAAAAAAACAAACAATTTCGAGCTTTACTGGTAAATATGAAAATCGACTGTTGAGCGTTTCTTTAGGCCTGATTTTATGAATGAGGATAAATGATTAATCCTCTGATTTAGCGTAGTTTGCATTAGGCCCGATTTTATGAACGAGGATAAATCATTAATCCTCTGATTTAGCGTAGTTTGCATTTGTAGTCTTACTTTGGCAATTTTACAACAACAATGCCGTGTATTTTCATTCCGGAATGAAGAGTTTCATTCCGCTGAGAAGTAGGAATAGCAAAATTCTCTTCTTCTCATAGTTGTAGTGTTTACCACTAGAGTACATATATTACATAATACATATTTAGTTTTATGAGTTGGTATTAAATAACAATTATCAATTTTTCAATAAATCAGAATTTTAAATTTTGTTAATTATCATTTAGAATTATTATACTTTATTCAATAATTTGTCATCACTATTTTATGTTTGTTAAAATTCTAAATAATAAATTATATTTTAGAGCTTGGTACCAACTGTTGAAAGTAAAAACAAAAAATTATTCTGAAGAAGAATCCCGAGTAACCACATGTCACAAAAAAGCGACAAAAATTTCACATAAAATGGTGATTGGTGGAAAAAAATGTGACAAAAAATTGTCACAATATGGATGAAAAATGGTCGATGGGGTTGACGCCGATTGTCACGCGTAAACGAACATTTTGTAAATCAAATTTGTCGGTTTTTGGTGGAATATTTTTGAAATATTTGTTGAAAATTTAGTCACAAATTCGACAGTTTTTTTATGGTAATAAAGTCAAATATTTCTCGATATTTTCTGAATAATTGGCGGTTTAACTGTGGAACTAATTATGAACTATTTGTTGAAATTATAACCACAAATTCGATAGTTTTTTTATAATATCACTTAATTATCAACAATTTTGTGGATATTTGTTGGTTTATTGATGCAATTATGCGTAAGAAAATTTTTTTTGACCCTACTTAAATAATTTTGTAAAAAATACTCCATTGTAATGAAAACTTTCCTTGAGTTTTCTTTGTGGTAGAAGTATTGGTTTCGTACAGAGAAACTCTCACAAACAAAAAGTTCGGTCTACCTCTACTTATCAGGTACTCAGGTAGTTACGACCAAACACAAACTACAAAAATAAAATTTCAACTTCATACATTAAGTATGAGGCAAGAACGTAGTGACTTAGCGAATTACATATAAATTCACCAAATCAAAAATGATCAAAATCTTTTTTTTTTTTGAGACTAAAATAAACTTATACATATTTTGTCACAAAATACCCGCATAAACATGTTCCAAATTGTCAACTTTTTTTGTGGCAAAAAGGAACTTACATTTTGTGACAAATTGGTAATTAAAAATTTTTTTTTTTGGTGGTAAAATCAACATTCATTTTGTCACAAAATATCCGCATGAATAAGTTCCAAATTGTCAACTTTTTTTGTGGCAAAAAGGAACTTACATTTTGTGACAAATTGATGATTAAAATTTTTATTTTGGGTGGTAAAATCAACATTCATTTTGTCACAAAATACCCACAAAAATAAGTTCCAAATTGTCAACTTATTTTGTGACAAAAAGGAACTTACATTTTGTGACAAATTGGTGACTAAAATTTTTTCTTTTTGGTTGGAAAAATCAACATACATTTCGTCACAAAATACCCGCATAAATATGTTCCAAATTGTCAATTTTTTTTTGTGACAAAAAGGAACTTACTTTTTGTGACAAATTGGTGACTAAATTTTTTTTTTTTGGGTGGTAAAATCAACATTCATTTTGTCACAAAATATCCGCATAAATAAGTTCCAAATTGTCAACTTATTTTGTGACAAAAAGGAACTTACATTTTGTGACAAATTTATGACTAATATTTTTTTTTTTTTTGGGTGGTAAATTCAACGTACATTTTGTCACAAAATACCCGCATAAATATGTTCCAAATTGTCAACTTTTTTTGTGACAAAAAGGAACTTACATTTTGTGACAAATTGGTCTAAAATTTTGTGATCACCATTTTTGGTTACTCGGGATTGTTCTTACTTTGGGCAAAATTTCATTCCTATTCGGATAGGAATAACTTTTACCAAAGTAAGACGGCAATTGTTTCATACAAGGACGTATATTTACAACGAAACCATGGTATTTTTATTGCAAACGTATTGCAGAATCGTTTGCGTAGGTTTTCAGTAGGAGAAATCGAAAAAAATTGAATATCGTCAATTACAGCGCCATCTATCATGAATCGAAAAAAATGTTTCAGTCAAATCCTACGTATCTTTAGCCGTAGAATCCGATTCTGCAATCAAAAATAGGGGTTCCTATCTTAGTTTCAAAGTTACCCCCGCCCCACCTACAAGGAGAGGGGAGGGGTTCTAATTTCCCCCGCGAAATAATGAAATTTTGATCTCTACCATGTTTTTCGTAGAGTGCTTATTTTCCGAGATATTTGAGTGTATCATATTAAAAAAATCACCCGGTATATACCGCACCAAACCGCTGACACTATTACTAAAGATACATGTTAAACCCAAAAGTGATTGACTGAGTTATGACTGAAAGTGATCTGACTGAAACTTTGGGTTGGTGGTTACATGGGATTTTTTTATTTGATCTGAATTGACATTTTAAATGTCACTTTGTTCTAAAATTATATTTAAATTATTAGAAAATTATTTAAAATAATTTAAAAATCACTTCGAAAATGTATAAAACCTTTTGCCTGTATGAAAAAATCTGTCAGTTCAACTAAATTAAAGTTTACATGTTTAACTCAATATACAAACTGACTCAACCAACCAAATTTAAGTTGACCGAACTCAGACTACTTTCAGATAACTTTCAGCTAAGTCGCCGTTTACATGTTGAATTTAACTCAGACGTTTTCAGTCAGATCACTTTCGGTTTAACATGTATCTTTAGTAATAGTCTGTTAACGACATCGCAAGGTGACGTTAAAGTGGCGCACAAATTATTGTTGATTTAAAGTGCGCCAAACGAAATCTTGCGGTGCCGTTACAAATAGGGACACGACCCTCACAGAATTTCGTTTCATCATACCCTGCCTAGAAAAGTTTCACTTCAAAAAACTTTTTATTTTCGACTTACAGTTAACGAACAAAAATTTGTATTTGCTGTGTTGGAAATTCATACAAAACTGTAAGTCATTTTATATTATCCGTTCCTTTCTGTTCCTACACGTACCAACACAGATAAATATTGTTGAAAAATGTATAAAATGGTGATGTCTAACGAATAATATAAATTAATGATGTCTGACACTTTACGTGTAGGAACTGACAGGAACGGATAATATAAATCAACTTTTATTAGTTGATTCTTATATTAGTATCATTGCCATCATTTCATAAACAATTTTCTAGATTCGTGATTTAAGTTTACATCACCTGCGAATGCTTTCATTGACAGTTTAAAGTTCGAAAGCCCTAATAATTTTACTTGAAATGATTTAAAAAAAACTGCGTCAAAAAGAATTTAATATGATCACCATTGTTGTGAAATCCTCTTTCACTTCGAACAAGCATGAGCGGCAATTAATATTACCAGTGATTTCGTTTTATTGGGAATTTTATCGCGATGTACACACAAGTTGATTTATTCCACTTTAAAACGTTCATATACAAAGTTATCAGGTGGCGAGTATCACTTCAATATTTTAGCTTCTTAAATGACCAGCACCGTTTATCGCCCAACACAATAAAAATGATATTATTCCTTATCGTTCTTATCATTATCATACCGTCACTTTTTTAAATTCCGATAAGTTTAGACACATTCGAGATTCGAGTATACTTAGTACAGTTTTGGTCATTCTGCAATTAAAATGGCAAATAATTTAACATCCACAAATTTAATTGAAGATTTAGAATTGTTATCACTAGAAGTGGGTGAATTGGGGTTGGCTAAAATAAAACAATTGGTGGATAAAATTGGTGAAGAGGTACAGTGTTCGAAAATAGTTTTATAAGTTATGTGTTAATGTGTGATTTCCCTAATAATTTGAAATAATAAATCGCCGCACAGTTATATAGATACATAGTACAATAGATAGTTACGAATAGTTCCCTGATTGATTTTTTAAGCACGTAATTCTAATAAGATTATTTATATGATTGTTAAAATATACAAATACATCCAAAATTTAAATAGTTTGTAAATTTTATATTTAAATTATCGAAACTTGAGACATTTTATTAAATTCGACTTAAAACATTTCTTATCTTTTAATTATTTGATAAGGTATATATGTAAAATATAAAATTATTCGCTTCATTTCACTTTTACTATTATGTTTATTTTTAGTTTCGTCAGCATACCGGCATAGCCCAAAACGAATATGAAACAGGGAATACAACTCAAAGTTCAAGTTGTTCAACGCCACCAAAACTAGATACTACAATTAATGTCACACAAGATTTATCTTCATTTGAATATGGAATGGATAACAAACACCGTGGCCTCGCTATTATTTTCAATCATCTTCATTTTAACGATGAACTTCTCGAGACTAGATATGGTACGGGCAAAGACGTTACTGCTCTACAGGAATGTTTACCATACCTTGGTTTTCAAAAAGATCATATAATTGTGGAACATAATTTAACCAAACCTGAAATTTTAGACTATGTAAATAAATTAAAGAAAGATAAAGATGATATCCTTAAAAACAGTGACTGCCTTGCAATATTCATTTTAACACACGGTGCACAAGGTAATCTGATATCGGCAGCTGATAATAAATACGATTTATATACATTAGTGGAACAATACACATCAAATAATTTGGAACAATTGGTGGCTAAACCAAAATTATTTTTTGTTCAAACTTGTCGTGGCAAAACATTAGATAGTGGGACATGGCAAAAAAATAGAACATCCAGTACATCTGGTGATTCGACCGATGGCAGTGGATGGGTACGGGAGATTCGCCCTTCGAACTCTGATATATTAATCAGTCACAGTTCATATCATGATCATTCGTCTTTTCGAAATATTGATGGTTCGTGGTACATACAAGATGTGTGTAATGCAATTAGAAAGTATCATATTGATGGACTATTACATACTACTGATGTAACAGAACTTTTAACGTATACGAATTTTTTAGTGTCACAGCGACAATCCATTGGAGATTATCAGGGTAATAAGCAATGCCCTACTTTTAATTCTGGCCTCTCACGAAAACTTTATTTTAAACAATGTAAAATTAGTACCTAAGCGTCCCGTTAAATTCATAAAATTATAATTTACCCATCAACGGGAATCAAATTTCATTTTATTATATAATCCAATTATTTGTACTCAAAAACTTAAAATTGAAATTAAAAATTAATTTGAGTCAAAATAATTTATTTTTATTGTTAATCATATGTAATATTAATTCAAGTAATAATTAATAAAATTAAAAAACAACAAAATTTTTTATTTTATTAGAAACCGAAGCAAATTAAAATTCCCGATTATTGATGTGTTGGTTGGTTCTAAATAAATTGGAAATTACTATTCTCGAAGCCAAATCAAGCCAATAGACCTCATCTTTAGTTTGAAGAAGATTTCTTATTTTAACTGATTCTATGTAAAAGGGACTTTTAGATTGATGTTTCGTCTCAAATAATTTTGAAAACGCTGCAAATCCCATTAAATTTAGCAAAACGAATGGATCATCTTTTGAAGAGTTATACGGTCGCAGTTGCTATTGCTATAGCCCGCTTTTACGTACTAAAGCGAATGTTTGGATTGCAAGGGTTGATTAAACACACTGCATTTTATTTTTATATCGCATATCATTCCGTTTGGAGTGAGAACAGCGTAACCACGAAATTACAAACAGTTTTCGATGAATCTGCCAAATCAAGATTCAGAGTAAACTCGAATAATGTTATGCTAATGAGGCCTCTACTGTAGCAAAATTAGAAACGATGAAAGCATCTTGTAAAATCAAAACAAAAACCTAATAGCCATTCCATCATTCTGGTAGTCACTAAAAAAGTCACCCAAGAGCGGTTCTAGACGTGGCTGAGGTTGAGTCTTCTACGGCGAAAAGGACCGTTTAAACCAAGGAGTATATAAACTAAGTCTAACGGTGGTATATAGCAAGTTTTGTATTGCATATAGCAAGGTTCGTATCCCTGGATTGGGAATAAAACACAGCACTTCAATTTATCACAAACGATTTTATTTCTTGATTATAAAAATTATTCCAACACAATTTATTAACGATAATTCACAAAATTACTTTTTATTATTGTTGCACAATTCTACTATTCACTTATAACTTTTATTTCACACTAAAACACTTTTTAATTTCCTTTTTAATCTTCACTTTATCGCTTTCCAAAAACTAATCGTCCAATTCGAATTCGTTCACTCCTTATATACTCAAACCAAAACTTCTCGAAATTTCCCGATTGCTCCGGTAAAAATAGTCTAGACACATTAGAACAGTTTTATCATGAAAAATTCCATAGTAGAACCAGAGACAACGTATTGCGTATACGTATTATATACGCAACGCATTTTAAAATTATTCCCTTATAACATACACCAGTACAAAGATAACATTTGAAATATCAGAAGTTTATTTTGTTTCATGTTTTTAGTAAAATGAGAGATCTACGGTACATACGTTGTCTCTGGTAGAACTTTCTACTCTATCATAAGTTTCCCCGTAACAATAATTTATAAAACTTAAACGAGTCCTGGCATATTGCTTGCGATTTTTGGTCTAATAGTAATAGCAGACAAAAAGCAATACACGGAAACTTTGGAATAATCTTGTCAAAATAATTAAACATTATGAGCGGTTAATTTGTGTGAGGAAATTCACGAACTTGGAGCGAATAAACCTCTTGAGGGTAAATTGCAACCATTTCTGGAAGGAAAAGTATTGTTATAATAACACATCAATCCATTTCCAATCATAGAAAACTCACTCAAAAAATCGTTTTTGTAATAGATTATGTCTAATTCATTTTCAAATTGTCTTCGAATACAATTCGAAGATGGTAAAATAGATAGGTGAGTTATTTTAAATCCTCTACTCGACAACTCAACTCTCAAGGCGACCCTGAACTTAACACACAACTCAATTCTCAAATCAAGTCAAGCTAACCTCTAACTCAAATCTCAATTCAACCCCTAAATAAAGCTCAATAAATCTCACCCAACCCCAAATACTTGCGTAGATAAACTCAACTCGATTTCCAACTCAACCCACAAATCTCAACTAATAAATCCGGAACTGGACCCTCACTAAGCCTGAACTCAATCCAAAACCAACTTCTAACTCAATCTTTAGCCGGCAGATGATGTTGCCTAAAGGCTAATGATTCCTACGATTATACAACCATAATATCACATTATCATACCATCGTACAATCGTACCAACATAACATCATAACATGATATCATCAAATATACCTTCATACTATCACACAATCATACCATCATGCCATCATCATCATACCATCACACCATTATACCATTACACTTTAATTCAACCCGAAAATTAACCCCTAACTTAACCTTCAACTCAACCACAAATCAATGCCCAACTCAATAATCAAGCCATTACAAATAAAAAAAATTTGGTAAATATTTATGTATATAACCAGGTGGTTTTGTTTCAATCCGTATGGTATACTCGAGCTTTTCTAAAAAATCCAAATCGGACAAGCCGTTCTCGAGATATTATTAGGTACAGACATCCAGACAGGCGGACGGGCATTTTTGTTTTGGTTATTCGGTTTGAGGGACTTTCAAAACGTCGAGAAAAGTTATTTTGAACTACCTAACTAAATTTTTGACAAAACATACTTTTGTCTTTTAAAAACACCAAAGTATTACAATGTACATATTGAAATTCTGTCAAAAATGACCAAACATTTGGTTGATTCAAAACCACTTTCATCGACGATTTTTTATTTTTTAAATCCTTAAATCATTCAAGTTTAGAGTGCGATAGCGAGCGACCGGGAGGGTCGATGGTCCTCGACCGCGGACTATCATGAAAATGAAATGTTTTGTTAAGAAATTATGTCAGAAGGACATAGAAGGCGGGTTTATGGTTGGCTTCGTTCCTTCGTTCATTCGGTGTGAATTTTTTTTAATCCAATCAAAGGAACAGGAACGAAAAATAACGTCATTTTCAAGGAAAACGATTGATTAAAAAAAAATTCAAACCGAATGAACGAAGGCAACCATAAAGGCGCTATTCCACTTGACTGAATTGACTGATAGCAAAATTAAAGGAAGATAAAAATATACATTTGCTAGATGGGCGAATGAAACAAAAACCCTTCTCAGTCAAGAAATATTTGTGTCTGTAGTAGTGTGACTGCAATAAAAAGTATCAAATTGAGAACATTTTATAGCAGTCACACTAACACACATGCATTAATTTAGTATATGATGAGAAATATTTCCCGCACACTAATAATTTTATGGTTAATATATTTTTCAAAGTTTCTCCTTAAGTTTTTGCTATAAAAACGTAAAAATAAAAAAAACCCATGACGTGTTTTTGGTAGAGCTTTTTTTAATTTTTACGGAAAATGTACTAAAAAATATAATTCTGATGTGACTATTAATAATATTTAATTTTTTAGATAATTTTGATATACAAAATTAACTGAATTAATAGGAATATTTAATTTTTTTTAATAATTATTGGTTATGTTTTTGTGTGCTGTCAAAATTTCTCCTCTAAATTTTGCTATAAAATAAAAAAATAAAAAAAACGTTGCCTTTGTCTATTACATAAAGTTTTGAATTTTTTTCTCTTTCCCACTTTTTTTACTATCAGTCAATTCCGTCAAGTGGAATAGCACCTTAAATCCGCCTAGACTGCTTCTTTTTTTTCTGGTTCTAACTAGCTTGATTGTTACCAATATGTGTTCTAGATTCCGAATTTTTGTACAAAAGCATTTAGAAAGTATTATTTAGCAGCGGGTTTTTGGATCTTTATTAAGTTACCAAACAATTTACGTTGCTTATATGTTTCAAATATATCTTAACAAGTTTAAAGGATTGCTTATTGGAAAAGCAAGATAACAAATTTTTATTCAGGCACACAAAAAAAAAATCGTTCCATTTCTTTAAGATCCTGGTGAAACCTTTTACATGGGACTTGAGGAAGTTCAGTTTCAAATTCATCAGGTAGCCAAGATTCTTAAGGTTTGCTAGCAGTTTTTTATTTCTCTCTTGTAGTTCGGACTCTTTTCAACTTTTCATTGCCTAGGAAATTTTCTACCACACTTTTAAAGTTGAGCCAAGCGTTTTTTTTTTCTTTAACATCCATTGATTGGATGAACTCGGAGTCGAGCAGAAGCTTCCGAATTTCCGGCCCGTCGAAAATTCCTTCTTTAAGCTTAACTTCTGATTTGTTCGGAAATTTCCTCTGGTTGTAATTGAAAGTGGCTTTTCTTCTTTGTCTAATGCTTTCACAAATTGATTCATTAACCCGAGTTTTATATGTAGTGAAGGTAGAAGAATTTTATATTTAATTTGTTTTATTAGAATTTTAAAGATTATCTGAAAATCTTTCTTTTTAATTTTTTATGTAACTTGTAGTTTATTGTATTTGTATTGTATTTTACTCATTTATGATACTTTAGATACGGATAAAAAATAAATTATTTTTAATGGGTTGGCATAGTTTTCCTGAGTTTATTGAGGACTGCGATGACTAATCAGTAGTACGCCCACCATTTAAAAATCATTTGTTTCCTCGTATCTTCAAAACTAAGTTCATTCAAGAGCACCCAAGGTTACCAAACAAATTTCCTTCTTCCATCTGACAACTTTCAATATGGGTATTTTTTCTGTAGCTCTAAACATTTTCGAGAAAAACGAGAAACACTTTTTACTTGACTCAAACTGTATATGACACTAGTACATGTCGTCTTTTTCGCTAGGTGTTATACTTATGAAAATAATCTAATTTTATTTACAACAAATCGTTTCGTGTTTTACTATTTAATTTTCGAGTTATATCTATGCCGGTGAGTTTAAATGATCCCCCCCGGTATAAGTACAATATTCAATTTGTACTAAATTGTACTAAAATCTAAAGTTGTAAGCGTAAATTTCGGTTTTAAATGTATATTACCACAATATATAAAAAAACTTTCCAATTGTGAATCAATTCGCGAAATTACGAGTCATATCTTTAAAATTAGAGATAATGCTTATCAATTATTTTGATAAGATGCTTACTTGAACAGTTAAACAACAAACAGACAGACAAGCACAAATCAAAGAAGAAAAATGTCAATATAGTTTTGTATTGTGAATATAAAATGTTTAATAAAATTAATTCATTTTGCGGAAGTTAGTGTTTAAAAATGTCTAAGGTACGTGTATTTTAAGACTTCAGGAACATCTAAATTGACTTTGATTGATCTTATTCATTAAAAATCGTGTTTTTCCATTTTCGCTTTAAATTCTAATGAGCTTCTGTGAATACAAACGTACGATTAGCACCAAAATAAATTAATTTAATCTATATGTTGATAAAACAAGTTACATTTTTGTTCGTTTCAGCCTCAAAATGAAACAATATTCGACGAAACAGAAGATCATCGATCAACAGTTCCCAGTCCGACTGTTAACAAGGAACCAATTTTGGAATACAACATGAATTATAAATCACGTGGAATTGCCTTAATATTTAACCATCACAGAATTAAAATCAAAAATGTTTCATCAGAAAAACGTAAGGGTACTAAAAAAGATGTGGCGGCGCTGCGTTATCTTGGTTTACCACTACTTGGGTTTGAACCCGAAAACATTATAGTTGAACATGATTTGACAAAAGAAGAAATCTTTAACTATTGGGATCAATCAAAACGTGAACAATACGGTGAAATACTTAGAAATTGTGATTGTATCGCCATTTTTATATTATCGCATGGTAATGAAAATAATAAAATTTGTGCGCGCGATAGTGTATATGATCTATATACGCTTGTCGATCAATATACGGCCGAAAATTTGAAAGAGTTGGCCGGAAAACCAAAACTATTCTTTGTAAATGCATGTCGCGGCAACGAAGTTGATCCAGGCGGTTTATTCCTTACAAATGCATCATGCTTTAATGGAATCAAACCAGCGGGTAATCAAACATTACCACAACTTCAAAGTAATTATCCATTTTACGTTACCAATTCAGTTGATGCGTGTATGGCAATGACTACTGACCAGCAAGTACCTTCACATTCGATATATGCTGATACTTTAATAGGTATGAGCTGTTATCATCAACATATCTCATTTCGAAATAGAAAAAGGGGTTCATGGTACATACAAGATTTATGTCTTGCAATCAAAGAGTATAAATTACTCAACAAATTGGAAACAGTTGATTTAACAGAAATATTAGTGCGTACAAATTTTTTGGTGGCACAGCGCGAATCATCATTGGAAAATGAAATCAAGTATAGTGGTCGGAAACAAATACCGAATTATAATAGTACTTTGTGCCGAAAGGTTATTTTTAGACCAAAAAATGTTTAATTTCTTTTTATGTTTGTAAACTTTTTTAAGAATAAATAAAAAATTAATTTTATTGAAGTCTTATTTCCAAATCAAAAGTTTAGAGTTTCCAGATAAATTTTGACGTTTGATTTTATTTTGATATTTTTAATCTGTTCACTTATGCTATATTCCTCACATAATTGTGATGTATGTAACTATAAGAATAAAGTATTATAGAACGCACCCTTGCTATAAAATAATTGTATTGAAATGTAACGAACTTCAAGTGAGAGAGTTGAAATAAAGGCGTGTAAAAAGAAAGATGTGTAAAACAACTAATGGTGTTTTAATTTAAGAAAATCGATTAACATCGTAGTTAAAAACACAACAATTGGCGACGAGAATAAAAAAAAAGTTAGTGATTGTGGATTAGAAAATAAATAAGTCAATATTTAAAGATTTTCTCACCGCAAATACATAAGAATTTAATTTGATAAAAATGGCGACGTCGGGCGTAGAAATAATACAAGCGCAATTTAATGTGTTTAATCCTTCAAATGAAGAATGGAGCATTTTTCAAGAAAAATTGGACTTTTTCTTCGAAACAAATCTCATTAAAGATGAAGATAGGAAAAGAAACGCATTAATAAATTATTTGGATACATGTGTCTACAAGTTGTTGAGAGATTTGTGCTCACCAAAACTTCCTAAAGAAAAATCATATAAGGAGCTTTGCGTGATGTTAGATAAACACTATACACCAGCGATAGTGGTGTTTAAAGAGAGAATGGAATTTTTCACGGCAAAACAAAAAGATGGGGAAAGTGTGAATGATTTTTATGCGAGACTAAAAGGTTTAGCATCGAATTGTTTGTTTAAAGATGGTTTGGGAAAGTTTAAGTTGAATAAGATTCATTTAGCAGTACAGGATGACGTTTGTCCAATTTTTTGCAAGCCTAGGCCAGTTCCATATGCTTTGAAGCAAAAGGTTGAGGAGGAAATTGATAGACTAGTTAAAGAAGATATTTTGACACCGATAGAAACCTCAGATTATGGTACTCCATTAGTACCGATATTAAAAGCTGATGGTAGGGTCAGGATATGCGGGGACTATAAGGTAACCGTAAACAAGTTTGTTAAGGATTTCAATCATCCACTCCCAAGGATTGAGGAAGTTGTCAATTCGTTACGTGGAGGAAAAAAATTTTCCAAATTAGATCTTGCATGTGCTTATAATCAGATGGAGCTCGATGATGAGAGTAAAAAGTATGTAACATGGAGCACGCATAAAGGTGTGTTTCGAATGAATCGTTTACCATATGGAATCAAACCTGCTAGTGGAATTTTTCAATTTAATATGGAAAAGTTGTTATTAGGACTGGTAGGGGTTACTGTTTTTATAGATGATATCGTTGTGACAGGTGTTAATGACAAAGAGCATTTGTACAATTTGCAGCAAGTGTTTGATCGTTTGAATAAGGCAGGTCTAAGATTAAATAAAAACAAATGTGAATTTTTTAAAAATAATATTGAATATCTTGGATATATAGTGAATGAGCAGGGTCTGTGTAAGACTAATGAGCGAATCAATGCGATTTTGAAGGCAAAGGATCCAAGTGACATAACGGAAGTGAGAGCATATTGTGGATTGGTCAACTATTATGGTAAATTTATAAATAATTTGGCTGCGATAATGAATCCCTTGTATAATCTATTGCGTAAGTCGGAAAAATTTGAATGGACGACAGAATGCAGAAAAGCAGTAGAAACAATCAAACGAGAAATAGTTTCGGATGTAATATTGGTGCATTTTAATCCAAGCATACCAATTATTCTAACGTGTGACGCATCACAAAAAGGAATAGGAGCGGTACTTTCGCATAGATATCAAGACGGTACAGAAAGACCAATTGCATTCATTTCCAGAACTTTCACTAGTGCTGAGCAAAATTATGGTATTATAGACAAGGAAGCATTAGCAATCTATTATTCAGTTAAAAAACTTTTTCAGTATTTAATAGGGAACCAATTTGTATTAAGGACTGACCATAAGCCTCTAGTGGCACTCTTTGGGGAAAAGAAGGGATTGCCTCAGATTGCAGCTAGTAGAATGCAAAGATGGGCACATTTTTTGACTGGGTTTAATTATAGAATCGAATATATAAAAGGTAGAGAAAATAACGCAGATGTCTTATCTAGGTTACCGTTGGCAAATTCTGAGAATGAAGATGAGGATAATTGTGAGGGCGAAGCAAATTACTTGCATTTTATAGATAAAGGTAAAGATATTGTTTTGGATTACAAAAATGTTAAGCTCGCAACTCAAAAAGATAAAATCTTATCGAAAGTTATGGCAGGAGTAAAATTTAGAGGCTTAAAAGATTTATGTGGAACGGAATTCAAGCCATATGTGAGAGTCTGGAATGAATTAACGGTGGAGCAGGATGTTCTGTTAAGAGGATGCAGAGTTGTGATACCGGAAGGCCTAAGGAAGGGTGTTTTAAACGAATTACATGCTCCACATTTTGGCATTGTTAAGACTAAGTCAGTGGCAAGATCTTACATATGGTGGCCGAAAATAGATGCTGATATTGAACGAGTGGTAAAAAACTGTAGATCGTGTCTATTCGTGCAGCCTGATCCTCAAAAGGCAGCATTGATACCCTGGGAAAATCCTGGGAAACCATGGAGTAGAATACACGTGGACTTTGCCGGTCCGTTCTATAAAAATAATTTCTTAATAATAGTCGATGCATACACCAAATGGGTAGAAATTTTTAAGATAGGTGCAGTTACTGCAGATAGTACAAAAATTAAATTCAGAGAAGTATTTAGTCGTTTTGGTATACCAGATGTATTAGTGACAGACAACGGTAGTCAATTTTGTGCTCTGGAAATGAAAGAATTTTTAAGGCTAAATGGAATTAAACATATTTTGACGGCACCTGGGCATCCGGCAACGAACGGTGAAGCCGAGAATATGGTTAAAACTTTTAAGAAAACCATTAAGTCTATTGTTGATGAAAATGTACGCAAGTTTGACAGTAATTATAGTTTAGATTTGTCTGTGAATAGATTCTTGTTTAGCTACAGAACAACAAAGCATTGTACGACAAAGGAAACCCCAGCAAAGTTAATGTTCAATAGAGAAATAAAAACGGTATTAAATTTGTTGCGACCTCCAAACCAAGAACAAGTAGTCGAGAATGCACAGCGTGATCAGATTCTTAATTACAAAGGTAAAAGAACAAAGCAGTATCTTGTGGGAGAGAATGTCATAGTTAAAAATTATTCAGATCCTAATCAAAGCAAATGGGTGGATGCAACCATAGTTAAAGTATTTGGTAGGCGTAATTATTTGTGTAGATTAAGTGATAATAGAAATATAAAAAGACATTTAAATCAAATAAGAGATTCCGTTATTGATAATTCAGTAATTGAAAAAGAACACATTGAGGAGAATGATCCAAAAATTAGCAATAAAAATTCAAATTTAAAAAGGGTAACATTTGATACGAATCCTAGTATTATTAAAAGATATTCAAGTAAAATTGTGAATGATAGTAACTTGAATAAGAATGTAGATATTAACGTAAATCAGGACTTATCAGCTAGTGCTACTGACAATGCATTGCCCATTATAAATAATAATATAAGACCAAAAAGGAATTCAATAAAACCAGCTCGTTATCGGGACTGAAACAAATTACCAATGAATGAAATGAAACAATATTGATAATTGATTATTATTTTAGTATGTAGTTGAATATGGATAATAAATATTTTGTTTTATTTTTATTGTTAGAGTAAGTAATCTAAGAGTGTAAAAATAACTTGGCAGGGGGATGTGATGTATGTAACTATAAGAATAAAGTATTATAGAACGCACCCTTGCTATAAAATAATTGTATTGAAATGTAACGAACTTCAAATGAGAGAGTTGAAATAAAGGCGTGTAAAAAGAAAGATGTGTAAAACAACTAATGGTGTTTTAATTTAAGAAAATCGATTAACATCGTAGTTAAAAACACAACAATAATATATAGCAATACTACAGGATCTTCATTAATCAACCAATCACAAAAAATAGAACGAGCTCGATTTGCTAAAGTTTACGTCAAATTTGTAAAAGAAAGATGTATCTTCTTGGCTTAAAATGCTTACCTAGGTTTAATTGGTTAGTTCATGTCAAACAAACTTCTGATCTGCATGGTGGTAATTCGGTGGAAATGTAATACAATTATTCAATTTTTCAGTTCTGATGGTATTGTTCCGGAAGCGTTTCATCGTCGACTTATTCACAGAGCCATGAAAACTGCTTCGAATAATCTCGGGTTTGTATTTTCAATACGTTATACAAAACAGGATTAACCTAACCAAGAACTTTGGATTAACAAAAATAGGATCTGTGACCTCAGAACCAAGGAGTACAAAATTGAATCCTCTAGTAAATCTGGAAAGATCAAATCTTGTATTCTTGAATAAAATAATTTAAATTTTTTCTACTTTCTCAATACAGCAATGGTAACACAAAGCAGGGATTTTTGTCGTCGAGCGCTCCGGCGACACCAGCGACAGTAAGGGAACTGAAGGGCAGGTGGATAGCGTCACTAAATGGCTGCTGGCCCATTGGCTAAGCATAGAGTAAAGTAAAAACCAGAATGGTTGTCCAAGGAGCTGGAGACCTATCGTAAGGCTTGCGGGACAACCTTTAATAGAGCCAAAGGTACAAGGGAGGCTCAGGATTAGGACTTATATAAGCAAGAACTAAGAATTTATAAAAGGAGGGGGGAGGTCCTGGAGACTCTTCTTTGATAAAATGTAAGAGGTATCCGAAACATCTCGCCTTAGGAAGATTCTTTCCAAAAGTACAACGAGCCCCAGTTTTTTATTAAGCCGGACGGATCGTTGACATCTTCTTGGACTGAATTCATGACCATCTTGCACTACCGTATATTTTTAATATTAGTGTTGAATCGGATTTTCCCGCTATTGATATTAATACCAGATTGAGTCCTTTACACCAGGACAGTTTACTTATGATGATTGATGAAAATTATATGAAAATTGAACATATACCGCCTATCTGTCACGACTGCAAAATGAAAATTTGATTGACCTCTGTGCTGAGATGTTCTAACATCACTTTTTTCGATGTTCGATAGTATTCATGTCTCTCTTTTCAAGAATAAAATTGTATACTATTTCGACTTTTGAATTAAGCTTTTTCTATTGCGATCTCAGCATGCTCGCATAAAACATCATTCTATTTCTACTTTCATTCATCACTCTTCATCATTCAAATTTTTGTTTACGATATTTTATCGACTAGAAGAAAAGAGTAAGTATACAATAGGCTGAGATCGCATTAGAAAAATCGTAATGAAAAAAGGAAATAGAGTACAATTTTGTTCTTGTTACAAGAGACAAAATACTATCGAAAACGAATCGAAAGTGATGTTAGAACATGTCACCCAATTCGTTGCTCATCAAGAGACTGTCATTTCGCGAGAAAAATGAAGTTAACCAAATCATTAATGATCTATTGAAAAGAAACACTATACGTCCAAGTGACTCACCATACGCATCACCTATCATTTAGACGATACCACAGTGGTAGTCACCAGTGGTTGATCTCTCTTTTTAAGAGATGGACAGATAAAACATGTCTTCCACTCTTATTGGATGACGTCTGTAGACGAAATGGTTGATACGACATCGGTTATACTTATAGTAGATTTAAAATCGTATCCGAGACCATTGTTGTGAATTCAAAAATATCCTTGGGTCATGTAGAGGTTTCGGTTAAATAAGATTTGACAGAGGACCACACTTTAGCCTACTCACATGAAGCAAATTTTCTCATCAATCTTCAGCAGAACACAAAAGAGAATTACCACTAGAATAAATTTGACCTTGGAAAATACCGTAGTTATACTTGACGACAGAAAATACTTGCAAATAATATTTTTAAACTTTTTATTTAAGTAGGTAAACTATAAACTAAAATTATTTTTTTGCTTTAAAATAAAGTTGCCGACACAAAGTACTATTGTAACAAGGTACCTGTCTCGTGCCCTTATACTCCAATAATTCTTCCGTGCTGTGGATTCGCTGAGACATCAAATAATTTGTGTATACTAATATTGCCGTTATATCAACTGTATCCAATTTATTTTGATGTTTGAACCATTTAATTGATTTACACAAATCTTGTATGTACCACGAACCATACTGACTATTTCGAAATGAAACAAGTTCGGGATGAGAGCTGAAGCTGATTAATATATCGGGAAAGATTGGATGTGTGTATGATTGTTGTCCATATATACGACTACTAGAACTACCACCGCCACATCCATTTATAAAGAATAATTTTGGTTTAGCGATCAACTCCTTAAAATTAGGCGGCGCAAATTGTTCAACTAGTTGAAATAAATCGTAATCATCATCGCGTGCATATATTTTGTTACCACATGAACCGTGGGACAATACAAAAATGGCGATACAATCACAATTTTCTAATATTTCTTCTTTTGTAGCACCAAGCCGATATGAATAGCTTAGGATTTGAGATTTTGCCAAATCATTTTCAACTATAATGTTATCGGACTCAAAACCAAGTAGCGGTAAACATTCCAGTAGTGCTTCCACATCCTTTTCGGTACCGTGACGTCGGCTTAACTCCGAAGCATTATACTCAAAGTGATTAAATATTAAGGCGACCCCACGATGTTTATGGCTCATATTATATTCGAATCCGGTGTTGTCTTGTGTCGTGGTCGTGTTCTTGTCGTACACAAATTTAACTTTCGATCTCTCGATCGCATTTTGTGCGGTGTATTTAGAAGTTTTATAGGCTATGGCATCTATTAAATCGGCATTCGTTTTATTGTGTACCTAAAATGTTCGGAAACAAAATTATTTTTATCAAAAAGATTAAAATTTTACGTTTGTACAAACAAAACTCTTAAAAGGTTTTTTTTGCTATCACAATATAATTGACACCATTCAAAATGGCCTACAATTGACTTTTTTTATTTTGTGAATATAAACAAACACAAGCAATCTGTATAGCTTTAAAATATACGCACCTTAGACATTTTGTATGCAATTAACGTCCGCAAATCAAAGTAACTTAGTTAAACGTTCTCGATATTCAATTCACGTACAAATCTATTGACTGTATTTTCTCATCGATTTGGATTTGAGACACCTAATTTCCAAACAATACTGATACCTTATAACTTTTATCTTATCAATTGATGCAAATAAGATAAGAAATATGAAATATGTACGAAATCGAATTCAATGAAAAACGCAATAAACAATTTGAATTACATATACAGTAGAGCGTCGATTATTCGAACGTCAATTATCCGAAACGTCAATTAACTGAACACTGTGGCAATTTAAAAAAAAGTTAAGCACAGGTGTATGTGTTGGTTGTTTTGACCTAGGTGAAGACAATGAAGAAAGTCCTAGCGTGGAATTAGTTAAACAACGTAGAAAATGAGGAAAACCAAGAAGCCGCAGCGAAGTAACTGATGGTATATGTAAATGAATTTACGGGCATGTTTCAGGAAATTCCAGAATTTTTCGATTGTGATACAGAGGACACTGCACAAGTGTGGCTCGAAAACGACAATAACGATGCTGGTTTTTAAAGTTTGAACGATGATGAAATTGTAGCGTGTATCCTAGATGATAATAAGATGACCGACCGTTGATGAAGATGTGGGGATAAGTATAATTGTTCAAAAAATAAAAAATAGTAATTTCTTACTTAATATTTAGTAGTTTTACTTATATGTTTGATTATCCGAATATTTGATTATCCGAAGAACCCACGGTCCCAATTAGTTCAGATAATCTACCTTATTTGAGCTTGCCAGCAAATTAATAACCTTCAGACAATCCCATACCAGCCTTGACTCAATTGTAAAAGGCCTAAGAGCCTTTAAGGCCGATTGGCTGTCTGATACAATATAAACCTTTGCGTCGTTTAGGCCTTTAGATATGCCTATCCTAGCGCAAAGTTCTGTAGCATGCACTTCTACTTGAAAAACGGTAGCATTGGTACCCAATGACTTCGAGAGTGATGTTCCACTTCCGTGTATTCCTACCCCCACTCCATCTTCCGTTTTTGATCCATCTGTAAACCACACCAATGACCCTCGCTCAAAGGATGGTCCCACTGTACTCCACAACTCCCGGTTAGATAATCTAACACAAAATGGTTTGTGGAAATTCAGTTTAGCTGGCATACAGTCGGAAGGCATTCCTATAGTAGGGCCTGTCTGAAACTCCTTGAGGATTTCCAGATGGCTCACCATATTGCCTGGTTTGATGTTACCCTCCGCCTGCATCTTAAGGGCCATAGTAGCAGCATCCTTTTTACATACAGATGCCATGGAGTTAGTCCTAGGAGTGTCTCCATTGCTGCGGTTGGACATGTTTTCATTCAGCCCGTAACCCCAATGCAGGACATACGCTGAACCTTATTCAATAAAGTTTGCGCTGTCCTTTGTTTAGTTTTAGGCCACCACACTAGCAATACGTAGGTGACCATAGGCCTAATGATTGTTAGAAATGACCAGTAGATCATTTTTGGTTGTAGTCCCCAAGTACGTCCATAGAGTCTCTGACAGGCCCAAAAAGCCTTTGTGGCTCTATTTTGAATTTTTTGTAAATGTTGTTCCCAGTTCAGTTTATGATCTAAGATAACCCCTAGATATTTAACCTCTTTGGAAAAGGCAACAATAGTACCGTTTAACGAGGGAGCTATAAGCTAGAGCTTTCTCCTCCTCGTAAAAGGGACAATGACAGTTTTGTTTGGATTGACACTGATTCCTTCCTGGTCACACCACTGCCATATTAAATTGAGTGCATTTTGCATGAGATCAGAGGTGATCCCATCAAACTTGACTCTAATCATGGTAGCCACGTCATCCGCATAGCCCTGGACATCAAACCCATGGCTACTCAGGCGGACCAGTAGTCTATCAATAACCAATGACCATAAAAGAGGAGACAGTATGCCTCCTTAGGGACAGCCCTTTACGGCCCTGATGGTTACTGACTCGCCACCTAATCAGGCTGTAATATCGCGATATTTCAGCATAGAGCGAAACCACCTAGTTGTAGAAGGCGGAACCACCTTCTCCATAGCTGCACTTTCTATTGAACCATAGAAGGTATTATCAAAAGCCCCTCAATGTCCACAAAGGCACACAGGGCAATCTCAATCACAGTGGATTTGCCAGCTTGATAAGCAAACTGCTTCCGATGCAGCGGGTTATTTACAATTATTCCATTTCTTATTTGATGATCCAGGATTTTTTCCATCGTCTTTAATAGAAACGATGTGAGGCTAATAGGCCGATAAAGCTTGGGCTGGGTGTCCAGACGACCTTCTCCCTTTCGTATAAAGACCACATTTAAATATAGTTAAAAGCATAACTTGCCCGAAACAACTGGACCAAGCTTGGGTGTATTTTCTCAATACCTTTCTGAAGTAAAGCTGGAAAGATACCATCCCCTCCAGCAGATTCGAACGGTTTGAAAGAGCCAATAGCCCATCTCACCTTGCTGGGTGTGAAAACTTTTCCAGAGGGCTCCCGATCCTACTGTGGGGTAAATAGGCTACCTCATTTGAAGAGTCATGCGGGTCCTCCTGGGCACCTACCACATTGAGTCCGGAAAGTGGGTACCTAATAGTAGCTTCAAGGTTTCCTTCCGGTTTTCAGTGAACCTCCCGTTTTGCTTCTGAAGAAGCCCTAAACCATTTGAGTGATCCCTATGAAGGACTTTCTGAAGACGAGCTGCAGAGGGTAATTCATTGATTCCCTCACAGAAGTTTCTCCAGGTAGCCCTTTTGGATCTTCTTAATTCCAGATTATATTCTATTTATTGAATAACCTTCTCTATTTTTTCCTCAGCTTACTCAGCGCCCTGTTCCACCAAGGGACCAACTTAATGGACTCTCTTCGCTTAACCGGGCAGCTGTTTTCGTAAGCCAAGTGTATATAATTATGCAACTGGTTTGAACAGAATTCCAATCCCTCTGGAGACTCTATGTTCCTCATAGCCGAGGGCATTTCTGATTCGAGTGAAACTCTATAAGAGTCCGAATCGGTCAGTTTTGGAATTCTAATACACTGCCGCTGCATGATCTCGGCCGCCAAATCGAATCTGATGTACAAGTGATCCGATAAGGAGGCCTCATCAGATACATGCCAGTTTTTAACTAAATTGCTAAAATGCGGACTAGAAAGCGTCAAATCTAAGACCTCTTGCCTAATCGCATTTATAAAGGTAGGTTTCCTTCCCTTATTGACAATATTTACATTATTAGTAATTATATACTCAAAAAGGTACTCACCCCTATTATTGATGTTCGTGCTGCCCCACACCGTGTGGTGCGCATTTGCAACGCATCCTATCAGGAGCGGAGGTGTCATCTCTGAGTCTCCAGGAAAGTAGGTGGATGCCATTATAACCTCCTGTTTTCCTCTTTCCCCCAGAACCTCCACCTTTACCGCAACTAAGTCCCTGGAGATGAACTCTGAAATGGGAATACAATTAATTTGCGAGCTGGCCAAAATGGCCACTCTTGGACTCTCAGTTCCGTTACAATAAATCAACTTACCCACTTGCTTTGGTTTTGACGCCTTCCTCTCTCTTTCCCTCCTTCCCCTCGCCTGTCTCCTGGAAAGGGCCGCCGCACCAGTGGTTTTAGCCACAGGTGCGGCCACGATAGCCGCCACAGGTGCCACCACGATCGCCTCCACAGAACCTGGCTTAATAGCCTCCACAGCCTTGACCACTTGGGGCCCGCCCATAGATCCTCGCTTTCCACCACACTGGCCCCCCTTGGGGTGCAGTTGGACAATCCCAAACTTAAAATTGACTTTAAAGTCAATTCGTTTGAGCTTCTCGACCGAACAGTGGTCCATGGAGAAGGTGCGAAAGGCTGAAGTGCCTTCGCACTTTCACAGAACCCGAGGCCACCAAGACATGTTCTCTCCTCTGGCCTTTTGGGAGATCCCCCACCTGCTGGGGCCAAACCCTCATCTCCTGGGGTCTCCATATCGGAATTGAGAACTATAAGTTCTCAAGCTCCGCACGCAGCTTTCCATCCGATGGCCCACCCATCGAAGATTCCACAGCGGAAAGAGGGCCGAAGTCCTCGAAAACCACTGCTGAATTTTCGCTGGTCCGTGACGCCTTAGGAGCGTTACCATCCTTATTTTTTTTAATTATTATATTTTTTTAATTAAGGTCAACTGCGGGACACCCAGCTACCACAGGAAGGCTAAATAAAACTGGAGGGCGCCTGGTATCTAGAGTCCACATATTTGGGACTGATTAGCCTATCAGCCATTCATCCATCGATATATGCTGTTCCACCTTAGATTAGGGTTTTTTGGGTTTAAATGGTTCAAAAGTACCAGAAGACATCAGTTACCAGCGATTGCCACTAGGAGGCAGTACGTACACTTGCGAATTGTGGCAAGGTTACCCCTAACATAATCGTGCTCATCCCGCCAGCTGTCTGAAACATGACCAGAACAGCTCACGTGATGAGCACCCTACTGAAGGTTATGGAGCTGATCTAATCAACTGATCCCCCCACCAGCAGGCGCCAAATTGCTATGTAATTGAGATAAAACAAGAAAAAAACTTCACATGTGTAGATAAATCCTCAAAATTTCCGAAATTCATTCACATTAAAGACAAATCGACATTTCATCTAAGAGACAAAACCATCAAAACCCTACACTATTTTACAACACCGAAGATGATGCTAATGGATAAGGAAACAAGTTTCATCTGACAAGTTTATCAGTTCTCTTCTCTTTCAAAGATGGAAAACGGTGTTATTGGCGCATTTCGCATTGTATAATATGTATCACGAAAAACTTCAAACCACTTTTGCTTGTTTTCGATGAACACGACTCGCTGACCTACGCAAGCTTCAATGATACGTTCTCACCTGTTATTGCTAAAAATTAATTTTCCCATTAAAATATGAAATTATTCTGATTATTTATTGCATAACTATAAGAATACATAATAATTAATTATTTTTTCTTGTTTTAAAATAAACCTTTCGACACAAAGCACTAGAATAATTTGGTGTCTGCTTGAGCGACTTATCATCCGTTTTCCGTTGTGACACCAAATAATGTGTATACATTAGCAGCTCCGTTATTTCAATGGTATCCAATTTATTGATAGAATTAAAGTATCTGATCGAATTACATAAATCTTGTATATACCATGAACCATCTTGATCAGAAATTGATGTATGTTCCTGATGAGAACTCATACTGATAAATAGATCAGCATGGGCTGGATATGATGTAACTTCACTCTGATCATTCCCTTTATCTTTACAATCTTTATTTGTTGAAATCCTTGTAGAAATATTATCACGACTTGCATTTATAAAAAAAAGTTTCGGTTTGCCAGCCAATTCATTAAAAATAGTTGCTATATAAAGTTTTATCAGGTCATGTATATCAAAATCATCATCGTATGCATAAATTTTATTACCCTTGGCACCGTGCGTCAATATAAAAACAGCGATACAATCACAATTCTCAAATATTTCACTTTTATCATGAATAACTTTGTACGGATAACGTAGGATTTTGGCTTGTGTCAAATCATTTTCAACTATGATATGATCGCTTTCAAAACCAAGTAACGGTAAACATTCTTGCAGCGCGGTAACATCTTTTTCGGTATTCGGACGTTCGTTTAATTTTAAAGTTGATTTGAATTCTTGATGATTAAATATTAAAGCGACTCCACGATGTTTATGATTCATGTCATATTCGGACGAAGTCATATCCTGATCCGATTTGATTATGTATTTATGTGTCACATTTTTGGGTTCATCTTGGTCCTGAAACAAACGAAATATGTATGGGTATTTGTGTGTTAAGAGAATACATATAGAAAGATTTGGCTGTGTGCCGGTATAACAGTAATATACAAAATGAAGGACATCATCTATTTTATAATACGAACCTTCGACATTTTAACCCACTTAATGCCCATAAACCGAATTAATATTGATATTCACACTTTGGCCTATATAGAGTTGTATCGGCTTGGTGGAAGTGTTGACTAACGAGAAACTCGTTAATAATTTTTTTGTTTGTTTACGTATCTTATCAAATCATCGATAGATAAGAAACTTATTGTAATATTTATAGTTAATTCCAGGTGATGACCGTTTTATTTATTGTTATTTTGAACAAACAGGGCAGTGCACTGCGCACATTAATTCGTGCTCAGATTACAGGCATAAAAGGAGTATAGGATGTATAAAACGAAAAGCTTCAAACTACAAAAGTTTTACCAACTGAACTAGCTTAAACAAGCACCTTCATTCCCAAACAATGGACTACATTACGGCGAGCCCACACATTCACTATTATGGTGTATTCATTTTGATGTAAAGTGATGTGAATTTTTTTTTTAAATTCGGTTTAATTCTATTGACGATTGGAGCATCACGGATTCCACCTAGTGGAAAATTTTTAAACTGAGCTACCTGATAATTTGATGTTCGAAATTATTGTAAACAATTCCAATTTTGAACTGTAAACACAATTTTTACTTACCGGATTGCTAATAATTGTAAATACAGTGGACTCCCGTATAACGCGAATAATATGTTACGCGTTGTATGAAATCGCGTTATAGGAAATCGCATTGAATGAAATGAATTAACAAAAAGGAATGGATAAAAATGAAATGAATGGAATATTCCGGATTTTTTTTTTTCTATAGCTCGTTATACGGGAATCGTGTTGTACGAATAAAGTGGTCGTACTTTTTCTAACGCGTTGTATGAAATCGCGTTGTATGAACTCGTGTTATACGGGAGTCTACTGTAATTCCAATTTTGAACTATAAAACGATTTTTAATTAACGCATTGCTAAATTTTCTTTCGTCGCATTTGTGACAAATGTCATTTTATCAGGTGCATCATTTTAACTTTTTTCCTCGAGAGGCGCTTTCTCTACTTTTACAATCGTCAATAGGGTTTCCTTTGTTTTTAAGAATCTCTAAGAACCGTCGTGTCTTTTAGTAAAAGATGATACAATTTTATTTCATTTTTCATGATGGTATCTTGATAAGATATTATATATGATGGTATGATTGTGTGATGTTATGATGATATATGTAGTCGTATAATGGTTTGGTATTATTATATGATGGTGTGATGGTATGATTGTATGTGTGAATGGGATGACGGTATAATGGCATGACGGTTGGATGGTATGATGATATCATGGCGTGACAGTGTGATGGTACGATCTTACGATGGTATAATGGTATGAAGGATTGGTGGATTGATGGTAAGGTATACCATCTAATCATGGTATGATGGTATGATTCTGTGAAGGTTCAACGTTATTAAGATACGTTGATAGGATTGTATGATGGCTTAATAGTACAGCATCATGATGGTCTAATGGTATAATAGAATGATTGTTTAAAGTTATGATTGTACGTTGCTATTATGGTATAATTGTGAATAGGGTTTGAGTTAAAATTGAGTTGGATTTGAGTAAGAAGGTTGGTTAGACATTATTTTGGAGTCGAGTTGAAGTTTTAGTGGCAGGTTAGATTGGGTTGGGTTCATACACGCAAGTTGATCTTGCGATTGGGTTGACCACTAAGTATCGAGTTGAGCAGACGGTTGAGATTTGGTTCGAGCTACATAAGTTGAGCTAAAGTTGAATTAGGGTTTTGTTAGCTTGCATTGGGGTTAGGTGAGTTGCTCGATTGGCGAATAATTTAAGAGTTGACTTGGAGTTGGGTTACGGGTTGATTTGGAAGTTTATTTGGGGTTGATTTGATGATTGATTTCAGGATTGGGTTGGCGGTTAATTTGATGATGGCGATTGAGTTAGAGGTTAAGTTGTGAATTGATTTGGAGGTTGAGCTGAAGATTGATTTAAGAGATTCAATTAGAGATTGATTTGGGAATTGAATTGATCAAAGTTCTGATTACCTCATGAGGTTTCAACCCTTTGTATTTGCTTTTTGTATTTCTCCCAAAGGGTTTGACGATTTGACGGAAAGAAACTGAGGCTACTGACAAAGTCTTGCCCAGTGTTGATCATTCTCCAGCAATTCAAGTCGTTGGCAGGCTACTCTGTATGTTTCACAAACTGTCCCATCCACAGTCTTTAAATTATCAAATGAAGTATGACCATGGACTGTGTGAAGGAACATTCTCAGATAGAACTTCAGCACCTTATTTCTTTTGTGAATGTTCTTGCAAATTATTCAATGTTGTTTTTGGAAGACTTGCAGTTCTTGCTTGGGCATTTTCTGTTGTGAATGTAACACATTCTCCATTTTTTAAGTGAATACTAAGATACGGATAACGATTAGATGTCGCTCTTACATTTGAAAACTCAGAATATGCCAAACTGCTTCATTGCTGCTATTGTCCCCTCCGAAAATTGCTTGATCACTTCCCTTGGTGACATATTTTATACAATTGTAATATTCAACGTTTATATGTCTCTTATAGATTTTAGATAGAAGTGGGCAATAGGGGATAACCCATTTGTTATCATTGTAATAGTTGTTATGTGGCCACTATCTTCAGGCTTACCTCTTCGGTAGTATATCCGTCACCAGTTTGTGCCTCGCGTATAATTTCGCAGGGATTCATTTTCGTACATCGCCTTTCCTTATTCCTACATGGTGATGATGGGTTGAGTACCACGCACCATGTTCTTGGTAACGATCTCAAAAGTATTGGATCTTGCTTCTCAGCTGAAATAATGTTATCTATTTGCATCGGTTGATATTTTTATATTGACCAGGTAAATCTTTTATTTCGAGTCAAGTGGGATTGCAAGTAACCATCACATGTAAACGATCATTTTTGATTTGTACATACATATCGACGATAAATTGACTTAATAATTTGAGATATTGCAAAATGTGATTTCTTGGATATTCCCAAATCATAATTTGATTTAAATAACATTTTAATACAGACACCTTTTTATTAATAGTAGCTCCAGTTTGAGGATCAGTCGGCATTAAATGGTACTCGTCATCTCCCTTATAGAAACTGGAGATACTGCACAGCGTCATACGCGTGCGTTTCAGAGATTCGCTGTAAATCTTTACTTCTTTTTTGTAAATTTATATCACATTTATCAGCAAACATATTGCCATCAACCACAATTGCAATCTTTTTAGTAGTAGGCGCATTGAATCATCGCTCGTATTCTCCTTGTGGGGTTTTATCTGCTCGAATCACGATTTTGTAATCATCATTGGAAATTTTATCCAATGATGTTTCGAAAAATCTTACTGAATCTTACTGAAAAATCTTACTGGTTCCAGCCCTTTATAGTATATAAAAACTATAAAGGGCTGGAACCTCAAGAGATGATCAGAATTTCGGTCTTTAAAATTAATCAAATCAATCAATAACTGAGCCTATTAACTCAATCTTCAGATAAAGCTACAATTAAATTTACAACTCAACCTCAAACTCAAACTCAATCGCAACGCAGTCCTAAACGAAATAACTAAATTAACCGCTCACCCAACCTTCAACACAATCACTAAATCAACCCCAAGTCAACTTTTAAATCAACCCATAACCTAACTCCAAATCAAGCCCCAAATAATTCCGCAACCGAATCTCTCACTTAAATATCAACCCTAAACACAACTCCTCAGCCAACTTAATCCGAAAATCAACTCGATTCGAAAGCTGCATGCGTGTATGAAATCCACTAAAATCAACTCTATCAACTCTAAAGCCGACTGTTCGACTATGATTATTTGTGCGAATTTTTAGATTCACACTTTTCCGCCAATCAAATAACTCAAATTTATCGAATGACACTCCCACCACGATAAAATATTTTTAACTTTAAGCAAAATATTCGCAGACGACCAACTTAATCATACAATAAAACTAAAATTATGAGCTTATAGACGAAAAACATTTTGAGCAAAACTGTGTGAATCTAAAAATTCGCACAAAAAATCACAGTCGAACAGTCGGCTTAAACACGATGAAAAGTTAAACCCTAACCGAACCACTCAATCAAACCCAAATCAATTTCAACTCAAACCCTATTCAACCCTAACTCGACCTCAACCCATGTCAACTCTAAATTTAAACATAACTCAGCCTCAACTCAACTCCAATTCAACCCTCAACGATCAACTCAAACCCAAAATCAACATGGTTCGAAAACGAAAATTGAGTTGGACGTTGAGAAATCAGAGAATTGAGTTGGACGTTGAGTTTGGGGTTAAGTTAAGGGTTGAGTTAGGTTAGGAGTCGAGTTAGAGGTTGAGTTAGGCATAGACACATGCAGTTTTTGGACCGTACTGGTTTAGAGATTGAATTTAGGGTTAAATTGAGGGTTGAGCTAGGAGTTGAGTTAAGGTTTAGTAAGGGGTTCAGTTGCGGATTAATTTTAGGAGAGTTGTGTGTTAAGTTGGAAAAGTTAGATCGAGGTGAGTTCATGTACCCATTTATTTTTTCATACCACGTTGATTAGGGGATTAAGTAGGGCGTTAAGTTTGGGGCTGAATTTGTGGTCGAGTTGGAGTTGTTTAGGGTTTGCATGCATGTACAATGATTTTTCGGGCCACATTGATTTGGTGATTGAGTTGAGGTTTAGGTTAAGGGAGTTAAGGTGGAGATTAGATTAAATTGTGTTCATGTTGAGAACGGATCATTAAAACTTCAAAATGTCAAACACTAATTTGATTTGCTTTAGGTATAGGAATCCGTTTTTAAAACACTAAATTATTTTATTGACCATACAAAAACGTTTCATGGCATTCCGTCCGTTTATAAATGTTAACAAGGAGTGTTTTCTTGTATTTTTTTGCTTTTTATTACCCATACAAAACACACATACACATACCTCGTGATTAGCTCAGCTACCAGAGAGGTCAGCAAGGTGACGGATAGCTGGACCGCCTATAGATATATAAGTTAGCTGCGAATAACCAATAAACAGTCCCCGGCCGAGCGGTATAAGTGGAGGATGTACTGAAAAGGCTGCATATAATCCTGGGAAACTTATATGTCAAGCAATGCGAGAGTATACCGCTATAAGTACACATAAATCCAGAAAACGTTTGTCCCATATTGAGCAGCTCTCTGGTCAGCGTCTGTTCCCCATGTTAGGGGCGGCTGCGTTAGAACCTTGCTGTACGTATAAACTGATATGAGAAGGAACCCAGAAATAAAATACGCAATGGAGTTCACCATCCAAAACAATTTTACTGTGCAGGGATTCGGCACCCCAGTACCGACAGTTTTAGGGAGTGCGCAAGCAGGCTCCCAGCCTCGAGATCCAGTAATTGCAGTGCTGTAGTGGTGAACTTCAGTTTGAAGAATTACGCGCTGAGAAAGAGAACATATTCGATAAAAGAGCGAAAGTAAAGCGAGCCCCAACTACTACACCACTATCTTTAGAGTGTGAGTAAAACAGCTGCTGGAATGACCTTCAGTCGGCACGATAACGCTATCCAGGTCTTATAGGTGACAGAATATCCGAGCTTCACGACGAAACATAATGTGCATCAGAAGATAAAAAGCTTGATCTTAAACCTGAAATCACTTTATAGGTATGCCTCGGAAGACCTGAATGAAAAGGGTAAGATAGGGCGCAAAACAGAAGCAGTAGGGCAGAGTAAGGCAACACAAATGGCGCAAACATCTCCTAATGTCAGCACTTTCTATGACAAAGAAAGTGATGAAACTAGCGCTACAAAGCAGACTTCTCTAGCAGTAGAAAAAGATTCGACGGTGCAAGAAGCTGCTTCCGTTAAGAGGGGAAGAGAAGAAGGAAACCCTGTAATCCAAACTAAGAAGAATAGTAACGGAAACGTAAAAAAAGCCACCTACGCTGATAATCTTAAAAAGATTAAAGGCGATGATGGCCTCAAGGAGCTTGGAAATAACGTAGCCCAAATAAGGAAAACAGCCAAAGGTGAAATTCTTCTTCAATTACCAGAAGCTAAACCAATACAAACTGCGCCATTTAAATCTTCTCTTTGTACTTTATTGGGTGAAAACGTTCCTGTTAAAGCATTGACTCAGCCGAATGAGCAGCAAGATCTTGATGAGGTCACAACCAAAGAGGAGATCCACCATGCAATAATTAGCAAATTTGAGGGATTCACCGATCTTGAGGTAGGCGTTGTGAAATCGATTAGAGAAGCATATTGTGATACAAGAACAGTTGATGTGGCTTTACACAGAGCCGGAGAATGTAAAAGCACTGAGGATAAATCAAGGTTTGCATTAAATGCGGAAAGGAGGTTCACTTTATTTTCTAAATTTACAAATAATAGCGGTATTATACAAGATATTGAACATTTGCGAAAATAAAAAAATTAAAATCAAGAGTACGGGAAAATAATTGAATGTGTATATGTACAATGTTTTTATAAACACCGGATGAATCCAAAATTACTGATGCTGCCGCTTTTTCTCCTTATCAACTTTTATTAACTATGATGCCATTTGTAGTTAGCTGTTTTATGTCCTATACAAAATCCGCTAGGAAATGGTTCACGGATAATGAATTTCCGGGCGCGGAGTACCCATTGATAATTGGTGTTGAATTTGGAGCATCTCTTTGGGAGTGTTATCCTTGAGTTTTTGATTTAATGAATATAATTCGCTAGGTCAGTACGTTCTTGCCTCATACTTATCGTATGAAGTTAGAATTGTATTTTGTAGATTGGTCACAGCTACCTGAAGAGTAGACCGAACTTTTGTCCGTACGAACTTTTCAGTACGAAACCAAACGAGTTGATTTGAGGTTGAATTCATGATTGAGTTGAGGGTTGGGTTGGCGGTTTATTTGGTGATTGCGATGCGATTAAGTTGGAGGTTGAGTTGTAAATTGAGTGAAGGGGTTCAGTTAGGGATTGATTTGGGAGTTGAGTTAATTTTCAGGATCAAAGTTCTGATCGCCTCCTGAGGTTTCAACCCTTTATATTTTTCAATTTGTAAACCTAAATATGGGTTTACCACCAATTAAGCATTAATTGTATTAAATTAAATAAAAATTAAAACAAAGACAGAAATAGTCAAATGAAAAAGGGATTTTAATAAATGAAAGTGAACTGAAACACGATTTGATATAAACATTTAACTTACATAGGTATTGTGTTAAAATAAAGAAATGATTCAAATAAATAAAATTTACCTTATCAAAAAGTATTTACACTGATAATAAAAAAACCCGAAGATAGGTTATACCATATGTTTATTTGATGTATAGTGCACGACACTGTATTAAAGTGCTTGTGCAATTAAATCGACTGAGACAAAATAGTAACTACCTATAGATAAAACGCATACATTTTTTTTTATAAAATTTCACACTTCCGTCAGATTACCCCTATGACTGTTATTACTTAAGACATTTAATTGATATCTTATCAATAAACCAAACACAAAATTATAAATTCAGTTTGATATTGATATTTATAAAATGTAGAGTTGAAATCGATTTAAATTTGTTAAAACCTCAATATTGCTTGTAAAATGGCCGAAAGTGACGAAGAATTTTTCGATGCATTCGAATATGTTGTGGTAAGTAAATCTAAATAAACAAACATGTGAATGACTCAACTTAGTTAAGTGTGTATAATACCTTGGCAAACAAAAAAGTGAACTCAATTTGGATATTAGATACCGGTCGATAGAATCTTGAAATTGGGCGTCCGCGAACTGTGTTTTGTAAATTCTTTTCAGTTAGACCAGTGCTAAGACATATTGGCAAATAATAGTTCAAACTGTGACAGATGTGCGATTTTAAATATATAATTCATCAAATTCTACATATAATAATTATTGACATTGTCTAAATTTTGCATTATCAATTTTATCAATGCCATGTTATTTTATTATAATCTTATCTTCATAACTACGAGAATACCAATTTTATTTTATTTTTTTAATTGATAGTCAATGTCTTTGTTGTGTTAACCTGACGTTTTAATAATTTAATATTGTTTAGTGAACGCGTTTAGTTTACAAAAAATGTCTAAAAGTGAGGACCCCGGGGAGTCTAGTGTATTTCACGATGCTCTCGGTTGTTTGGTGGGTGTAATTTTAGTTTGTTTGCCGTTATTTTGTTTCGCAGTAGTCCAGCTTAACTGTATTACATAATCGGGCAGAGATAACGATATGTCTATCCATTCCCTATTTACTTACTTACCTATATTGTAATATGTAAATGTTTTTGTTTGTTCATTTTAGCCACAAAAAGAGAAACATTTCGATGTTTCGGATGCCCGTCCTGCAGTAATCTCCGCAAACACCGTACAAATTGTTGCTGAGGAATTAGTTAAGGATAAATTCGCTATTGACGTAACACAAAATATGAGCGCATTCGAATATAATATGGATCATAAGCATCGGGGAGTTGCCTTAATATTTAATCACTTTGAATATAATGATTCGTCGCTGGAGAAACGTGTGGGCACCGATAAAGATGTGGAAGCGTTACAAGAATGTTTACCGCTAATCGGATTTGAACCCAATAATATTATCGTTGAAAATGATTTGACAAAATCTCAAATCCTCAACTATTCGTATCGTGTTAGCGGCGCAAAAAGTGAAATATTTGAAAATTGTGATTGTATCGCTATTTTTATATTGTCGCACGGTGCAAAGGGTAATAAGATATATGCACGCGATGGTGATTATGATTTACATCGACTGGTGGAACAGTATACGCCCAGTAATTTTAATGAATTGGCCGCTAAACCAAAACTATTTTTTATAAATGCTTGTCGCGGTGATAGTTTGGACCATGGCGTACAATTGCGACGACGTCCTATGCGTGGAAATTTCGTTACCGATTCAATCGATAGTACAAGTGAACAAACTGTATTTTCACATCCGGTCCACGCTGATATATTAATCAGTATGAGCTCTCATCATGAACACATTTCATTTCGCAATGTGCAGGGTTCATGGTATATACAAGATTTTTGTGCGACAATCAGAAGATTTAAAGAACAAAATATATTGGATAAGGTTGAGATAACAGAGCTGCTACTGTATACGCATTTTTTGGTGTCACAACGAGAATCAACGTCGGAAAGTATACAGTTTAGGGATAAAAAACAGATACCAAATTTTAATAGTGCTCTGTGCAGAAAGCTTTATTTTAAGGCAAAAAAATAATGTTACATTTTTGTTGTTGTTGCAACATTTTCTCGATAATAAATAAAAAAATTGCTTATAAATTATAATTTTATTTTGTGTGTTGACCAAAAACCGGAATAATTGTGTGATTTTTCGGTTTACTGGATGTATTCCGTAAGTGTTACAGGACTTTCGAAAGCAATCAATTGTAATATTTCAAAGCTGAATCCTAAACTAACTATTAGGTAAAAATGTGGGAAATATTTTTGAAAATAAACTTCGTATCGCCTGGCTTGAAAGGTGTTTACCCAGCACACAATTTTTTTCCTAAACCTTTCCTAAAAAGCAAAAACAAATACTTAGGAAACGATTAACAAATATTTTACGAACCTTATTTAAAACGTGAAATTTTTGCTAAATCTAAAAATTTAAATAGTGCATATGTACACAAAAGCCATTCAAATTCACGTTTATAAGTTGCCGTTCAATTTTTACAGATTTCTATTCAACGGGTTGTAGCGGTTCATTCATTCAACGTTCATTTCGTATTTATCAACAGAAAATTCAAATCATTTTCTATCATACGTTTCGAACGAACCCGCTCTACTTTACCGATCTTCTCCAAATCCAGTTCAGTGACATGATAAACCAATTGAATAGGTATGATTGACAGCTGTTTCAAATTCGTCCTTTCTTGCGCATATCGTCATTCAGTGCGATAAAATCACAAGGCTTCGTTGTTTTCACAAAATTTTCACAAAAACTATCACCGCAAAACAATTCGATTTGTTTTTGTTTGCTATGAACTAGTGTTTATAAAAAAAAGTATATCAAGAAAAAATCACCAAAATGACAGAATTTTTTAGTGAAAGAGATAGCAATACATGCGCTTGATCATACCTACTTTAATTGGTTTATCATGGTTCAGTGATATTGACGATTGGAGGGTCTCGATTTTTATGTATCCGCTTCATTTTTTCTATTTTCCGCCGAAGCGCTGATAACATATTTACTATGGTTGCGTCGCAATTTGTATGTACCCGGTCCACTTTTTCTATCTTCCGTAAGAGGCGCTTTTCTTACTTTTACAATCGTCAATACAACATAAACAAGAAAAATAAAACCAAATGTCATCGCCTCCATTTTGTTTTTCTTTAATACATATTGACGATTGGAGCATCACGGATTCCACCTATGTAGTGGAACATTTTTAAACTGAGCTGCCTGATAATTTGACGTTCGAAATTATTAGGCGTTTTCGGAAATAGACCATGGGTAAATTCGCAGTAAATTTCGACCATTAAATTACACTATAATGGTCTAATTTAATGGTCTAAATTTACTGTGAATTTACTCAACGTCTATTTCCGAACACGCCTATTGTAAATAATTCCAATTTTGAACTGTAAACACAATTTTTACTTACCGGATTGCTAATAATTGTAAATAATTCCAATTTTGGCCTATAAAAACAATTTTTAATTACCGCATTGCTAAATTTTCTTTCGTAGCATTTGTGACAAATGTCATTTTATCAGGTGCATCATTTTAACTTTTTTCCTCGAGAGGCGCTTTCTCTACTTTTACAATCGTCAATAGTATAGCTACGCATTCAAGTGTTGCGTTTTCCTGATTTCAATTACGTAAAACTTGTAATTTAATTAATTATCATACAATTAATGTAAATTAATAACAACAAACAATCAATATGTGGCAGAGGATATGAGTCCTTTTTAGTGACCATATCGACTTTTCTAGAATCAAAGCAAATTTGACTAAAGCATTCGCGAATTCTATCCGCTCATGCTTTCGCCGATCATTCCAAGATTCAACATGCGATCCAACTCTATTGTATAAATTAGGTCTTGAATAGCTGGGGAAACGTTATAATAACGTTAATTATTTGGTGGTGCCTCTCCCACGCCTATGATATGTTCCAATACATTCGTTCATCCTAACCTGAGCGTTGCCTGATGCTTTTCAGGTAAAATATGGTGCGGTCTATTATCTTTTCCAACATTAGTAACCTCGCGCTGACAATCACAGGCGCAAGATTGAATTTGACCGATGTCATGTGAAACCACCTTTAAAACATTAAACATACTCTTTTGACAGTTGTCATGAAGTTAGGTTAGAGTGGTTTTCCTGTACTGACACGTACAACACGTTATTACATTATAAAATAAAATATAAGCATCAAGAATCCACGTTTATTATAACAACCGAGAAATCAACTCCTAGGTAAACTTGACTTTGTAAATTTGGGACAATATAAAACCAAATACAATAAAACCCATTTATGTGTTCCTTGCTATCGTAAGCAGTAGTATATCGACGTAGCCTAGGATTTTGTTGGCAGTTCCATTAGCTGTTTTCACGCAAAAATCTAATTTGCAAAATCCTAAATTTAGCTTTTTGATGGGCTGAATTTAGCATTTTCCAAGAATGCTGATGGACGCTCTACTATCGAGAAGACCACTCACAGGTTCGCCTCTCAGATATACATACCTACCATCATATAAGGACGAGGATCATTATCAGTTTACGTTTGGTTCAGTAAACAATGTTGCGTTTTACAACTAAATTCGATAAATTAAAAGATTTCTGATTTAATTCTGACTAAATTCGATAAATTAAAAGATTTCTGATTTACCTCTGACAGACTGCGGTTTAATAAATTCGATTTAGTGAATTTTTCGAGTTTAGTCGCAGTATGTCAACCTCGATTTTACCTAATCGCTTTGTTTTGCATAGAGTACTTGAACTAGTTTAGCTAAATCGTATTTATTAAACTGCAGTCTGGGGTCAATCAAATTCAATTCAGTTTATGTGCTAATGACTCGGGTCGCTTGTGACTTTTGAGATAAATAAAAAATTACAATTTAAAATGTGACTGTTAGCGTTATTATTATTGGTACTGATAATTTATGAGTTTGTATCTTTATTTTCTATTTTAGTGGATTCCTGAGAGAATCTTGGCGGTCTACCGAACGAAGCCCCATAAGATGAATTCCGTTCGGTGCACTGTTTAATGGATAATATCGGTTGCAATTGGTACAGTTAGGCTTACGAACTCCTCCTCTTCCACAACCAAATGAGAAAATATCAACCAAATCTTTCCGGCAATCGTGATAGCGATGCTCAATATCGCTTGTTTTTAACATCCCTGCAGTTCCAGCAAATAAAGGTTTGTTGCTAGAGTACTGTTTCTTAGTTGTTCTACAACAACGGATATTTCTTCATTTCCCTAATGGTCGGAATCTTTCGAATCATCGAATGGAGTTTCTGACTTCTGAGTCCTTCTCTCTTAGTCTCCAGAAAATCTAATGAGAAACCGCTACGCAGTTCATCCCATGAAGAATGAGGATTTGACACACAGCCACTTCTCTCAGTTACAAAACTATGGGTGATTAATAGTAACGATTTTTTAGGAAACCATCGCGTCTTGGAAAGTTACCAAACGAAATAAAAAATCAAATACATTTATTAACCCGCGTATACTACCGTTAAATGACAATTTCCATTCCGGCTTATTAAATCGATTATGTCCTCTTTCCATTTTCCTTTCCCACTCAATAGGACTATCATTGGGAATTTCGCCACTCGTTAATTTAACCCAATCTATGCGCGGTAAAATTGCTGAATGGATTGTCTCTATATATACGAATATTTCTACAACTTTATCGCTCACTCGGAGACTGAGAGGTCATGTCGAGATCATCAAAGCGTTGTGGGGCTCTTTCGGCATTAGCCCCGGCTTCAAAAGGCATGTTCTCGGATTCTGTTTCAAGCTCTTGCAAGATGCTGGTAAATCCAAATCACCCAGTAAGATGTTGTCGCCGCCATCGAGGAAAGTGAATCGCTTTTTCATCTGGTTCGCTTGAATTTTAATTTCTCGTTTGGCCATTGTCTTTTTTCGATCTCTGCAATCTGATCGCCATAAAATCGATCTCTGCAATCTGATCGCCATAAAGCCTTCGATGGTCATAAGTTCTCCTCGTCGAGCGAAAATGTTTGCAAACTCTGGTTCCCTTACCTGCTTTAGTGATTGCGGCCAACCGTTTTACCACATGCTAGTTTCACACTGCAGGGCCTCACATGTTGCTGCTGGCAGCTGTTTTGCTGTATCGATCGCGAAACACCCGGTGGTGCAATATTCGATTCTTGCTTCCGCGATTTTTACGTCTTCTATCACCAATAACCACGGTTTCGTTTTTTATATTCATCAAACTCCCAATGAAGACTATCTCGTGACCGGCGATTAATCGCGAGATGAAATCTGCGTACGTAAAGCTCTTCGTGTCAACGTATTTGATGGTGAAATCATAAGTGAGCAGGGTGAGTCCGTATCGCTATGTATATGGTTAACCGTGTACATCGGAACGCTCTTCTTTGGGTCGTGGATTAACGCCAAGTTCGACGCAAGCACGGTGGGCCAGTTGCCACTCAAATTTCACGTTGTTGCTCAACAGTTCGTCCAATGGCCCACACAATTCTTTTAACTGTTTCAGGTACGGCTACTAGGAATGCTTGCAATTGTTGTAGGTACACCTTTCGACGATGTCACATTGAACTCCAACTTTTTCTGGCCAAGCGAACATTTTTTGAGATTAAGCCGAAAACCGTACTCTTGCATGCACTTTAATGTCTCGAAAAGATTGTCGCAAAGTTCTTTTTCGTCACTTCCTCCAACAAGCCATAATGGGTGTTGATCGTCTTGATAAGACATCCATATCCATCTCTAAAAAGGCTACTTGTTTCGGGTACTTGTTTGGTTCCAGTGCCTCATATTCAACCCTGCTGAATAATCGGTGCAAATATGTATTATTTCATCCTTTCTTTTGATGGTTACGAATGGTGCGTCGAAATCCGAGTAATCGATCGGGTCGATTATTCCCATCAACTACAATCTCTTGAGCTCTTTTTCAATAGGTTCAGTCGCTGCGGAAGGCACTTGACGTTTATTGCAAAAAACTACTTCGTTCCCCCTTCAATATTAAAGATGCTTCATTTTGTTGCACACACCCAGTGAATCAATGAAATGGGACGGACATTCTGGTTATTGCAGACGCTCGCGATGGGTACACTCCATATATTCAGAGCTTCCATCCAATCACTTTTGAGCACGTTTAAACTTGATTTTATTACGTAACACGTTACACGTACCAACGCCTTCTCTCTCGTGTAATTTTAACTGTGCCGTAAATTTTCCAAGAATCTTAACTGGGCCTCAATTAATGCCAGCAATCCTTGCTGCTCCCAGTTGCTTTCGGAGATAATCATCGTCAGACCCGGCATCGAGTTGCAATTTTGTGCTGTCAATTGTTGGCTCAACATACTTTCGGCCACAGCAAGGCTTTACGTGGGTTGAAGTTACGTACTCCACCGAAGCGTCGTGTCGCTGCAGCTGGCTCACAGTAACTTGCCTTACAACCGACCAGCGGGCAATCACAACATTTTTTTTTGGAGAAAGAAGCAATCACTGTGGAAATGAATTTCCCCCACACTTTCAATACAGAAACTTTGCTTTTGGTGCGCTTTTGGCGTCTTAGCGTTCTGTTCTGCTTTTTGTCTGTTGCTGTTCCACTGTGATTTCTGATACAATGCCAACACTTCAGTGTTCGATGCGCCTAGGCACAAAATCATCGTCTTCTCAACGTTTAGGCTGTTTAATCATGTATCAATATAGACGACAGCTGCATCTCTTGGATAATTTGCTTTTGTCTCGACTCGCACAATTCAACAATCAACAGCATGTTAATCCAATCGTCAATTCGATTCGAACTCATTGCATACGTTCCAAATAATGAAGCGGGACGTGTTCACAAACAGGAGTTCCATTGGCACGAAATAAAAACGCCATCCCAACAGTATTTTGCGGCTTATTTCCCTTTATTTTCAAACTCGTACAATTTTCGTAAAAATAAATCTAAATTCAAGCGATGCATACACAAAAATTCGTTATCAAAGAATACAACGGGTATATCGTACCGATACAGACGTAAAAATCTAACATTTTCTTTTCGGGTTATATCGACTTTTTCGAGTTGAAAACGTTCGGCGAACGGTTCCAATTCAGCCACCAATTCATCACACAGTGGACATGGTTCGCGTGTATATAATTTTATAATGGGCTTGGTTTTTGTGGTCGGGATGTCATGTGATCTAGAACAAACGAAAGAAATAAGTAGGAATTATCTCCCATAAGCGCCCACTAGTTTAGGCAATAAAACAATAAAATTTGATTTGTAAAAATATATTTGATAAATGCGTTTCTGGATTAGTTTTGTAAAGTTGGTCCCCAAACTTTAACAGTTAAACATGGTATGTATATAAAATAAACAATAATAAATCGGGACACGTCCCATATTCGGCTTAACAACTTACAATTTTTGAATTAGCACGGACGAAGCACCACCACCTCCGTTACAAATCGAAGCACATCCAAACTCTCCTGGCATCAAATTATGCACAAGATGAGTTACGATGCGAGCTCCCGACATGCCAATTGGATGGCCTAACGAAACAGCACCACCATGAACATTTACCTTGGTCGGATCAACATCCATTTTTTTAATGTTCGCGACAACGACAAGTGAAAATGCCTCATTTATTTCCCACAAAGCAACATCATCTTTTTTTACACCAGCTCTTTCCAAAAGTTTTGGTACAGCGAATGCGGGTGCAATTGGAAAATCAATTGGATCCGTTTCTGCATCTTGCATGTTAACAACACGGGCAAGCGGTTTAACATTTAATTTTGCGGCAACATCGGCAGTCATCAGCACTAAAGCTGAGGCGCCATCATTTAATGTTGATGCATTACCAGCGGTCACAGTTCCATTCTCGCGTTGAAAAACTGTTGCCAAATTTCCAAATTTATCAAAATTCACACGCTTATATTCTTCATCCTCTCGGATTACTAAATCTGGTTTGCCCTTCTTTTGTGGCACATTGACGGGAGTTATTTCAGTGTCAAATATTTTATTTGCCCATGCAGCTGCACTTCGTTTATAGCTAGAAATGGCATAATCATCTTGATCTTTTCGTGTGATATTTAATTTTTTGGCTGTATTCTCGGCACAATTTCCCATATGGAAACGATTATAGACATCCGTTAGGCCATCGAAAACAATTCCATCGGTTAGATTAACACCTCCGTATGGGGTGGCACCACGTTTCATATAATATGGTACATTTGACATTGATTCCATACCACCAGCAACAATAACACTGCTATGGCCCAACATTAGTGATTGGGTCGCAAACATAACACTCTTCATTCCTGAGGCGCATACTTTATTCACCGTTGTGCATATAGTAGTTTTTGGTAGACCGGCAAATATACATGCTTGACGTGCGGGCGCTTGCCCAACACCGGCCGATACAACATTTCCCAATATAACTTCGGTCACATCCTCTTTAGCAATTCCAGCTTGTTTTACCGCCGACTCAACAGCTATGGCCCCAAGTTGGGTTGCTGTTAGGGAACTTAAGCTGCTTTGAAAACTTCCAATAGGAGTTCTAGTTGCCGATACGATTACAACATCATTGAATTTGCCACCGGTGCTGCTGTATTTACGAATATTCGACAAAATATTCTACAAGAGAAAAGAACACGGCTTTAGTTTTGTTACATAATCTAACTTAACCTCGAAATAAAAAGTCGATTTTCTAATCAAGATACACACCTTACTAATTTTCCAGCTCATTTTGTAAACTTTATTCTTAATAATAGATTTATAATTAATTTAATTAATATCAATTTAAATTGGCAACAACTTGTTCAAATGGAAGACTAAACGATCTTTCACCGACGTTATCACTTTAAAGTGTAAATATAAAATGATTTTATTCTTATCAATTAACTTAAATTAATCTGAAACAAATATTATTGTAAAATATACAAATACACTAATAAAGTCGAGTAATAAAATATACAAAACTAGAATTTAATGCAAATTTTGGTATTTACATAACAAAAAAGAAGACAAATGGCGAACGTCAAAATATTGTGTTGGTTAATTATGGGAATTGTAAGGTTTTAATATTGTGATATGCGTGAAGTTAGGTATGCTTAATAAATTTCGTTATCTACAGGTTTTTTTAAACAAAAGGTAGGAACGGTTTTTTTATAAGTCGCAAATCTTTGGTAAGACAATGAAGTAAATTTTTGATTAAACTTTTGTGATTTAATTGTATTAAAATAGAAAGAGGATTAGCAAGTGTATTGGGTTGATTTTGTTGATAAAGTGTTTTACTGCTGGTTCTTGATTGACCAAAATTGTAAAACGCCAAACAGGATTTATTGTGTGACTTAGGCCGATGATACATCGATAGTAGAACATTCCACGACTCTAACGACTGTTGGTATTATCTAGTGATGTGAATCATCTAATCATGTGAAAGGCACTTTTAAAGGCCATTAATAAGCGAAGTGATCGTCTGAATTTTTATAGTAAGTGTGATCTTTGTACATACAATATTTGAAACAATTTGGTAACAACTTTTGAGTTTTTTTTATGACAGCTTGTTTAATGTAGATTGATTTGTTGGCCGTATATGCTGTATATGAAAATTTTGCGATGATCCAGCAGCAAGATTCGTACATATCTGAAAATCGGAGAAACTCCACGTTCCAGTTGTGTTGAGCCCGCTACGAATCGATTTTAACCGAAGATGCGGTGCTATGAAGTTGGGTTGCTTAAAGATTCGCGGTCGACAGCTAAACCAGCGGCGAAAAGGTCGAAAACAGCCAAATTTAAGTTGCTCGCATCAACTTGAGGTATGTACCTAATGACTGGCGCAAGAGGCAGGACTTGCTTACATTGGGAAAACTTACAGGCGCTGATGATCATCGCTGATCGTCTCGGAAGTAGCTATTCGGCTTATATGAATTCGTCCGGAAGACGTTTGGCTTACGAAGCATCGGAAATACGTTCCAGCGCTTCACACATTTCATTTTCCAGGGGCTAAATTACTTCTGCAGTTACTTAGACGAAGTACTCATAGCATCCAACTCCACGGAAGAACAGTTGGAACATCTAGAAGAAATTTTCTCTCGGCTGAGCAAAAACGGATTAGTAATCAACATAGAAAAATGCCATTTCACAAAAGACAAAATTAAATTTTTAGGCCACGAAGTTTCCAGAGAGGGAAATACCCGATAAAACCGATCCCAGAGCGCATCGAAGAAATCCAAAAAATTCCGTTCATAAAACATCTGTGTCGCATGTTTATCCCCAACGCTGCCGGAAGCACCTGATGAAGCATTAAAGTTTACAAAGAAGCAGTTGAGCGAGGCGACTCTGTTGGTCCACCCATGAGCGACAGCACAATTATCAATGATGGTCGACGCCTCTGATACCGCGTTTGGAGCTGTCATCCAACAATAGGGTCAGGTCACCGATGCGGAGTGGAAACCACTACAATCCTTCTTGGCAAAATTGTCCCAAGCACAATTAAGAAATAGCGCCTTCTAGCGATCTATTCTGCAGTAAAGAGATTTGAACACCTAATAGAAGGCCTTCCAACAAAATTTAGCTAAAATATCCCAGCATCAATTCAGTTACCTGGATTACATAGGGCAATTCACGACCGACATACAATACAGTGCAGGATCTGATTTGCCGGAAACAATAAACTACAACGAAATCGCAGAAACCCAAGAAGAAGATGAGAAGCTAAGGGAGTTGGTAGAGTCATCAAACGAGCTTAAATTTATAAAAATTTCCCATCACATTTAATTCAGAAGAAACGCTGCACTGCAAAGTCTCAACAGGAAAAACAAGTCCGTTTATCCTGCTGAACAGTCCGCAGGATAACATTCGCATGAGTTTGCTAAGATGTTGGGTATCGATCGTAAAAGAACCAAAGCCTACAACCCGAAATACAAACGGTTTCATAGAGAGAAGGCACAGGATAATGGACGAAACCGTTAAGTGCAAATAGAGAGAAAATTGGACAAGCGCATATCCACGATCCTACTCTGGGCCACCAATTTATAGGCCTCGTTGGTTGATGCTGGTATTGGAGCGTATAAGATAATGGTATATCAGGTAATCTCCCAATAAGAGGAGGGAGACTTTGATAACGCCAACCTTGTCCATTGCGAGAAACAAGCAATCAGGGCTTCTGGTAAACGCCTTGAAATAAAAGGTAGTTCCCAGGGAAAGCTCAATTTTTAGGACCATGCAGCCATCGAAGAGGTTTAAGTATCAAACTCAGCTCTGTTTTTTTAAAAACGCAATAATGTTCATGCTGATGGGGCAGTATCTTGTATATGTAATTGGTCGCATCCAATTGACGAGTTCACTCTCAAGGTCGTAAAAGGTTAGTATGAAGAGTTTCGGGTTACTCATTACTTCGCAACCAAAGCAAGAAAAGAATCCGAAGATGTCAGAAAGCTCGTAACAATTCGGGCTGAAATTGTGGATTGTGCAGGTGCTCAAGGAAGCCTCATCAAATATGGTTGGCCAAGTATTCACATCAAATATGCCATCCCATCCGTGATCTTTGCTACTTGCCGCAATCCTGGATGCATTTAGTAATTGGCTCTAACACCCAAAAAGACCATTGATAATTTTCAAGAAACATTCGCTCGTCACCGACTTTGCGACATCGCTATTAGTGATGAGAATGGCATTGAACATACTATTATTGTCCTGAGCCCAAACCTATCAACTATAGTTTCGCCAGGACTAAACAAATATCACTCTACCGGAAGTTATTTGGCTTAATTTCAGTGATAGTTACTACTATAACACTTAAATTGGTTAGAGGCGTTCAAAAGTGTAGCAACCACAGTTCACAAAGCAGACCGAAGGTCCTTAAACTTAGGCAACGTAAGCCAAGGACGATTTGCGTTGCATCAATTCACCTGGAAATTGATTGTAGCAGACGTATTAAATTACAATGAATAACAGGAGCCTATGGTAGACATAAAAATAAAAAATGAAAGCTGGTGGATCCAACAAACAATAGTAAGCGTAATAGTCGCATCCCGACACTATCAGAGCGCTTAATGCATATTCGAGTGGTTTTCAACCGTTTTCATGATGACCTATGAACTAAGTGTCAGTGTAATTAATTAAACCAGGTTTTGATTTTTTCGGAGACGAGTGCACGAGCAACGGTATTCCGCAATAAGTCCGAACAATCTCTTGGTTAAGCAATCATTAATTAGAAGAAACCAGAAATTGTAAGTTATACACGAAGATTTTTGGGTATGAAGCCTGATTTCAGGCGATCTTAAACACACGAATAACGAGTAAACGCTGAATTGGAGCCATTGGGTTTCTTCAGCGTAAAATTGGCCGGCATACAAAGGAAAAACGGTACCTACATGCGAATTTCCTGCCGCTTACACATCCATCTAGCATTTTTGTTTCTTATTAGAAGGGGGTAATTTTACTGATTTCTCACCTACTACATATTTGGAGGATTCAAATATGTAGTTCTATTTAGGATGAGCAAACAAACATTTTCCAGTTCCTGGCTAAGAAGAGGAAGAGGGGTGGTGCCTAATAAGCGATATCCCTGAAGAAAGAGCGAGGTTACACCCAATTATTGTAATTAATTAATTCCGCATAACTTATGTAGTAGAGCTATAATCTATAATTCGTAATAAGAAACCCATAAAAAGTTCAATTCAAGAAGCCGTGATCTTGATTGCAATGATCATCAATAACAATAATATCAATTCAATACCAATCTTTTATATACCTTGTAAAGGTATTACAAGAACACATAACAAAGACCATGTATACAATAAAAATCCCAGTAAGTGGCCTCCTACTTTTTATTGTTCTCTTCCTTATTTAACCTTTCGTCTCTTCTTTTGAATCATCTTACTCGCTTATCGCAAAATGTTTTTATTGTACGTACAAATGTACATACACGGAACATTTTGAAGACATTTCTTGTACATTTCGTTGAAATACATACTTAAATTTAATATAAAAGAAATGACAAATAAACAAGGATTAATGTATTTATGATTATGATGATTTGTTTTAATAAAGAAGAAATGTTAAGACTTCGTAAAGTGCGCACGTCCGCGAGATAGATGCGTGCATCGCATTGTTAACCTGGCGTCAAAATTTTTTCCGATTTATTAAATCAAATATCCTTATTTGGACAAACTAATCTGCTTTCTTTTAGCCCTCCTATATACCTACAAATCCAACTCTGCAGATTAACAGACCCGGCCGACAGACAGAATGTACTAGCAAATTGATTAAATCTTTAAAAGAATAAAATAAGAATAAATCTTCTTACTTGCGCATACACAAGACAAACAAACAAAAAGAATTTCAAAAAGAAGGATAAGGCACACACACAGACACATATACACAAAAGATAAATCGATAAAAATCTTGTTAAATTGATCACATTTTAGTTTTACCGGTGATTATGCTGATAACCAAAATTGTACGCAGTGAGATCACAATAAATGGATTTTTGTCTTTGAATTTCTTCATATGTACATGTATGTATATGATACCTAAGAATTCGTTTAAACAACGATGTTGTACTTTGTTGTACAACAAAGTGAATAAAAATGTTGTATGTAAGACTAATTCGTTTTGTTGTTTATTTATTATGAGGAGGTAGACCATTTTAATGGATTTTTAACAAACCTCCGATTTGTGCGATTTTTTCACGGCACTGATATTTACCAACAAGAATTTCAAAATGGTATGAACGTAGCATAATTTACTAATCTGCTGTCATGAACGATGACGTTGTAGCCCAAATTTGAGCAAGATGTGCTGCTCCGTGATTTATCCGTTTTAAAAAACTTTGAGCCTGTAACTGAACCTGTACTGAATCCGAAAAATGATATGTTTTTACTATTTTAACATGTGATGTGGTGATCAATCATGGGTTAAGCAACGTCTACCTTCGATTTGAAACCCGATGAACATTTTTCCGCTACGTGGAATCCGTGATGCTCCAATCGTCGTCATTTATTAGTGGCTTATTTCCAATCGACCACCGCAATTACTACAAGATCATGTTTTCCGAAAGAGAGTAGATCGAGTGAAAGTAGTATAATGGTAAGTACATTTGCCGCTAGTTGCCATTACTAAATCTGAACGAAAGTACTTCACGTTTTCCAAAAGATGGCAGCACTAATCGACACCAGTGGTAAAATCTTTCCTTATTTATCACACGTATGACGTATCATACCTTACTTTTTCAAATTTTACTACAAATTTTATTTTTATTGTATTGGAATAATTTTTATAAATTTATAATCAATAAATAAAATCGTTTGTGATAAATTGAAGTGCCGTGTTTTCAAACCAGTGATATGAACCTTGATTGACAAGTCTAAAACGTATAACAATTGGTGACAGCGGCGGGATTATGAATAATAACATAAAGAAAATGACTCTCTACGAATTAAAAGTTCCAAAATTAAAGAATCATATCACCAGCTAAAATCATATTTGGAGATAATCTTCGATTACCTGGAGATTTAATGTTTGGGGCTATTCCATCAGCAGCTTTATGTGGATAGGATTACGTAGACAGGACGAAAGGAGATTCATCAAGTTGTACGAGGGAAAATACCGGATGAACTCGATATGACATATGAGCAAATAACCAAGGCTTCCAAGAAGGGCAATTGGTATGGCTTTACAATCCACAATGGAAGATGGGATTATCACCGAAGCTGCAACCAGCATTGGAAGGATTTTACAGTCTTTTACTATCATCACAAGGATGAACGACGTGGTTTACCGGATACAAACGGGACATCGAGGTAAACCAAAGGTCCAAAGGTGGTGCATTTAGAAAGGCTGGCCCTATACAGAGGAGGTGATTTGGGTTCTGTTCGGGACGAACAGGCTTATGTTGGGGTAGTGTTACGGTGACACCTAGGATAGAATAGAATAACTTAATTGATAGCGCAAAGTTCTACTGTACTAAAACTAAAATGGCATTTTCCATGATAAAACTGTTCGAAATCTTAGACCATATAATATAATGGACCGCCAGCAATAGCTTCTAACTATCTCCAACATCTGCAGCGCAAAGTAGCCTTGTGGCCGATAGGGTAACTATAACAAGTATAATCTAAATTAGTACCCACAGATGTCGCCACTAAATTAAGTAGATTTGTTTATACCAACAGATGTCACTGAAACTTCATCCATCATAAATCTTATAAATCTAAATAATAAATCTTATGTTAGAACAAAGTTAAATAAAATTATCCATTTTATGGGTCAATAAAATAATTTTTTTGAATTATCGTTTTTTATTTTATTTATATGTAAATTTAAATTTGCAAGTGTAGTGACATCTGTGGGTTCTAATTTTGATTATTCTTGTTATAGTTAGCCTATCGGTCACAAGGCTGCTCTGCGCTGCAGATGTTGGATACAGGGTACTTTACAATTTTATATGGGAACGTCACTTCGCTAGCGGTCCATTCTATTGTATGGTCTAAGTTCGAAATGCTTCTAAACTGCTCTTACCAGAACAATCATGAAATTTCGAGAAGTTTTGGTTTGAGTATATAAGGAGTGAAAGAATTCGAATTAGAACATTAGTTTTTGGTAAAGCTGAATTCACCAGATTTGTTCATTGAGCTCGTCAAGAAAATGACAACTTGATGGAGTTAAAAACCGAGTTAAAAATATGTTATCTCGCTGGATACAAAATTTCAGGGATACCAACATTGTTTTTTCTTTTGCTTATTCTCGTTTTAGATATATTTTATACATTTTTAATTATGTTTTTACATATTTTTAACTCGGTTTTTAACTCCGTCAAGTTGTCATTTTCTTGACGAGCGCAATGGACAAATCTGGTGAATTCAGCTTTAGCGATAAAGTGAAGATTAAAAAGGAAATTAGAAAGTGATTTAAAAAGTGTTTTAGTGCGTAAGTGAATATTATGTAGTAGAATTGTGCAAAAATATAATAAAAAGTGGTTTTGTGAATTATTGTTAAAAATTGTGTTGGAATAATTTTTTTAATCAATAAATAAAATCGTTTGTGATAAATTGAAGTGCCGTGTTTTATTCACAAACCAGTAATACGAACCTTGATTGATAAGTAGTAAATCTGCGGTGGTCGATTGGAAAGACTCTAATTAAAAAATAAATGTCGTTTGAAAATCAACATAAAACGGAAAAATTAATTTTTAGTTATTAAAATTTATTTATTTTTGAAATAGTGACATCTGTGTTTTCATGATGTAGTTTTATTTTTTGATTATGGTAATACTTTTACGGGATCATATAACCTGTATAATACAGGGAAATGGAATTATTGTATATTAATGGTACAAGTACTCAAGTAGTAGTAAGAAAGCCACCGAATAAATATGGTGTGAATAAATGTTAAAAGAGAGTAACTTGCCTTCTAAATCGGTAGTCAATACAAACTGAATTTTTTGTGGGTTTGATTTTTCTAGCTCGTGATTACTTATCTTATTAATTGGAAACCCGTGTTTATCAACATTGGAAAGGATCATGAATTTTGCAACAATAACATATGACTAATGAGACAAACAACCAAACAAAACAAAATAATTAAAATTTTAACTCTTTTTTTTTTTGTTTTCTTTGATATAACATTACATTTTCTCATTATTCAATGTAAATACAAAAATTCATTTGAATATCCCAACCAATAACCAACATAATAAAAGGGTTTATTTCCGTAAATCGTTACACATACAACAATAACAACAACAAAATAATCTGCGAGATGATTTTTTCATAAAATTTTCTTTCGGTAATTCGAGATGAAAACTGTACTTTTAATAATAATCAACCAGAAATTATTATTATCTGTTAAACACGTGACTTTATAAATAGGAAAGACGTTTTTACGGAATACATTCACCTGTATAATACAAGTAGGGATGAGTAAAATCATTATCCTTTTATTATCAATTCTGGGGGGTGATTTTCACTTTTTCCCATATTTAACAAACGTCTCTTTTTATGTATTTTGAACCACAGTATATTATACTCCCTTGACTTATAGTTTGAGTGACTGACACGTGTACAGTGTGTTGGTTCTCTGATTTGGCTGATACCTTTATTTAAGGGATGCTGAGATCACGTTATAATTAAATTATGATTTCATCGTATTTTGACAGTATAATAACCTTTATTATTTTAGCTATAATTATACCGTAATATATACAAAGTATTGTAGGGACATGCAAAAAAATGTTGTTTTTAATTACACGTGGATAACGGAACTGTCATTAAATTGGGCAGCTCCTAACGCCTAGTTCGGCAACTCAGCTCCTAAGCAACACGATTTCCTTTACGAGGGTTTATTAAATCAGACCAAGTGGATTGTATGTTTTTTGGGTCGCTGAAACCGAATCCGAAAGCTGTTTTGCCCCATCACATCAGCGTTTTTTCTAACCTCAAAAAACAGCTTGAAACTATAAAACACAACAATAGGAACCTTTAAACTAGGCTATTGTCTATGTCGGAAAAAACAGGGGTAAAAGGAACTAATTCGTTAAAGGTATTTTATTGTTTCATATGTTGGATGGTATCCGAACAATGATAAATCCACAAAGTGCTATTAAATTTAGGCTTGGACTTTTGAGAACTGAGTAAATTAGAGTAAATTTGGACACCTTATAGTTTTTTAACTATAACTCAAAAACTATGCATTTTTAGTAGGTACACCTTATACGACTTTTTGTAGAGAATTAAATTTCCTACCGAAATAGCACTTTAAAACGTCAAAAAACTTTTGTTTTAAACAAAATAAGTCAAAAAAACTAAAACCAAATAAAACAAAAAACCGAAAAATTTCAATTTTTTGTTTTTTTTTTAAGTTTTTGTGTAGAACTTTTTTCTGAGTGGGTTTAGGTATAGGCATTTGTTCACAAAAAAGAAAGCTGACGTAATTCCCGTCAAAACGGTGTCCGTCGAAAGTATTTCTGATTAACGTTGGCTGAGATAGCGACATTCAAAGTTACCAACTAGCACCTTTATACCATGTGATTTTAATTTTTTCATGCAAAATTTTTTTTTATTCAATACAAAATTTATTTCCGGTTTATCAATGAAATATCTTTATCATTATCATAAATGTACATACTCGTATAAGGTGTATCTACTAAAAATGCATAGTTTTTGAGTTATAGTTAAAAAACTATAAGGTGTCCAAATTTACTCTAATTTACTCAGTTCTCAAAAGTCCAAGCCTAAATTTAATAGCACTTTGTGGATTTATCATTAGACGAATTAGTTCCTTATTGAATGACATAGACAATAGTCTAAACCTTATAACCCTATACCTTCATACCATAACATCCTTAAGATCGATAAACTATAACCCTAAAACCTATAATATAAAAATCTGTAACCTCAAAACTCATAAATCTCACGTTCCAATAAACTACAAACCCAAAATGCAGCAAAAAACCAAAAAAACTTACACGCAAAACTCAAACCTCTATCTCGGAGATCTCAACCTTCATAATTCCATACGTCCATCTCTTCATTATACCTCAAAACCCATAGGCACCTTAACCTTGAAGTCCCATAACCCTATAACTCCAACGTCCTATCTATAACCCCAGTAATCTAAAACCTCATAACCCTATATAAACCCAAAATCCCATAACCCTATACAACTCTTAAATGCGACAAAAAATACTTTAAGGTGGCAGTTAAAATTCCACGACACTACATCTCCATTGACGATTGGAGCATCATGGATTCCACCTAGTGGAACATTTTTAAATTGAGCTACCTGATAATTTGACGTTCGAAATTATTGGAGCCAATTCCAATTTTGAACTGTAAACACAATTTTTAATTACCGCATTGCTAAATTTTCTTTCGTCGCATTTGTGACAAATGTCATTTTATCAGGTGCATCATTTTAACATTTTTCCTCGAGAGGCGTTTTCTCTAATTTTGCAATCGCCAATAGGTCCATCACCTTTCAACTTGTAACCCTAAAACCGCATAACCCTATAACTCTAAAATGCAACAGTAAAAGTACTTGCACATAAGATTTGTGTTCTGAATTTGACAGTTTTGCCGTGTGTCGGCATCCAGGGCACTGTCACACGGTGACGGTGAGCAACGGAGTTGTTCCGCGATCCGGCAAGGTCCCTGGGTCATGGCGCTCATGCTGTCATGGTCCGCACACGGAAAAGTTCGATGAGGGAGTCGGAACCCCAGTATTGGCGGCTGATCAGGATGAGAAAGCGGGCCCGCAGGCGTCGCCATCAAACGACCGCAGATCTACATCGGTGGGTAAATTGGCCTTTGAAGAGTATCATGTTACAAGAAAGACATCATGCCATAATTGCGTACACTTGTTTGTGGAGAATATGTCGTGAGTTAACTTAGAAAGTTATTCACAGATGTATTTGAAAGTAGATACCAGGACTTTTTTTGGTATATGCTCCTTGCAACTTAATAAACAAAAGAAATGGGCATTATTGGTTCTCCAATGATCTGGCGAGAACCAAACAAATAATGAGAAGGATTCCTATTTTTGTTTAACGAAAATTTTTGGGCACAACCAAAAAACAAAATCTTCGATTTCTTATGCAACTGTTGACTTGTCGTGCCGTGCCGAATATAAAAGTGCAATGGAAATGCTGGATAACGAAGCTGATGACTTCGCTGAGCATATACAGATACGAGACTAATAAAAATCCCAATGTGTTCTCTCAAGAATAGCTTAATGACTTGTTCCGAGATGCTGAACTTTCAAAAGAAATTTCCTAGCTCCAGGAACTCGTATATCTTTTTAACGAGATATCCAATTTAGAAAATTTACAGACGTAAAAAATTTAGTTTATTGTAACAATATTGAAGGACTAATAATTGAATATAATGTTTCTTATGAAGCTAATGACTGGCGTCTATTCATAGATCTCTAACTCGTAGTTTAAAAGCAGTATTGCTATATAATTGCAACCATCTTGCACCGCTACCTGCTTCTCATTCGGTTGTGTTAAATGAAGAGTTCTAAAACCTTTGCTTAATACTCGAAAAATTAGATTACGCTAAACACAAGTGGAAAATATGAGGAGATTTAAAAATAATGACAATTTTATTAGGTCAACAAAGTGGTTTCACTAAACATCCATGTTTTCTATGTGAATGGGGCAGCTGAGCTCGGGCCGAAAATTATGTGAAAAGGATTGGCCAACTAAAAATAATTTAACTCCAGGATCTAAAAATATCATAAAACAGAGTCTAGTATCAATCCTTCCACCATTACATATAAAGCTGGGACTTGTAAAACAATTCGCCAAAGCAATGAAAACTACGGAGAGCAAAGCTTTTATGTACATATTTGAAAAGTATCCTAAACTGTCTGATGCGAAAATAAGGGATGGTGTTTTTGATGGACCACAAATTAGAGAACATTTGAAAGACAATGAATTCCAAAAAGGTGGAGAAAGCAGCTTGGCAAAGTTTTAGAAACGCTACGAAAAAATTTCTAGGAAATCGGAAAGATCCTAATTACGTGACTATAGTTGAAAATATCTTCATTCTCATATTGAGTACTTTCCTTGAAAATTTAGGCGATTTTAGTGAAGATCACGGTGAAAGAAGCCACCAGGATTTGCAAGATCTTGAAAAGGGATATCAGGGTGTTTGGGATAGCCATATGTTGGCAGACCGCTGTTGGTCTTTGAAGAAAGACACGTCAAACCAACACAAAAGAAAAGCACTACGAAGGTCATTTACAAATAAACGAACGCGTTATTACTCTAAAACTGAAAACACATGAAATGACTACTTACAAAGTAGAGAACTGCACGGGCTTGGGCTTCCCATCGGGCCTAGGTTCGACCAGATATTGGGGTCGGGCCAGGTATGAAGAATTATATTCGGGTTCGGGCCATGCCCTCGGTCGGGCTCGGGCCAGCCTAATTATTGATTTCCGTATTTGCTTTGGTAAATTCCTAAAAATTTTAATTTATTTACTTAAACCGTTAACGTAAACGTAAATTTTCTTTCAGACGGGTGGGAAATGGGAATAAAATTCAGTACGGGTCGGGCCGGGTTCGGTAATAATGTAAAATAATCGATCAGGCTCGGGCTCGGGTAAAATGTAAAATTACAAATCGGGCTCGGGCCGGGTTCGGGTAATAATATAAAATAACAGATCGGGCTCGGGTCGGGCCGTTTGTACGTCGGGTTGGTTCGGGTACAAATGAAATATTTTGGCCCGTGAAGGTCTCTAAGTCGTAAAGCTCTTTGAGAATCGTGAGATGCGAAGGGACTCAGGTAAATCAAACACCCCAAAGGGAACAGAAAGGGTTGCCGCCCCGGTGGCACAGTTGTTAGCATGCTTGCTTCAAGCTCCGGAGGTCCCGGGTTCGATTCCCGGCGGGTGATGAAAAAATCACGGCTGGTTAATGTAAGGATCAATGAACTAATCACTCATTATCCGTTGTAAAAATGATTACGAAACTTCACTATGAAGCGGCCAAGTCTCTCTATGGGATGTAGCGCCAGCGAAAAAAAAAAAAAAAAAAAAAAGGGAACAGAAACATGCTACGTCCACGTCGTTGTTGCTGGTATCGCTAAATGTAGGTTATTACAATGCAGGAAATCTTGACCTTATTGAGTATTCGAATTATAGTTTTGGAGACCCAAAGACTATGAGAAATACGATTAAATATCTGCTGGTTCAAGCTTTCTGCAAAAGTCTCGAGCATAAGTTTTGATTGTAGCCTTCTGAGATTATAGGCTCTTGAAGGCTCACTTGTAAGTCTTTTTGTTGGTACGGTTTGGGGCTATAAGGTTATGGAATTTCTGGGTTATAGGGCTATGGGGTTATAGGATTATAGACTTTTTGGGGTTATGGAATTTTGAGGTATTAGGTTGTATGTGGAGTTTGAAATTTAATTCTACATAATTCGGAGTTATATTGTGACATGTAAGTTTCTTATGTTTTATTTCAGAATACAGAATAGTGGTGTTTATGGGTTTTGAGGTTATGAAATGATGGACGTGTGGAATTATAAAGCTAAAACTCCCCGAGATTGAGGTTTGAATTTTGCGTGTAGGTGTTTTGCTGCATTTTTGGTTTGACGTTTATTGCGATTTGAGATTTATGAGTTTTGAGGCTATAGATTTTGAGGTTATGGGTTTTAGGGTTATAGGTTATCGATCTTAAGCTTATTGAGCTATGAAGGTATAGGATTATAAGGTTTAAGGGTTGATATTGTTGGGTTTTATAGTTTCAAGCTGTTTTTTGAGGATAGAAAAAAACGCTGACGTGATGGGGCAAAACAGGTTTCGGATTCGGTTTCAGCGACCCAAAACACATATAATCCACTTGGTCTGATTTAAGGAACCCGAAGTAGATTTTAATTTTAAATAAAACATCTGGCATTGTTTCTTTACGCAAAAATTGATACTAGAATTGCTCCGATCGGATGGGCGTTTCTCTCGCTAAAGTGGCTCAAGCATTTAATTCGTGCGAAATCAGAGGTTCGCGGAGCAGCTTGCTTCCTACATGATGACGTCATTGCGGTAATATTATTCGTGCGAGACATGAAGCCTAAGGACCAACCTAAAGTAATTCTATTTTTTTCCAGCCTATCTGTAAAGATTCGGGATTTCCCCCGTTCACGACCGTTTGTTTTTTTATTTCGTGGAGCAGCCCTTGGAAATGGCCTTATTTGTTCAGGAGTAATAGAATATGCATGACTCGAAGTGGATGGTATTTGTGACTGATTGTCGTTATTTGGTCGAATATGTGCCAGAGCGTCATTGTTTGAACAATTTTCCAATGAACGGTCGATCGGTTACAAATGCCACAGCAAAATCAACTTCTGTAAATGCAAGTTGATTAATCGGCCAAATTCAAGGCTTTTGAAATGATGATGTTATATTTCGTGATGTAAAGGATGTTTCACAGGCGCGATTTGCAAGTTCCGGTATATCGTAGATTGTAATTATCTTCTCCGGATTAGCTAGCATAAAATTATTAAATGCGATTTTTAGTGCACTTTTAAATGGACCAAAACCCAGATGTCCAGGGGTTGTAATTTGTGGGAGTAATGGGATGGAAATGACAGAAGAACTATTCCACATTTTCGAGCAAATTCTATTGCAGACAAAGAACTATTGTGGTTGTCCATTAGTAACAAAATACAGTTTTCTTTGGAACAACATGTCTGCAGCTGAATGTGCTTTAAAACTTCTGAGTAAAGTTCTACAGTAATCCGTCCTGTTCTAGATGCGAGACCTAAACTTCCACTTGGAGCTCTATGTAAAAAACGGTCCTTGTAATGAACTCGAGGGAACACAAATACAGGAGCAATCGAATGACCAGCGGCATTAATAATTCCACAGAAAGTAACAAGTTCACCACGTTCCGCTGAAACGTATAGATAAAATTAAAATCTAATAATTTTACTTTAGGATTTTTCATTATTGCCTTTGGTGCTTGCATGACAGTGGTTATTCCAGTTTCGTCTAAATTATACACATTTCACGTTGAAAATTTAAACCTATCCATCATTTCAATATAATTATTGAAAAATTCTTTAACGTTAGTTGCATTAAAAGCAGTAGCTCGAGCCAAACTAGTATTTTCCGGTTTTCTTAAACTTAACTGAGGGTACCGTTTCATGTACCCAGACATCCAGTCTTTTTCGGCCGCTTCATGGACTTCCCAACTTCCAGGATACTTTTTTCGAACCAATTTAGCATATTGATACGCCAGATTTCTGGTTTGCACATAAGTTAGGCCGCAATTTATTTTTGAAGAACGTAACAAGTAATGTTTTAATTCGAGTTCTTGTTCGTTAGAGAAAACCTGTTTATGTTTTTGTCGCATAAGATTCGCGCACATTCTTATTTTATTCTCGCTCTCATTACCAGAATCTCTTGCACGTAATGCTGGCTAAGCATTTTTCATAAATTTAACTCTCTTAAAGAGAGTGTTGTGGTTAATTTGGTATTTATAGCGGTGCCTCTAATGGATTTTTTCTGTTTTAGAACCTCACTAATTGCTTCACACACATCGCATGCTTAAAATAACCCCACATAGCATTTTTAATAAAGAAAACTGCAAAAGTAATAAAATTGTTGAAAATTAAACTCGATTTAAAAAAAAATACACACAATAAAAATTTTAATGCAAAACAACCATACTCACATTTTGCAGTTTTAATAACACAACCGATCCTTTTCGAATGACATAAAAATTTACTTTAAACGTCCTTCTGCTGGTAAAACAATAAATCGACTGAAGAACAGCTTGCATTTTTTTGTACCATGAAGAGAATGATCATGCACACACTTGTTAGTATTTTTGTTTTTCTAATCCCGTTATTTTGATAGATTTTGAGTATGTTTATTTTTACCACGTGCTTACAGTTGCCCCACCTCCCACTAATGCTTACAGTTGATGATTTTTCAATTTTCTGAACATGCGGTGTAATACGATATCACGTCATATACTGACCTTGAAAAGACTGGTCAAAATATTTAAATATATGGGCGAAGCTAAATGGGTATACTACTGCTGTCGCCATCTATGATCTCATAATAAAAACACAATAAACAAATTTATATTTCAATTATATTATAATATTTCCTTATTATTTATAAATTATGTTTTTTTGTTTTTATTTTTTTTATATTTAGTGTTTAGTACATATTTAGCTCATTTACGCTATTTATTGTATAATCGGTAGTATAATTTTACAATGTGTCATTATAATAAATTGGTTTTTCAAATTACATACATATACAACATACGATTTATTTAAATATTAATGATAAATGTTTTTGTTTAAACAATTGCGTATTTAAATCGAAATTAAAAAGTTTTTTTGTTTGTTTAGGTATATTTTGTTGTTTTGTGCAATAATTATTTATTTGCTATATATAGTATGTATTCTTATTTCGTGCACTATATTTAATTACATTTTTTATTTTAAATCAGAATTTGAGCTATTTTTGTAGGTATATAAATGTTAATTGCAAAATTGAGCAAAATAATTATTTAAAAAAAAAATTGTTTATTATTTGTACGATTAATTAGTGTGTGTGTGTGTGTGTGTGTGTGTCTATGTGTATGTAAGTTAGTATTGAAATTTAATATAACGGGAAAATTATATATCACTGCACGGTTAAATTACTAAAGATTACTAGAGATAACTATTACAGAGAGAGTATAAAATGGTCCTACAATTTAGTGTGGTACTGTACATGGAGAGTACGTCTACGCATAATTTAACTTTTTTTTTGTTTTTTTGTTGATATTTTCTTTTATTATTAAACATTAAAATCACTCGTATAATAAATAATAAATTAAACTAAAAAAAAAAACAATATTTCTAATTAATAATTAAAAAATAATATTTTTTGTTTCTTTTACGTGAATTACATGAATCATAAATGCTGATAATCGGACATATCGTAGACCGGCATCGATCCCATAACACTATGCAAGTGGGTGTACGCCACCGATAGTGGTGGCATTTGTTGTGGCAGATTTTTATTCGTATGGCCACTATTTATTAAATTGTTACTATTACTATTTGTAGTACTATTATTGTTATTACCGACTAGATTGCTGGCATTGTGTCCACCTATTAACGTATTAACACTAAGCGTATTCGCCGTTTGATGATTTAATCCACTTAAATGGGATGATTGCTGTGTCGCCGAATTATTATTGTTATTACTATTACTGTTATTGTTATTTGATGAATTATTATTATTGTTGTTATTGTGATGTCCACCGCTACCAGCACCACCACCGCTTGTCGCATGATGATGATGATGTAACATATTTGTATTATCTAATTCTGAATCACTTGATGAGTCGAGATGCTGTTTATCGGATTCGCCATTACTAAAAAAAAATGCAAAAATAAAAAACAGGATATTAGAGATTCCGCAAAGTGTTAAAAAATTAATTAATTTTATGGGGAGGTATGTTGCTTCGTGTCAAAATATTAATTTGATCACACATTCCATTTATGCTGTATATGTATATACAACGATTCCAGAGATATGATTAAACTTTTTAAAAACTATAAAAGACAAAAAAAAAATTAACATAAATTATTAATTAATGTAGTTTTTGTATTTTTTTGACATATCGAATGCTTTTAACCGTCAAGTTAGGGTATTATATCGGTTATTTATACCTCTTATGTTTGTTTACGCTCGTTACAAGTTGAGTACCTGAGAGCATCTTAAGAAAGGTAAATATTTTATATAAATCTTAATCATCATAATTTTGGCTTTTATCTGTTTGTCACCCATTCTTCACGGCTGGAGATTTTTTTTTTTTTTGGTGTTGGTTTTGGTTTATTTGGTTACACAGTTGAACGTGGATAAGTTTTTCCTTGCGTGCGGTGTAATACTATACCATCGCACGCAGAGTATTGACATTTGGATAGATATAGTTCTGAATCGAATTAGACATTCAATAAATAAAATAACTACTGCTAAACCTATTTTAAACGATCATTCAAACAATCACAATTTATAAAAAAAAGCTTCTGAATCTCAAACAAGCTTTCATTAGGGTACCATAGTTACCTAGGCTGTTATGACACTTTCTAAATAAAAATGAACAACAAGGTGGCGTTTAGGTGGTTTAATAATTATGGCTAGGTTAATCCAAAACCTTTGCTGACAGTAAAATAAAGCTATACGAATTTTTAAAGCTGTAGTTAGTTGAATTTCACTTAACAACTGACGGTTTTCGAACTAAAGAACGAGAAACGGAAGGAAATGTTAACGAACAGGCAGAACGGTTCATTGGGTTATACAATTAAAAGCAGGTTTATTCATTGAAAGGCTGGGGATTAAGTGACGGCCGGCATGATTCTGAACTGTGTAGCTGCAGACTTTTTTTTATTTTTAACATGTTCAACCATCTCATCTTAAACAATCTGTTATGAATGAGCTGCTGCCCAAAATAGATTGTGTAAATAAGCGGTTGTGGTCCCTAAAGCAAAGTTTATGTAAATAAACTTCTGATAATGATCTGGTTGCTATTGAGGTGCCTAAGATGAAACAACTTTACGTCAGTTATTAGATCCGTCAACAAACAGCTAAGGAAGTAGTTGGATTTATCTGCAAAAAGGTGGAGCGTTGCAATACAGTGGCTTTTGATTAAAAAAGGATCGTGCCGGAAAAATATTTTCTAAAGCATTCGATCCAGCAATTCGGAAAAAGTTCTAATTCGTGAGTTTGCACAGCGATCTCAAAATTTTCGGACTCTATCAACAGGCTTTCCGACAATAACATCTACTGCAACCTCAACCGATTCTACCATATAACTCAATCAATTCTGATGCCGCTGTCTGCACCTATCGCTCAACCGGCAATGCCGATTTCTGCCAGTGCTGACATTACTATTTATTATTACAACTCTAGCGGTAGTCGATCTAAATCGCATGAAATGTACTTATCGGTGTTGGAAAATGACTATGATGCCACTTGTACCACGAAAACATGATTTAATCGTCACCTGTCATAAAAGGTATAAATTTAATCCAACCGTCTTAAATTATGTATTATTTAGTGCTCCTAGAGCTCAATTTAAACTTTAAAATCGTTTCTTGTATAATTCATATATTGTTGGGATTGAGTCGAATATTTTAAACAATCCTAAATGTTTCTGGACCTATGCTGATTCGAAGCGGAACTGTAGATATACGCTAGCAAATGTCTCTCAATTATGTGACTGGTAGTGATCCACATATGTAGAATCACTAACATGTTTGCAGCATTTTTTGAAAATGTGTGTGTCCCTTCTTCGAAAGAGGATATCGATTTTGATTTTAGTAAAAAATTCAAACATTCAAATTCAGTTTGACACCGATGACGTTCTGCATGCACTGTTGAATGCAAATGTGAGTACACACAAAAAAATATTGCGGTGTGAATGGTATTTTATCCGAAAAAAACTTTATTTTTTATCCAATAGTACCATATTAACTCCGCAAGATCGGGTACAAATTTTAAAATATCCAAAAGGATCGAACAGTATACTTTTGGCACCGTTCGGAGTAAACGCAAAAGTTGTCAACAGCGGATTTTTTTAAAAGGTACTTCCCAGAGATTATTTTCGTTCTATCGGAGTAAATATTTACACCGTTTGGAGTTTTCGTGAAAAAGTAAAATTGTAAGAGATTTTGGCTTTATTAGTTAAATTCGCTAAAGCAACCTGCATATTCCTTCTGTATAATAGAATTTAAATTGTGATACAATCAGTCTAGTCGCAGCGGCCTGATGAGAAGATTCAATTCTCTTACAATATTCGGAACATATTAAAATCATATACATTAAAATAAAATACCAATGGGATAAAAACCATACACTCAAAAAATGTGCGGTGTTAATTGGTTTTTTATCCGAAAAAGTATTTTATTTTTCTCCAACTGAATATATTTTATAAAATTAAATACGCATCAACGGATAAATATTTTTATCTATCCGAAAAGATAAATTTTTATAAAAACTCCTTTTTGATTTAATAAAATGCACCTCTAGGTGTTTTCCTAAAGGTGAATGTTCCTGTTTGGGTTTTATGCGGTGTAAAAGTTTTTATCCAAATGTATTTTATGCCATTTTTATTATAATATCCGATTGGATTCAAATTATAAATATCCGATCGGTGGGACACTATGTAACACCGATTCGGTGTTGTGGCGACCTTTTATTTTTTTGTGTGTATGAGTGGTGGTCCGGACAAAATTCTCCCTATGAGAGTGCGCTTATGTTTTGGTTCAACCGCTGGCGTACCTCTTCATCAATTTGAGTTTGGCGAATGGAGTATTTCCTTCAATTTGGAAATTCAATTTCATTAAGCCAATATTCAAGAGTGGACGAAGATCAGATATCGAAAATTACCGGAGGTATTTTTATCTTATCGGCTATTCCTAAATTATTTGAATCGATGGTCAAAGACCGTATCTTTTTCTTAATTAAAAATTCCATTTCTGAAAATCAGCATGGTTTTTGCCCTGGACGATCAACTATGACAAATCTTGTTTTGTTCCCAAATTTTTTGACTTTAGCATTAGAGAGTGGTGACAGTGTTGAAGTAGTGTAAAGCATTCGCTAATATTGATCAACTCAAGTGCGATGTCCGTCCTTTAAAATGAATTTTGTCATATTTAACGAACCGTACTCAAAAAGTTCTTTTAAATAATATTTTATCTAGAGGTCTGGTGTCCCTCACAAGGTAGCCATCTAGGATCTCTTTTATTTATTACGTTCATAGACAAAGTGAAGCGGTGCTTCAAACATTGTGAGTTTTTGATTTATGCTGATGATGCAAAAGTATTTTACAAGATTAAAAATGAGGGCAATCTGCTAAATTTACAACAGGAATTAAGTATTTTCTATGTGAATGGTGTAACTTAAATAAGCTTTGGCTCAACGTTTCTAAATGTATAAAGTTATGAACTTTTCAAGAAGACGAAGTGGCTGTGATAATAGCTTATTGCTAAATGAAATTATGATTGATCGAGTCCATTCTTTTCTATATTTAGGCGTTTTATTATTTTCTTGAAATTTTTCGTTTATAGACCATATTGACAGATGCATCAGCAAGGCTAATTCAATGTTAGGGTTTTTAATCCGTTTCTCAAAAGTTTTTCATCAAACGCTTAAGTCGGGAGAAATTTTTGTATTGAGTACAAATCGATAGAAGTTAAGTTTAAAATAACGAGCTCCCTCATCAACGTACATATGAAACGGAAAATTCCACTCAGACGATCTCACGGCCAATTTGCTCGGTGGACCGAAAAATTAAAACAACACAACGAAAGAAGTTCACCGATTTAGATAATTGCATCAAAGAGAACCATTGTCCGGAGCCCGGAACATTTTCTCGAATCACCGAAGATAACATAAAATGAACTAAAGAATCGCTACAAATTAACTTTTCAACAAAAATGCCAGATGAAGGTAACGACGCTGATTATGAATTCGTCAGTAAATATGGCACTTGCAGACAAAACGTTATTATTGAAAAAGGAAAAGTGAGTGTAGAGGAAACGCTTGACTCACAATTTATCGTCTGGGTAGTTTTTTTGGCAATACTACCGAAACCCAGGGAAAAGTTATTTCCCATAAAATATTTTGCTAAAATGATAGCATTTCATCTAAAAAAAATGGAGGTGTGGCCAACACACGACTTTCTTTTACGAACAGCGAATTTTAAGAAGCTTTTATAATGCAAATTTCTTGCAAACTTTATTAAGATTGTTTTTATTTTTTCATGTTTTCTGTAAATTGAATATTTTTGAAATATTTGTAAAAATAAATTTTCTGTTTCACGGAATCTGGGGACCTGGAACCCCAAATATTATGTAAGAGATTAATGAAAATATATCTGTTTTGAGGTCCCTTGAGTCCGAAAAAGTAGGTTTCGAAATGATGTCTGTCTGTCAGTCTGTCCGTTTGTCTGCTCGTCTGTCAGTCTGTGTCTTTCTCTATAGTCCAGATGGCTTAACCAATCGAAATCGAACAAAAACTTTAGATTTAAGCTTTACTTATGTAAAAGAAAGTAATACAAAATAATAAATTTGTAAGAAGTTTGCTTAATTGGTTCCTCAAAATTCCCTGTTCATAGAAGAAATGTGTTGGCCACACATCAATTTTATTTTTTTTATAAAATTTTTTTTTTTAAATTTTTTTTTTAAATTTTTTTTTTTTTAATTTTTAATTTTTTTTTTCTATTTTTAATTTTTTTTTTTTTTATTTTGTTTTACTTTTATTTTTTGGACACATTTTGTTTTGATAGTTTTTTGTAAACCTTATACTTTTTGAGATATTTGCAAAACAAATTTTCTGGCCCAAGGGAGTGGCCACTTCCGGTTGCCCGATTTGGACTAAAATTCACTGGGGCCTTACAATTTATCAAAAAAACTTAAATCTGAAGTTTCAGTTGGATTGGTTAAGCCATCTGGGCTGTAGAGAGGACACAGACTGACAGACAGACGGACAGACTGACAGACAGACATCATTTCGAAACCCACTTTTTCGGACTCAGGGGACCTCAAAACAGATAAATCTTCAATAATCTCAAAGTCGAAAATTTTCATGATTACTATACTTTATTTTACTTACGTAAAAGAAAGTAAAAATTATAACTGGAACATTAAGGTTGTCACATTTTCATCAAAGTTCACCGCATCTTTACAAATACAACGTTAGCATTATAGTGATTACAATACCGGACCGTTTTATCAATCCTGGGCAGTGGCGTAACTAGGTCTCTACAGCAGCCGCAGTCGCGAGGGGCCCACTGTTATTGGGGCCCATGAGAATTATCAAGCGTTCGAATATTAGTTCAAAGTCAACTTAGATAGATGGTAGCTAAGATTAAACTTAAGGTAGATCATCCTTTCAAAATTGTCGAACGGGACATTTCTAGGAAATATTTAAGAAAAGGCGGTGGTCTAGTTTTTAGAGAAAGAAGAAATCGTTCCTGTTGCTATTAAATATTTTCTTAAGATAGACGCAACAATTTCTTCTAGGTTACTGTTGCTGAACGTCAGAGTAACATAATTACACATAATCTGACTCTATAAAAATAAAAATAGCTTTTGGTTCTGACAGATATTTAGATTTAGAAGAAAATTTGCTAAACTGATTTTAGAGTTTGCTGGGTAGATTTATTTGTAATATATGTATATATGTTTTGCCATAAACAAATTCAACCTTTTACAAATCATGTTTTGATTAGAAAAGGTTGAATTTGATTTGCAAAAATTTGAATGTGGTCGACAACAGATTAAATTTCTTTTGAAAAAGGATGATCAGATTTTTAAAGGCAGCAGCTAACACTAATCTGAAAAAATAAGAAATTGTTGAAACTTTCTTATAAAATTGGTTTAATTTCGGTGTTACTGAAATTGTTCGAGATCAATCAAGATTCACATAATATGTATAGAGATTATTCGGATTTTTCTGAAAGAGAGATTTCTTAAGTTTTTCGACATTTCTAGGATTATTCGAGATTTTTAAAGATTTTCAAATTTGTTAGAATTTTATTCAAAATGGTAATGTTCTACACTTAGCTTTGAGTTGTGATTCCTATAGCAGAGTTACATATATTGGTGCATTTACGGATAATTCGATATTTGAGAACTTTCCAGAATATTCAAGATACTTTAAAAATTCGACATTTTTGAGATTATTTCGAAATTCTTGATATTTTTCAAATTATATCCGAAATTTGTGATACTTTATCGTTTTATTTAGAAATCGTCATAGCCACTGAGTTTATTGCAAGAAATTTCGTTTTAATTGTATATTGAACTGAATCACGTTCTGCATCGTCTATACTCTCGAAATCAGATACTTAATATGAGTCTGGACAATAGGAAGAAATAAGTTGTTAACTAAAAGTTTTACTTGTTCATAGGTGCCAGAAGCATTTTAGGGGCCCAAGAAAAATGTTGCGGGGGGGAGGGACCTCGAAATTTGTAGTTACGCCACTGATCTTGGGATCCCGAGATTAAGGCTTTACAAACAAATCAAAATATAAAAATGTTAAATATTTGCTGCTTGTGATTCTAGGCTTGTTGAAGCCATTGGAAGTAAATTTTCATAAACGCGCTGCAAATGTGGCCCCTGAAGTCCGGTTCCCTCAAACATATTGATTTCCTTACCAACTGCGGTTACAAGATTTAAATTGTTTGAAATACTATCGGTATTAAACTAAGTATCATTCTGCGCTGAAATTCATTAGCCAGATTTTCTTGAGTACCTCCTCAAATATCTTACCTCGAATCAAATATTTTTCAATATCATTGAAAGAGTATAAAATAGACGTCGACGCAATTGTTGGAAGTTATGAAACCATTTCACTTCCTACCTCATCAACTCTTCTATGTAGTATTAAATAATCAACAATAAACTTTTTATGCAGGAACGTGTTGGGACTAGAAATATGTTTGTGTCAGCTTCAGTTACTGATTATTTGAAGACTGAGATGTAGTTCGTCTTTCACCAATTCAAATTTTCAATATATTTATTATCTTGTGAGCTAACGGATTGTATTGATTTTGCAGCTTATTTAACATAAATTTTAGCGCTGTAACGCAAGTTATGAGATTCGCTTCCCTTCGGCAAAGAGCTTCAACGATTACTTTGATGGGACGCAGAATTGAAAGTAAAGTTGACGCTTGCTGAAACTCAGAATGGATTAGTATACGGTACCACTTTCAATCTAAATTCGAATCGGTCAATCATATCAATCAAAGTATTCCATCGTGTCTTGATGTCTAATAGCAAGGCTTTTTCTTGGCCACCACATTTTTCGACATATTTTTGCAATACGCTATTATTTTTCGTCGGCGAATGTCGAAATATTCCGATAATTTGGCGAATTTTATCAACAATCGGTTTAATGTTGACATGTGACCCATCAAAATCATTTCATTTGTATCTATCATCATTGTCAGAGCTGACGTCTGCTGACTTCACTTTGAAATTGATCCGCATGTTAGATTTTTTTTGTAGAGCGCACATCTATTACGGCCAGTTGAATGTCATGATCAAAACATAGCTGGTGGTAGGTAGAAATTAATGAATCAGCCTTAAACATTATGCTGCACCATCTGAGGTTATGCACGCGACATGTTTTTCCAAAGAAAGACCAAACTTGCGAGAATTGCTTTACATTTGTCTGCCGGCATGCTTCCGCAAATCCTTACCATTTCCAAACTCCAAAATTTAAATTTAGTTTCAATTTCAGAATAATGAGCATTAAAATTATAATTAATGTAGCGTCGGTTACGCTTCGATGTCCATTTCAAAGAAGGACTTACTGATTGGACTGATTTTAGTTCGTATTTTAATTTGCCTTTTATTTTCTCATATAGCAACCGAGCTTCAAGGGAATTCCATCAACAGCGATTATTCCACAGTTAAGTCCCACAGTTTTCAGCTGTTTTTTAGACTTCTTCTGGTACTTGAAAAGTTCAATCCGTCAAGCAATCGAAATACATTAGAATTCGTGTTTACACAAGGGTTAAAAATGTGAAATGAACGATAAAAAATAATGGTTTCGTTAATGTCTCACGGAGTACTATACATACTATACAAATTAGCATAGTTTTTATAATTTTTTGAATTTGACAGTTCAAAAGGTTCCCTTGTCATTATGGGAGGAATGGTAAGGAAAGCAGAATATCTGATTTTCATTTGGTCTAGTGGTGATTCTTTATGCAGGTTTAAGTTAGCATAAGACATACGCGATTTAAATGAAGTTATAGGTTGAAATTTTTAGAATTGAATGGAGTAAGTTTAGTGTTTTTTTCGGATATGGTAGTGCTAAAGAGCCTGAAGGAGAGGTTACATCTAGTAAGGCTCAACAACTATGTCTAGAGCCATAGATTTTTGAGTCTATTGCATGTGTGGTAGGTATATAGAGTCAGTGATGATTAGTGTAAGTGGGAGATATTTGTTCCGATATTTGTTCCGATTGCAACTTAGTTTTGTAATTTTGATTTAAGAAATTTATGCCTGTATCCACGAAACTCCTTCCTTGCAAATCGTTAATTTTCGGAGGAAGCGTAAGCGCTTTTTGAAATTGAATTTGGCTTAATGTTTTTACAATAAAATTCTTGCCCCACATTATGAAAATATTTTTATTTGACAAAAATTAAGCGAAATATAACATTGAAAACTTTAAACGCCTCTTGAAACGCGACGATGTTGTACCAGAAGGGTCTCTTGGGATAGTGGAGCATGGGCGTTGATAAATCATATTCGAGATGCTTGTGTATGTTGTTATTTAGTGTGGTTGTATGTATGTATTTTGTTCCTTATGTCTGTTTTATTAAACAGTTTAACATAAATTAATAGAAAGCTAGCTCCAGAAATGGGGAAGCACTGCCAAAATTTTACATCAAGGAATCTTAGAGAAATAAGTGTGTACTCTGTTGGGTTTGCTAATCTATGTTAACTTGGGATGCGTGGTTGACCTAGAAAAAAAAACATGTTAATGTTTTAACTTCTACATTAAAATTTAGGCACGGTAGTTATACTATGCATGGGAGCTAGAGTTGTAAATGTATATTCGGGAGGCTGAAATGATGAGTGAATAGATAGTTAAGGTTATTTGGTTTTGTATTCAGCATTGGTTAGTTTGACTTTTTGAATTGCATTTAGTCGTGGATGGTGACATGGTTGCTGTTTCCGGGTCAATTTCTATAATTTTTGATATACCTTTCCTTCCTGTGAAAGGTGTCTATTGAATTCTAATAAAGAGAAACGCAGTTTTAGTTTATTCTGTGTTTATTCAATATGGTTTACAGAAAGATTAAAAGAAAAATTACATGCAACTCAATATATGTACATAGCAAGAAAAAAATAATCGACTTGCACAAGGCCAACTTATATATAGCATAACGTCGACTTGCTCAACGAAGAAAAAGATGAATTCAGTTGAAGTAGACAATGCATATTTTAACACTCCCACTCATTAGTTTACTTCCACAATTCCAAAGCCGCTCATGTTCCTTTGGAACTTATATCGTGTCAGTGGTTTTGTGAATGCATCCGCCAGCTGATCCTCACTTTGGACATAGTCAATTGAAATGATGTCTGACTGATAAAGATCCCGTATGAAATGATGCCTCACATCAATATGTTTCGTTCGATGATGCAATTCGGGATTTCTTACAAGCCGAATTGTACTTTGGTTGTCGATGAACAACAGTGTCGGTACCTTCTGTTTATGTCCAATATCCAATAGCAGTTGACGTATCCAAACTGCCTCTTTGGCCCCTTCGGCTGCGGCCATGTATTCCGCTTCGGTTGTAGACAACGCTACAGTCTGCTGCCGATGACTTCGTCATGTAACAATGCTTTGACCAATCAAGAAAACATATCCAGTTATTGATCGACGACGTTCGATATCTCTTGCATAGTCAGCATCAGTGTAACCACTTAATACGAAGGCATTGGCTTTCACGCTTCTGTATATGATGCCATAGTTCAATGTCCCTTTCAAATAACGAATAATTCGCTTCACAGCTGAAATATGCTCGGATATGATGGATTTTCCAGAAATCGGCTAACCTCTCCCACTGCATAAGAAATATCTGGTCTTGATACGTAGAGCAGCAAAATTACCCTATGGCCATTGATGATTCCATGAAATACACAATTGTCAGCAACAGATTGTGCCAGATCGCAATCAGTCAAAAAACCGGTGAACTTCTTGTTCCATGCTCTTGATGCTTGTTTAAGTCCATACAAGCTTTTCTTCAATCGACAAACTTTTCCACTAGTAATATTACTCATTCCCTCTGGTATTTCCATGTATATTTCTTCTTCGAGGTCACCGTTCAAAAAGGCAGTTTTGATGTCAAACTGCACCATTTCCATGTCTTCGGCTGCCGCAATTGCCAAAAACGTTCGCACTGAATCATATCGGACGACAGGGAAAACGTTTCACCATAATCAATCCCTGCATGTTGGGAATAGTCTTTTGCGACCAACCTCGCCTTGTATCGCAGTTGTTCGCTGTTTGTTTGCGTTTTAAATTTAAAAACCCATTTGCAACCAATAATATTACGATCATTTGGTCGGTTAACCAAATACCATGTGTTATTTTTCTTGAGTGCTTGAGTTCGTCACTCATTGCTTCCAGCCATTTCTCTGAGTAATCTGATTGAATTGCCTCCTTGTACGTTAATGGCTCGTCCATGATTGCTGAGTAACTAAATTCATCCGCAAATTTTCTCGGAGGATTGATCACTGGACGCAATGCATAATTTGAAATTACCGAATTGGGGTTTACTGGCCTCCCTGTTTTGACCGTCTTTGCTTCATCAATTGTTTCACCCAATTTATCTGCATTAGGCACAAACCTGGTCTCTCTTTCACGCATTGCAGACTTGCTCTTGTCCTCGTCAGAGTCAACCCAATACTGCATCATCTCGTCCTGCATATCGTTTTCGTTGAACTTCACATCACAACTGATGAACACATTTTTCGATTCCGCATCATATAAACGGAAATTCGTGGTTGTTGGCTCATAGCCAACGAGATGAACCTTTCGTGCCTTCGCGTCCCATTTCTTTCGACCCGTTTGTTTCGGCACTAATGCAAATCCTACTGTGCCAAAAACTTTTACATGACCCAAGTGCGGTTTTTCACCAGTCCATGATTCATACGGTGTCGTTTCTGGATTTCGTGTGCTGCATGATCGATTCCAGAAATAGACAGCCGTTCGTACTGCTTCTGGCCACAACATTTTATCGAGACCACTGGCAATCAACATTGTACGCGCTGACTCTTGAATCGTGCGATTGTCTCGTTCGATGAAACCATTTTGCTCAGGTGTGTATGGCGCAATACGTTCAATAACAATGCCCTTCTTTGACAACAATTTCTGTACATTCGTGTTAATGAATTCCGTTCCGTTATCGCATCGAATGTACTTCACGTGGTTTCCAGTAGCATTCTTCACCATCGGCAAAAAACCCTTAAAAATGTTGAAAACATCAGACTTGTGCTTCATGAAATAGGCATACCTGAAGCTCGTAGCCTCATCCTTTAGAAGCAAAAAATAGAGCATTTCGCCGACTCCAGTCTCGTTCATCTTCCCACACACATCAACGTGAATATATTGTCCCTTCTCCGCATTACGAATATTGCTTGATAAATGTGACGTTTTCTTCATTTTTCCATATTGACATTCCTCACAAAAGAACGTTTTTTCACCCGAAACAGACATTCTGTTGACTGTCATTTCTGCTAGTTGAACAGACATTCTGTTTCACTCGAAAAGCCATTCGAATTTGATTTCTTGCGTCTTTGAAACCAAACGCCCTCGTTGCACCATCGCAATCCATTATTTTGCAGTGATCACTATGAATCACTATTGAAAACCCCTTTGCCGTTGTCGATGCAGTTGCAAACAGATTTTGTTTTAAACCAGGTACGTATTTGACGTCTTCAAGTCGTATTGGAGACCACTTGCCATTGCACCAAGCTTCTAAACATATCGTGCCATAACCACTAATTTTCAGACGTTCATCGTTTGCAATGGTTACGTAGCCATCACCTTCAACACACTTTAATTCACTGAACCATTCTCGTCTCGATGCCATATGATTCGATGCGCCTGAGTCCGCCAGCCAAACATCGCTATACTTAGCTGAAATCACATCACAAATTGCGGCCGTAAAAGCCACCTCGCTTGACTCTTTTTCTTCAAATGAATTACTATTTCTGTTGCGTTTTGGACACTCACGCCGCCAATGACCTATTTCCTTACAGAAATTGCATTTCGAATTTTTTTTTAATTCTTCAATGGATGTATTTGATTTCTTACCGATTCCACGAGATTTTGCATAAAAAGCTGCCTCGGTCGATTCACTATCCATTTCCTTTTTTAGTTGATCCTCTTCCAATTTCAAGCGGGACAATAAATTATCTAATGTGCGACCTTCTTTCACATTGTACCATACCGTACGAAAATTCTTAAACTTGAAGGAGAGACTGCTGATGATTCTCATCATTTTTATATTTTCGGATAACTTCTCCCCTTGGTCTTCAATTTCGGCTGCCAGCAATGAGCATTTAGATACATTGCCATTACCGAATCCTCCTCAGTCATTTTTAGGGAAAAATATTCCTCATACAAATTCATGATTTACCTTGTGTAAACTTTCAATTTTTTCATAAATTTCTTTTGATGTTGTACACCTTAAAATGTGGTTTGCATTGGTCTTCGTTAATTGAAGCAAGTAATATCGATCTTGCCTTGCCATCTTTCTGCATCCATTTCTGTTTTTCGTCTGTTTCCTCTGGCACTAAGGTTTCATCGTTCACTACATCCAGCAAACCTTGTGCTCGTAATACCGCCGTTATTTGAAAATCCCATAACATAATATTCGTCCCATCCAAGCGATGATTCAAGAAAATTTGCTCAATTGATTTCGACGCCATTATACCATATACACTAAACTACGTTTAATCTTTAATTTCTTTCGCAATGTAACCACGTGTACTGGGCCCATAACCTATTGAATTCTAATAAAGAGAAACGCAGTTTTAGTTTATTCTGTGTTTATTCAGTATGGTTTACAGAAAGTTTAAAAGAAAAATTACATGCAAAAATAATCGACTTGCACAACAAAGGAAAAGATGAATTCAGTTGAAGTAGACAATGCATATTTTAACAGTGTTACTCTGAAGTCTGCCTTGGACATGTTCTTAAATCAAACAATGAACCAATCAATTCTATTTCACTTTAGTTTAGTTATTTTATTTGTTTAAATTTGTATTATGGTGTAGGTATTGTTGCCCGTATCAAATTGATTCATCAATAGGATGTGGGATTTGTCCGAAATGCCCTGAGGAAGAGCATACACGAAGGTAGTGAGAAATGCACGTAGGTGAGCGTGGAAGGTTTAAGGCGGAAGTAGGTGTTGCTGCGGAAGTAGGAAATTAGTATTGGCTTGTAAAAAAAAAATTTATGATGTATTTAGATTTCGTAAAAATAGTTAAACGTTTCAGCTACTTGTTCCAGCAGAGACAAGAGATTAAATATAATAATTAAGTAAGATTCCTAGTTACTAGGCCAAGAAGTTAGAGTTGTTGCTTAAGTTGCTTTAAACAAAAATTACGTTAGAATAATACAGGACTAGCGCTGGTATATTAGTTGTAACGGTGGTGACTGAAAACAGTGTAAAATTAACTGATGTCTGTATTATGTTTTATTAAGTTCAGGTGTGGAGGATGAAGCATGTCATGAATTTGTCTTAAATTACTAACGGGCCGATTTTGGCATTACTAACCACAGACCTTCGTTTTTTTTTGTGTGTAAAATGATGTATACGATGGGGCCCGGCCTTCTAATGCGTGATATCTTGATTATCATTTGGTCAAGAATTTCTTGCGTGTAACTCTTTAGTTAATCTCATTCCGAACATTAAAGAGAAATAACATTTTTTTATCTAAAATTATATATACGGAGTACCGACGGCTTAACAAAACATTCCAAATCTTATATCCGAATAACAAATCACAAAACTAAACTGTACACGCAAGAGTGGGAGTTATAAAGAAAATTAAAATTTACATAAAAAGAAAATCTCAACAAAGTAAAGAAAATCCAAACAGGTGTTAGTTTTGCGCTATAAATTCGTTCGTATTTTATTTAAAAAACTTTTCAAAATTTTTTTATCTTTGTATTTTAATGATAGATCAAATTTCATATGTATGACTGTTTGAAAATATTTTTTTTTGTCTATTTAATAGTTTCCTCTCAATATATTTGTTCGTTTTGTTTATTTTTCCAATTTCAAAAAAAAAAAAAATTAAAAATAGACATAAATATCTCGTAGACATACATACTTAATTAGATACAAACGTACACAAAGTATAGAAGAAAATATGTAATAGTTAAGATTTTTCTATATTTTGATAGTATTTTGTATATATTGTATATGAATATAGACTCGAGTCGATAATAAATTATCGACTAGATGATGATGATGATGATGATGATGAAGGTGGGATGATAAACAGTTTAAATTTCCAGACTCTAAATATATACACAATTTCCGTGGATAAATCGAAGAAAACCGCAAACGTCACAACACCGAATTTCTCCCCTTAAAATACAAAAGCAAGATAATCTTATTCCCTATCGTAAATTACACCCCTCCTAAATAATATTCCGTTTTGTCAATTTTTTTTTGTTTTTATTCCTTATTGCGGGCTACTCCCACGGGATCAATAAAATTATCACTAATTTTGGTATTTTGGTATTTTTGTGTTGTCTGTTTGTTGTTTTTTTAAACACAAAAATTTTTAAATAAATAAATGTTGACTGTTATTGTACTCTGTCTGTGTTATGGTTGATGTGCGCGGTTGGTGTTACCCGAGTAAAATATGTTTAGCATTTATTATGTTTTATTCGAGTGTCGTCATGTCTCTTGGGATGGATTTTTTTTTTTTTTTTTAAATTCGATAATAAGTTATGCTTTTGAGTGGTTTTTGTGTACTGTGTTGAAGTGATATTTCCGGATTGATGATTTTACAATTGGGACATGCCTTTATACACCAGTAAAATAGTATTTGTGCAAATACAATGATACAAAGAAACAGCAAAATTATAAAAACACAAACTTTTTTTTCTTTTCTTAATTCCGGTTCATTCTTGGGCCTAGGCAAGTTTCTGCTTGCTGATTTTTACTTTTCCCACTATAACGAAGTTATATTGGGTACTTGTGTCCTTTCTCCCAGTTCCGCCCTTCCATCCTTCCAGTTATACATTTTTATTAGTTTAAGTTGGCTTCCCATTCTCACAAATATTGTTAGTTTTGGTCGAAATTTTGTACAAATATAGATTTTAGTAATAAGCAGTTTGTGGTAACTTTTAGGTTCATTTGAAGCCAGAGTAAAGGGGGGAGTGGACGAGAATACTGCCAAAGAGATTTTTTTCAAAAACGGGATGATACATTTGATAATCCATCATTTACCTTTTCACAAAATTTGAAATCGATTGATATCGAACCATTAGCTGCAAATGGAAGAAGTGTATAATGAATGGCATTTATATAAGTAATACAAATTAAAATTCCAAATACTCCATAGCTTTCAACAGGATATTTTCAATAAGAATGCAGGTAGTTTGATGGTTAAATCAACCTTCCAAAGGGCAATACAAGGGCAAATCTCTGATCAACATACTTAAATTACATAAACTATGGCAAAATTGGACAAACCTATATCGGCTGATCTGATATAATTACTTCTTTAGCCGAAAGATTAGTTGGAGTAAGTAGAGTTTAAAGTATAAAGGGTGTTCATCACTCTTGATATTTTGTTGGGTGTTCATATAGCTATAGATTTAGTTTGAGGCCTATTCGGGTGCTCAATATTACTAATGAAGTGTCTAAACATTTTGCACATGCAAATATTTTCAAATTAAAATCTTATGAAACTTTTGGCAAACTAGATCTGGGAGTCCTCCAGTATGAGAAAAACCAAAAAACTCTTAAGTTATCGTATTAGACAAACCTGGGAGAGGCAAGTAAGTTGAATCGTACATCTTTGGAAACCTTTACTTGGTATCTTACGGGGCATGCAACTCTAGCAAGCAAGCAATTTTTATATGAAAGAAACAAAATATTTACGAACTAAACAAAATTTGGGAAATTCATTTGGGATTAAATTCAAATTAAAATTGACTTCGTGAAGAATTTTAAAGAGGATTTGTGATTCAACAAGCAGTGTCTGAGTATTGATTCCGCGGCTATTGCAAAGACCATTTAATATCAAGTAAATTAGTATAAGTTGTGCGGTTCATTTCGGCGATGAGGCCTATTTTTTGTTCAATACACGGATGGGTAAACAATTAAAATTTGATCGAAGTATACCTTAAAAATCTCGCGTGATGTTCGACCGAATATTATTATTCCTACAGTGAAAGTGATCAAAGCATAAAAAAAAAATTGTTGAAATTACAAAATTTTTATTAAAATACATAATGTACATACATTTTGCCTTTTGTTGGCCGACATTTTAAAATTCAGCCGACAAAGGTAAAAAAGTTACATTTTTATAAATTCAAAGTATTTTTTTAATAATGTTGCCATTGTTGGTTGGAAAGACAATTTTGTCAAAAATTCAAAATTTCGGTTTAAAAATTCGGGATAACATTTTGTTTTGTACCGTTGGTTCAATTGGGGGCTAAAATTGTATGGCGCTAAATTCTTTGGGAAATAATTAAACAAAATTTGGATAATTGTTTCTATATTTTGCAAACATATTCATTTAATGTGGACGTGCTTTCAAAACAGTAGCACTGAACGATTAGTATTAGTGTATTTTGTATCGTATATTTCTGCTTAATATCCAAATTTATTTTATGAAGAGGAGAAATTGTTAAGAGTCTGCAATTCAGTTTCGATCTGTGAGCATTGTGAAAAATAATTCACTTTTCAATCATCTTATCAGGATATAGTGGCTGAACTGCTAACTTATTACCCCAGTTTTTTTCTATAAAAATATTTCGCCTGATCACTAAACCTTATGTTCCTCTTAAAAGATTTGCAGGTTTTTAGCACCGGATATCTCATATTTCATGCTTCTAGAGGCTTAGTCCATCCGAATAATTAAACCAATTATTTCACCTAGCTCAGTCTTTCTGTATGGTTATTAAAGAATCGTTTAGCTCGCTTCCGCTGCTTGGCAAGATTTCTATTTCACCGTGTATCATTTTTGCTGCCGTTGATGCAAGACTTCTTAAGAGACTCAAAACTTGTTTTCCGCCATGATGTACGCTAGGTTGTAAGTAGTACCGTTACCAATTAAGTTTTAAACTTAATGTGAACAATCCATTTTTACTTTCGGTATAGATAAACCTCTGTTCTTATTTTAAATCAACTTTATTTGTTTTGTCACACCCCATTTAAGATACAAAAATTATTTGTGTGTAGTTAATGTATTATTGCGTTCCGCCATTGGTTATTTTAATCGAGTATAGTATATAGTATTGCATTTATTATTATTGTCATTATAATTTTTCATTTTTTTGAGCGGGCTGACTTTATCTAAAATAAATGTTTTCATTTACACCCAAACCTGTCTTTACACGGTCATTTTTACACGGTTTTTGTATTTAAATGATCACAATTACAAAGCCCAAAGCAGTGCAACTAAACCTGTTCACATTATAATTTTTACACGATGAAAACGTATTACCTATACCGTGTAAAAGCAGGGTTAGGTTTGAACCGCTGATTTATAAAAATGAAAGACTAATTCAAACATCATTGCTTGATTTCATGGTGAAATGAAATGCAACGCTCAAAAAAGCCACTATAGTGAGAATATAGTTAATTGGGTTATCTTATGAAGGAACAAGCTCCTAGAAATACCGACTGAAGATTTTGCGTTCCCAGTTTTTGGTAAATGGAATTTATGTTTTCAATTAAAATTGTTAAAATCGTATGCATGGTTAGCCTATTCTAAACGAGCGGGATCTTCATTGGGCAAAATGTGTTTTTTATTCGGCCGTGAAGTAGGAGGTAAAGTAGATCAATCTTTAAGTGCATTAGTATCAAAGGCTTATAAAAATGGAAATAATATGGAATATTTTTTTTAAATATTAGCAGCAGAGAGCAAAAAAAAAATGATACCGGCCCCATCTATTTATAAGCTCTATTGCGATACCCTGTGAAAAATAGTGATGAAAAACTTTAAAACCAGATTTCTAATTCATCAGCGGAAATTTGCGGAGAAACTTTACGTGATATCATGTTTTGCTGTGTAAATGATGCAAAATATTTCTCATTATTGGCTGACCGGATTTTTATGATTTATTCTGTCAACGTTGAATTAGCTTGTAGTTAAGTTAAATAATGTGGTTGGTCAGGAGTACGACACTATAATGAATACCCTATCAGAGAAATATCATAAACCATTGTTTGTGCATTGAGTGCTCACGCTTTAAATTTAATAATTAGCTCTCTTGTGAATTGTATTGGCGTTGCAAATCTTTTATTACTGTCTGTCTTCACAGAGACAATGCCTCTTAGAAAAAAAAGCAAGTACAAACAAAAACTTAGCTTATAAACCTATCCTTGGTGGATGATCAGATGATCGAATGGTATTCTTCAATGAAAAGAATATGGAACTAAACCTCCGAACAACCAAACCAATTTTTTGTATACAATGACTAATGCCGAATTTAATTAATGTGTATTCTGACACATCAAATTTATGCAAAAGCCTTCAGAAGATAAATGTTGATTTAGTGCAATACTGTTAGCATATCGAATTAATTATCAGCTTGTTCCAAACAATGCGCGAAAGAAGTGAAAATTCATCCAACAAAATATAACTATTAGCAGCACATATGTATGTTGCAAGATGTCAGAAGTGAAATGAAAACACTCAGAATAGTTAGGATACAATTCATTTCGTCAGAGTGCCCCATCAATTGATTCTAATAAATACTAGCGCGTTATAAATTAATTATCAAACTATACAAATTACAGCAATGTAAATGGAATTTGTTACCAGAAAACGATAAACCAAAGACCGCGATCGTTCAAGCCTACAAATTTCTGTGTTCTGCGGCAACTTCTGAAAGATGATCTTGATTTTGTAGTTTAAAGAAATCTTTGGGCTTTGTAATGTGAATGCTTCTGAAATATAAATAAATATCGAAAGACTTCTCATACCAGAGTACGAAATTGTTGCCTGAGAAATTAGACTCGATTAGAAAAGAATTAAGTTTACCACAGCGTTAAGATCATCAATAAAGATGACAACATATTTCGAATTTTTTAGGGCTTGAGTGATGGCACAATCCTCGGAATTATTTTATTTTGCATCCCTGAGTGTGCTCACTATCCATACCTAAAAACTAATATTTTCCACTTTTTTACGTCTTGAATGATTCATATTCGCAATCTTTTATATTTTTGAATAATTATATCCAAAAGAAACTGAATTTTTTACTGTCCATCTCCAAACATTATGTCCAGTAACAGTCCCCATTATATTTCTCCACTCATTAGTAACCAAAACGTAAGCAAAACACAGACAATAACCATTTCACAGTATGTATCACAAAAGAATAACAATAACGGCAACAACAATAAAACACCGAGCTCAAGATGAATAATGAAACAAAACCAACTTCTTTATGCGCGCGAGGAACAGTAAACGAGATTCACGGTGTTGCTGTTGTTGTATTCTCTTCTTTTAAATTTTTTTATTAAAATTGAATTTTGATTGTTATCATAAATTGATAAATAATAAACTGAATTCAATATGACACTTCTACTATATTATTAACGTCGTTGTTGTTAAAATTGTTAAATGGTTAAAATAAAAAAAAGTGTGTGTATATGTGTGCGTGATATGTGAATAAATCTGTAAAAACGGGGTGAATAAAAATTTTAATTTTTTTTAAATCTTCTTACATTACCATCCGTCATTAAGAAAAATTTATTAAACATCCTATGATTACGTTTTTTATACAAATAATCCAAAATAACATAAAAAAAAGAATACAATACCCCACAGGGTGAAAAATGATTATCAATTTAAAAAGAAAGAAAAGAAAAAAAAATTAAATCTTTTAAGCTATAAATAAAAATTCAAGATCTTAAGAACCACCACAAACTAACTACTTTTGTTATTGTTGTGATTTATGACTCTTTTCGTCCAGTCGCGCAAAGAAAGATTTGCCAAATCAAAAGAAATTTTTTTGTTTTTTTGTGTTTTAATCGTCCCACAATATATTTATGCAGAAAACGTGAAGAAATGCAAAACAAATGAAAATCAAAACTAATCGAATTGCTTTATCGCTCGCGAGTTAGTTTAGTCAATCAAATTTAACCCTAATCGAAGGCGGGGGGACACATTATATATTTTGTATTGATATAAAACACCGATCACATACAGTGTTAATTAACACAAAATAAAAAAAAACGTGTTGATTTGACAAAAATGTGTATAGATCTCTGGCTTGTCGCCGATAAATAAAACATAAATTTATTTGCTAATTAATTTAAAATAAATTAAAAAAAAGTTTTGGAATTTTTTTTTTAAATTTTGTTATCGCGTATTGTGTGTATGTGTGTGTGTTATCGAATATCTGTTATGTCTGATTATTGTTTGCAAATTTTATTTTTTGTATAGCGACCGTTACATTGAATGCTAAAGTGTGACATAACACTTTTTGGTTATAAATAGTGTGAGAAACTTTTATGAAATTGTAATGACTAAGGCTGGCAAATTTCAATGGAAAATGTGGTGCTAAAAATCGTAGAATATAGAAAGTCAGCAAATCAATTGTGCATGTTTGTACAATTTTTCCCAATGAAATGATTTCGGTTTAAATGGAAATGATAAGAAGAATAGAAAATTATTCTTATAACTTAAATTAAATTAAAAGTTCTTGCTCATCATAATGTTTTTCGATGTCTTCCGTCGATTCATCTGCGTTTGCAGAAAGTACTTCATCATAAAATTCTTGAGCACATTCTGGTACTACAAAAAATGCCAATAGCTTTTTTTACATCATTCATCTTTTGTTTTGAAACTTTGTTTCTCTTTGGTAATAAACTAAATCCTGAGGAAAGACTAGAGGTAATATTCGATATATTTGAATGGCTCCACTTCGAATCAATGATGGATCCAGAATAAGTGTTGCTAGCACCACCACTTACATCACCACTGAGCCCTTTCGTGTAGTTTATAACCCTTACTGCACTTATTTTAAACGACATTTTGGACTTCATCAGTCGCTTTGACTCTTTTTATAAGGCACCCAGTATTTACCAATTTTGATGACCTCGCCGCTCTGTTTTAGTATCTCATGGTACGCGTCAGGTGAAATTATTGTTTCCTTTTTAAATCCTTTTCTACTCGCTCGAAGACGCGATCCGGTAGCATAAAGCTGTGTCCTCTTACTGCACCCTGATTCCCTAAAAAATAAGATAATGGGTAAACGTGTAAACTCGTTAAAAACAAAGCTTTCTTTTATTAGTTTGCAATTTTTCGATTTTATTTGAAGTAGTAATCAAATCGAAAAATTGGGAATTCGTTAGAGTAGGCCTCGCTTTTTGCTAGTTTACACATTTACTCATTATCTTACTTTTTAGAGAATCAGGGTGCTGGAAAATAATGCTTAATACTTTTAAAAAGGTTGCTTTGCTCCATGAAGTAAATTAGTGCTGTCATTAAAATGTTGTTTTTATTTTAAGAAACACATGAGTTTGAAAAAAGTCTTAAATTTGTGGGAATATCATCTAACAGCGGCTGTCCTATGATCTGTTTGTGATTCAAGGCACAAATCGAACATCTTCTTTAAATTAAGCTCCTTGAAGTGAAAGATAACTTATTTTTACTTTGCCTTGTGAATGGTGGCTCTCACGGTAGTAGAAGGACCACCTTCTACCTCGTCGCTCTTTCGGTGTATCCATAGCATGTAATCGGTCTCTTTAGCAGTTGTTTGTTAAACATTTCAGTACTTAAGAAATACATAATAAGTTACCTTGCTAACAGCCTAGGCTACCCTGTTTGTAGACGCTCCAGTGACAGTTTTGAAAAGTTGAGTATAGACACGTACTAAAGTATTATCTCCCTTTCGTATGTAATATGTTATATTAGTAGCATGAGGTTTTTTATGCTCCTGCTTTCGCTTCCTTTTAGGGTAACAAATCTTCATATATTTGCCCAAAAACATGTCCTGGTTCACCTTGCTTACTTTGCTTTTAAGATGATGCGAAAACACTAATGTAATATAAAATAGTTTTATTAGGAAACCACAACAAACATAAGTTGTAGCTACTTACAACTTAAGTCATATAGTGAAATTTGTTTTGATGCACATCGAACATTTATTTTATTATGGATTTGTATAATGCAAACATTCATTTATAGGATCGTAGTCTTTCTTTTATTTTTACTAACTTTCTCCTTTCGATTTTTTCTGCCATTTGTTGTTGCAGTAACTGACGTTCTGTATTCACTATTTTCCTGCATATTAATTTGCACGATGATCACTCTTAAAAGTTTAATACCAACTGACCTGCAGTGCATGGGCGGATCTAGCTTTTAAGTTTGGGAGGGGTGGTAATTTTTAACTAATGTGTAACTATTATATACCTAAACAGAAATATCTTTTTTACAAAATCCGTTTTTAATTATTTATAAAATATATTGTATTTAAGAAGGACTTGGTCGCACCGAGTTTATGATTATTTCTTCTTTAGCCATCAATCCATGAACCAGGGTCGTTTTCATCCTGGCCAAAACTACTTTTTCTAATTTTTCCGAAAGTTGCTCCATATGCAATTTAAAAAAAAATATTAGTTTTTTTGCGTGCAAAAAAAACGATTGTTTCTTAAATAAGGATGCCTAAAGATAATCATTTAAGATTTTTTTATTGATAATTGTTGATTTTATAGCGCAAAGACGAAAACGACCATGATTCATGGAATTAAGGTGCTTAAAATACCTGCATGGACTGAGGATTAGTGTTAGTAGTTTGCTGCTGTCAATTAGGATGTGAGATATGCGTAAATACTAAAGTTTTTGTTTACATTTTATTTTCAATTGACTGGTAAATGTAATCAAGATTTTTTTTCATTCGTACATTATTTAATCCATTTTTTTTAGCATTATTTCTGTAAAATATCGAGTTTTAACCTCTCTGAATTTAACAAGTGCTTATATACACTTAGTCAGTTAATATGTCCATAGTTGAATTATTTGCGTTGATTTTAATGATTGAAATGTATATTTTTAGAGGTTTTTGTTTCATTTTGGGAGGGGTAATTACCCCCTCTACCCCTCCCTTGTATCCGCGCCTGCTGCAGTGAGACTATTTGTTCGACAAACCAAAACAGAAGTATGTAACTGTATTCACATAACAGTTACATTTACAAGACATCCTACAAATTTTATTCGGTTAAGCTTGTATCTATCTTTTTCTATCTCTCACACAAAACAAATTAAAAACCACGTGTAGGTGAAACAAATTTAGACGAAAAAGCGACAGGTATTAGTGATTATGTGTTTATTTATTTTCAAAAATAGAGAATAACGGTTTTTAAAACGAACCATCTTGTAACTATATCATTTCTGTAATAAGCGAGTTAACAATTAAAACACATTAATTTAAATGAATTAATATTAAGAGTTTATTTCAACAAGGATCTTCTGTACTGCGCTTATTAAGGTTTAAAAGACAAATGAACTTTTCTACATGCCATTTCGTTGCTCGCCTACTTAAGGCTAGGCCTATTACACGTTTTTTTTTTTTTTCGGCAGCAATTAAACAATTAATCTATGGACTTAACCACTCATAACTGTTGCCACATTTACCAGCCATACCTTTGTGGTGCTTTGCTAATACGACCACTGCGTGTTCTGACACCAGTTTCTATCCGTGGTTCAGGTAGTGATTGTGGTGTCCCATTCTGACTTGTATCAGACTCATTACTTCCAGCAGTTTCGTAATCTGACATTCAGTTCTTATTATCAATTTCGATCGAATGTTCCGATTCGCCCGCAACTACTAAATCCATGGGATTCTCTTCCCGACCAATATTACTATTGTTTTGTACCATGCTTTCTTGGGCTGGCTCAATTATTTGAATTTGCTGCAAATTATCCAAATACCCAGATTTCACATTTTCCTCAAACACTAAATCACTAGCATTAACGTCTTCATTCTTAGTCTTAGCAATAAATCTACGATTACGCCTAAAGTAATAATTAAACGAATCCTTAATGATATATGATCTATTATTTACATTTCCGACGATTTTGCCATAATGCCATTGTTTTCCATTTTTCTTGAAAATAATCAAATCATCCACGTTCAATAAAGGCAACGACCTTGCGCTCCGATCATAGTAGTATTTTTGTTTTTGTTTTTTGTTTTTTATTTTTTCTAGGACTGTTTCCTCTGAAATTCTGTTTCTAACAAGAACACGTTCCGATACCGACAGTCCGGTTTTCATGAGTCGACCAAAGAACAATTCCGATGGTGAAGCTCGCATACTTGCAATGGGTGTTGTATTGTACTCGAGGATTCGATACTGGAAAGTGTCAATCTCATTGGCTTCATAACATCGTTTAAGAATGTTCTTTGCGATTGCAACCCCCTTTTCAGCAAGTCCATTACTTTGAGCATATGTCGGGCTTGAATACTTTACTTGAACATTGAATTTTCGACCGAATTTTTCAAATTCACTCGAATTAAATGGAACATTATCAGATTTGATTATCGTCGGATATCCAATTTTATTAAAAATCTTACAAATGGCGGTAATGAGATGACCAGACGTCTTGTTATTTACCGGCATTGCGACCAAATAATTTGAATACGCATCAAAAATTGATAAAAAATCCCTACCAGCGTATTCAAATAAATCCATCGATACAATATGATCCGGGTATTTTGGGTCCATTTCCTGAACCAATGGTTCTTTTTGGTTGTTCCATTTAAACTTTTCACAAACATTACATGATGTAATCATCTCTTTAATTTGCTTGTTCATTCCTGGCCAATAGTATAACCTTCTTGCTCTTGCAAGTGGTTTTTCGATCCCAAGATGTGGTGCATGTAACCATTTGGCTGTAATTTGCTTGGAATCACCAGCCTATGATTTAAAAGCAATACGCCATTTTCAAAATGCAATTCCGATTTAAGTTTGTGAAACTTTTGGCAATATTCATTCAACTGGTGATATCCAGGCCAACCATTTCGAATGTAATCACAAATCTTTTTAAGGTTTTCATCCGATTCCAAAAGTTCCCTGTAATAGTCGTAATTGTCCTTTGACATACAAACATTTCTTGTGATACTGTGAATTACTTCGGATATTTCATTCAATTCGGAGGTTTCCTCTAATTGAGCACGTGAAAGGCAGTCAGCCAATAACATGTGTTTTCCCGGTTTGTATACGATTTTGATTCCAGGATATTTCAGAAGCATCATAAACATTCTTTGAAGCCTAGGCGTTACATTGTCAATGTCGCGCAAGTCTAGACTCTCTAGTGGCTTATGATCGCTTTCCACAATGAATCTGTGTCCATAAACGAGGTTATGGAAACACTTGCATGCGAAAACCACAGCCAACAGCTCTTTTTCAATTTGTGCCCATCTTTGCTCACATTTGGTCAAAGTTCTCGATGCATATGCCACTGGATATTCATTTTGCATCAAGCCCGAGCCAAGTCCATTTTTCGATGCATCAGTCTGAATAACAATAGATTTGGCTGGATCGTATGGCTTTAGAACCGGATCTGACGTAATAATTTTCTTGAGATTTTCAAGCTCACAATCATGTTTCTCATTCCACTCAAATGGAATATTCTTTCCCGACAGTAATCGTAGCTCGGCTGTCATTTTCGACAGATTTGGCATGAACAATAACCGCATTACACCATGTTTGTCAGTTGGCTTTTTAATTTTGAAAATTGCCTCAATATGTTTTGGGTTCGGCTTAATTTTTCCTTTTGTTAAAATATGACCCATGAATTTTACTTCCGATTTGCGATACTGTATTTTTTCAGGATTAAACTTGATATTATTTAAGCGTGCACGCTCAGGAACCATTACCAGAGTTTTATCGTGTTCTTCTACATTAGGGGCTACTATTCCAATGTCATCAAAATACACAAAGACTCCCGGTATGTCACCAAATATTTGAACCATACGTCTTTGAGAAATCTCTGGTGAAAAATTCAAACCAAATGCTAACCTTTCAAATTTATAACGACCAAATGGTGTCATAAATGTTGTTAGTTCCGAACTTTTTCCATCCAATTCCAGTTGCCAGAACCCATTTGAACAGTCCAAGACAGTGAATATTTCTTTGTTAACCAGTTCCAATGTTAAATCATCTATGGTAGGAATCAAAAAATGTTCGCGCTTAAGGCACTTATTAAGTGGTTTTGGGTCTAAACAAATGCGTAAATCACCATTTGATTTCTCAACCACCTGTAAATTATTAACCCAATCCGTTGGGTGAGAGACCGGTGAAATGATTCCATTTTTAACCATTTCCTCAAGTTTTGGTTTAAGTTTTTTAACTATCGTGTCTGGAAAACGTTTTCTATAATGAACGACTGGCCTTACATTTTCTTGTAAATGTATTGTAATTTTTCCTGGAATTTTACCATTTCCCGTAATTACATCACTATTGTCATTTACGAATCTATCCGCCGAGACCGTAATTGAGTCAACATTCAAGCGTTTAACCAGTTTGAATTCAGTGTATGTTTGACGTACAAGTATTGGTTCATATGAATCATCAGCAACTAAAAATTCCGTTAATTTATTTTCATTCCGTTCTGAATCAACAAGCTGAAGTTTAGCAATACCAAAAATTTTAACTTTATTACTACTATAATCATATACCGGCCGGTTATTTTGTTCATTGCTCATTTTAATTTTGAGTTTCTTAATAACTTTTACTGGAACACAATTAACATCAGCGCCCGTATCGATCTTAAATTTGACTACCTCCTCGCCTATTCTGTACGTCTTCGTCCATATTTCATTTTTCTTTCCGATTGAATTTAGTCTATAAATATAATTATCCAGACTCAGCGTGTTTTCTATCTTATAAATATTCTCCTTTTCAATTTCACCTGACATTCCACCCCAACTAAGATCGTCGACCCGTTTTCCATTCGACTTTGAATCCGATGTACTTGCATTCGATTTTTTGTTAGCGTCCGGTTTACCCTTTTTACGACACATACGCCGGAAATGTCCCCTTTTACCGCATTCACAGGTGACATTTTTTGCTGGACACTTGCTTCTGTGCTCTGCATTCCATTCGCCAACACAGTTGAAACAAAAACGTTTGTTGTTTACGTTGATTGCATTTACTGAATCGGTGTCTATGTTTTCCGATAATCTTACAGCTGCGATCGATTGCTTTGATGCTAAAACGCTCTTGTTAATATTCGCTGATTCAAACGTTTTATACATTTCAACGACACGTTCCAATGTTTCTTCACGTCCATCGAGCAACTTCAATTGAAATTTCTTGTCAAAAACCCCAGTAATTATATGGTCACGTAACAATCGATCTTCATACGATGCTCCGCACTTACAGTTGAATTCATACCGTTCGATTTGTGCGCGAAGCTCACTCAAAAATTCATTGAATGGTTGACGTTCCCTTTGAATCAAATTATTGAATTTAAATGATTCCATTGTCACATTTTTTTGTGGTAAACAATGCGCATCAAAGGCTTCCACTACTTCCTTCAATGTTCGTTGCTTTGTTTCACTTTCCGTACGTTCAGCTTCAGTATCTGTTGCCATTATTTTACGAGTCACAGTGACTGTACCAAGCAAAGCATCTTGTGATCCATCATTTGGAAATAATGTATTATACATGTTGGCGCCCTTTGTTCCAATCAACCAAAGAAAAATTGCTACTTTTGTTGATTCTGGTTGTTTCATTTTGTCTTTGGCGATCATGTACACCAAAAAATCACGTTTCCAACTTTTCCAATCCGATGACAAATTTGCACAATCCAAGTCTCTCAAATCTTTCCGCGTATCAGCCATTTTGGTTAATATTTAACTTTTAACATCTGACACCATGTAATAAGCGAGTTAATAATTAAAACACATTAATTTAAATGAATTAATATTAAGAGTTTATTTCAACAAAGGATCTTCTGTACTCCGCTTATTAAGGTTTAAAAGACAACTGAACTTTTCTACATGCCATTTCGTTGCTCGCCTACTTAAGGCTAGGCTTATTACAATTTCTATTCACATAAGTACATATTATGTGGATATCAAAATAATTTACATACACCTTCCACAATATTTCGTTTTGAGAAAACTCTTCGAACTTTGTTAATTTTTGTAAAAACTCGAATATTTAAAATATTTTTTGTGTGGCCCTCGTCAGGTTTAGAATCAATTGTATTGGCTTAATAGATAGGAAATAAAAACTCACAAATTTTGACACCCATATCTCAGTTTTACAATTTTGGCGTTTGTTGAGTTTTGAAAAAATGCTCCTCAATTTGTCTTAGTTGTTTTTAAATCTTTTAATCATTAGATAATTTTGTTTAATGACTTTTTATAATTTTAATTCACAAGATCGTAGCTTCGCTGACTTTCTTCCGTTTTTCTCTGGTTTTCCCTATGTTAATTTACCATCTAATAATTTGCTACCTGATTTTTAGAGTGTTCAAGTTCAAATCTTGCATCAAAATATAAAGCCAGATTTAATATTTTTGAGCGAAATTTGGATTAATAACGATGAGACGAAATTGTATCGCTTAAATGATTTTCAATTAATTTGTTGCTGTAATAACGGTTACCATTCTGGAGGAGTCTGAGTGTTTTACAAAAATGATTTAAATTATTTATTTGAGACTACAAACCTTTTATCAGCTGATGTTTCCAAGGTTAAACTCAACTGTCGATATGTAATGAAACGTATGTTTTTGTTTGTGTGTATCGTTTGCATTCGGTTTCTCTGAATGATTTTATGAATAATTTTCTATTTATCGAAGACAAATTCGTAACAATAATCTTATCGTTTTGGGTCACTTCAACGTTGACATTTTAAGCGACTCTACTAATTGCGATACTTATGTTTGTATGATGTCATCTGAGGGTTTATATTCTTGTATTATTGAACCGACCAAAGTTACATCTAGTTCGTTCTCTTGTTTAGATCATGGCTTTTTAACGTTTCATTATTGAACTATATGACTGTTGACCATCATCTTATACATATTAAGTTTAATATCATCTAGCTTAAGATATATAACTGCATAACTGATAAGCCTATATTTAATTTGTGGAAATGTTTAATGCAGGCGATTTCTCCTCTATTTTCAATATTAATGATCCAGCTGCTATGCAACTCATAAACTTTTAGAACTATGGAATCTAGTTTATTTATATAGTTTAAAAAAAAAAAACTGCGTAAAAGGTGTCCTATTAAGCCATAGATATTTGGAACCTTATATTGAAAGTAAAAAGTGGTTGCTGAAAAAGCGCAAGCGTGTTAAAGATAATGATCGCTTCCAACATACTGTTAAATTTAGCCGAATAAGTGAAAAGTCGATAATGCAGATTGTATTACTTCGGTCGAAAGTAAAATACCGTATAATATATTTGTATAAAATTAGCCTCTGGAGTATTATGTCTGGAGATGTATTTTATAGATGTGACTTGTCAATAGGTATCGCAAAAAAAAAATTCAATGATTAGAAAAACAAAAATCAGTGTTCGAAACTGCACCTAAACTTAACCTAATCTAACATCCACCTAAACCATCAAATCTCTGGCCAACTCAAACGAACTTCCGCAAACTCAACGCCCAACTCAATCCTCAAACCAGCATATATAAAAAAATGATCATCACGATAATACCACCATGTTGTTTTGAGTCACTCGTAAGACAGGTACCCGATCTTCTTGACGTACAGGTTCCAAAAACTTCTCGTTTCCCCGCCTTGACCATAGAAACAGATTGGGAAAAAAGAAATACAAATCATATTAGTCGTTCTCGCGAGATACCTTGGGTACATCCAGACGTCCAGACAGATGGATGGGCATGTTTTAACGTTGGTCCAAAAGGGCCAAAGTTATTGAAATCCTGTCAACAATAACCAAAAATGTTGTTGGTCTAAAACCACTTTTCTCCGCGTTTTGAAAGACACTGAGTCGGAAAATGCAAACAAAATATGTCCGTCCGCCTGCATTTAAGTCATGATGTCTGCCTGTACTCATGGTATTTCAAGGACGGCTTGTTCGATTTGCAATTTTGTTTTCGTCTATCTGTTTCTATGGTTAAGCCAAAGAATTGAAATGCTTTTGGACCACGTTGATTAATTTTTTATATATGCTGGTTTGAGGGTTGAGTTGGGTATTAAGTTTGCGGTTGACCTGAGTTCCATTTGCAGGTTGAGTTGGGCTTAAGCATGAGTTGAGTTGGAGTTGGGTTAGAGCTAAGTCAGCAGTTCAGCAGGGGATTAATTCGTGTGGTGAATTGACTGTTGGTTTAGGGATTGAGTTTGGAGTTTAGTGAACGGTTGAGGTGGGAGTCGTGTTTAGGGATTGAGTAGGGAATTGAGTTTGAAATTGAGTTGAGGATTGAATTTGTGATTGAGTACCGGTTGATTAGGGTTGCCTTGGGGTTGAGGTAGGTTTATTCAGCAAATCAGTTGAGGATTTATGGGGGAATTGAGTTGAGATTTGAGTTGGAAGTTAGCTTGACTTGTTCTGAGTTGAGTTCATGTACGCATGTAGTTTTTCAGATTTGATTATTGAGTTGGGCATTTATTTGAGGGTTACGTTGAGTAATTTTTAAACCGTGTTGATTTAGGGTTTGAGTTAAACGTTTAGTTTGGGGTTGAGTTGGGATTAAGCTATGATTGACGTTAGGGTTGGGTTGAGAAAAGTTAGATTGAGTTGATTTTCGGATTGAGTTGGCTGTTGAGTGTAGAGTTAAGAAGAGTGTTGAGATTTGGTTCGAGCTAAGTTGAGTTGGGGTTGAATTAGTTTGCGTTGGGGTTCAATTGGGGAATTATTTGAGGCTTGATTACAGGATTGCGTTAAGTTTAGGGTTAGATTTGGGATTGATTTGGTGATTGAGTTGAGGGTTGGATTGACGTTAGAGATTGATTTGAGTCAATTTTCGGGACCGAAGTTATCATCACCTCGTGAGGTTTCTTTATTTTTCTGTTTTTTATTTTTTGGACTTAGAAACTTTCAAAAAGTCGTTTGGATTTGGACAAACCAAATTTTGATCATTTTTAACATTATTTCAATAACTTTGTTCGCCCTTGCGGACAGAAAATAAAAGACTTACATTGTTCAATGTAGGCGCCTGAAATCGATTTTTTTCCTGACTGAGAAAAACTAAAAAAATTATAAAATTTATTAAATTGATAGAAATTATGAAATTTATAGAGTTTATAGAATTATTAAAATTTTTAGAATTTATATAGAACTCTGTCAGTTGAAACAATTTATAAAACTCATAGAATCTCCAAAATTTAAAGAATTTCGACATATAGCCTCGAGTTTGATACTCCCTGCAGACCAAAAATAAGAATAAATCAATTACAACTTGCATTGAGAGACATTAAAAACAATTGATCGAAATGATCGAAACGTCTCACTTGAGATGCGGTAGGGGTCGCTTGCATCCCCTAAGCCATTGATTACAGCATTATTTTAGATTATTGATTTATTTTAGAATTTACAAAATTTAGATAAATTAAGGAACTTATTAAAAAATTTAATATAGGATTAATAGAACTGCCAGAATTGACAAAAGTTAAGGAATTCTAGAATTTATAGGGTTTATAAAATTTATAAGATTCACAGAATTTACAGGAATTAACAAATTTCTAGACTTGAAATTTGCAAAATTTGTGTAATTTATTTTAGAATTTAGGGAAATCATAAATTTGTTTTAACGATTTTAGTGCGTATTTCAAGGTTTAGTATGCATATTTGCATACATAGGGGACCCCAGTTTGTAGCCCGTATATAACATGTATTTAACAACTTTTGCTTTAAAAAGCCATACCTTTGGTGTTTCTGCGGATATTCATTTATGAATCTGTTCTGGGGTTTTAAGATTTTCATCGAGCTTTATAGTGAAAAACATAAACACATAAGGTAATCCACATTTTTGAAATTCCATCATCCAAACGTAAGCAACTATTGCGCGAAATAATTGTCCACTTAATATTTCTTTCAGCAAAGCAAAGTTTTAAGTGAAAATTACTACAATAAAAAATGGAGTATCACACGATTCTTGATTAAGGTATTTACAATTTTTTCAATTCTCTCTACAGGTTACTGTTATAAAAAGATCGGGTCATCCATGTATTCTTACAATAGTCATTGCTCTTTGATATACATATAGTTGCTGCATATATCACGGATAGATTCTGAAAATTAGCGGGATTATTTAATGCACTTATTGATACGCGATCTACTAACACTTGATATTTGCATGGAAACATATGTCCGGAACCCGCACAATTTTGATATGCCAAATGAATTGAATAGTTTTTAAAAGCGTCAATATCTCCGCGTCTAACGTCTTTTCCACTTATCTCCACATCGTTTATCAAACCAAAATTACTAATATTCAAATTATTCGAGTTTAGGAGTAATCTCGACTGTCTTGTTTATAATTTTGAATTCTATAGGCCCGCCCGCTATCTTATAGGGGCCTCTTTCATGAATTTAAAATTTTAATTAGATTAAGTTCTACAATTTTGTGTTGCAAAAACCAAACTATTTGTTGTTGAAACAAAATATTTATTTGTTAAAAATGGGAGGCCCCACAGATGTGAATGTGAATTTCAACTCACTGTTACCCTCTTGAATAAATAGCTCTAAGCAAATATTCCAATACTGTTCAGCGACATTAACGTAAATTCAAGCTAGATTCACTTGGATTTGGCCATATATAATAGTTTTGGGATATTGAGCAAACTCAACTTAAGTCAAAATGATTCTGAACAATAATACTAGAACGTCTCCATTGAATTCAAATAAATTCGAATGCATTATTTCCTCATAGAAATTACTTTTTGTTTAAGAACCCCTCCCTCGACGAATTTCTGTACGCCACTGTAAGATTATGTACATATATAAAATCCCAAACTTCGAGAATAACGAAATTTCGAATACAACGTTTCTTCCTTATAACGAATAAAATGTTTAGTCCCTTGAGGTTCGTTATAACCAAGTCAACAATATTCTCCGTTAGTGAAGCCTACTAGGTTATGTCTACTGTACCGTACTTTAACAATAGCGCATTTAATGATTTTATTTATTGCTAAATGTTAAATTTTTGGATACAATTAAAATTAGAACAAACATTTTACAGGTAGTGTTTATCTTTATTATAAAAAACAAAACGATTTAAGCAAAATATTTTTAAAGTTGAGAACGAGCTTCGAGAATTTTTGCAATTATAATTAATTATGCTATAGCTCCGGTATTCAACAAGGAGATCTCTGTCGCCGATACTCTTTAATGTGATCTCTGATTTTAGAGGCCATGACGCAATTTACTTTAGCATTGGTAACTACATATTTAAGCGAGTTACAAGATTCACATACTTGGGACTTCCTAATGGTGGCGTCCGTGCTTTGTGTCATTGATGGAAACTGATGACAAAGGTCATTAGAGTGATACTCTAAAATGCAGGTAATAGCAATTTCTTAAACTTGAACTACATGTGGGTAATCTATACATCAAGGTCGTTCAGTTTGTCTTCTTTGACGCACTGTATCTCAAACAGGTATTGAAAAAGGGGTCCTGAAACGTTTTAAGAGAAAGAGATTTTCCATTTATGAACATGTAAGCAGCATATTTAAAATAAGCATTTTTCATTTCTGCCGTTCCAGTGACGCATTTCGTCAAATTTGTTAAATTATTGTTTAATAATTTAATAATTTGAGTTATTTTATATTATTTATCATTAATTTAAATGAAAAATGTGCAGCAGTAGTTGGCAAGGTGTACTCGTTTAAGTTTGGCCAAATTTAACTTAAGTGATTACCAATTGATCGTTGTGTTTGCTTAGTATTTTATTAATGCAAAGCATGAGCACGATGCTATAAATTTTGGTATGACATTATTTGTTTCGGTGATTTTCTCTCCAAATAACTCGCCTTTTGTTTTGGCCTCAATTTTAAAGTTTATCTTCTTAATTGTTGCTTGTTATTTCTGAAGTACCTATTCATTTTAAGGAATTCGCACTAAATAATTTTTGAATGATTTTTTTTGTTAATTGTATTATGGGGACATCCATACCTAACTTATCTAATCCAGAAAATTGACAATATTTGAGTGTAACTTATCTTAGTTCGAATAATTGATAATTATAAATAAACTAATTAATTTCTAAATACTCTAATTATAGCACTACAAAATCCTAAACATTTACTGTTTTTTTTTTTTCTAAAACAATAAAAATCCTATGAAATCGGGGTTTGAGAAGTTAAAAAATATATTATTTTCTTAGCTTAAGGCATTGTCAAACGCAAAACCTCTGACCGAATTTTTAAACCGACGCTTCCAATTTTTAATAAATTTGTTATTTTAACATCGAAAAAATTAAAAAAAAAATTGAATTTTGAAAGCCGCATCATAATTTAATAAGTTTGTTAAAATTACATAAGTTGCTTTAAAGAAAATACCTTCTTAACTTGTCGGCTGAATTTCGATATGTGAAATTTTATAATTTAATATTTTGATGACTTTTACGAACTCGAACCATTTTCAAAAACACGAAATGATGATTGATTGATTGCTCGCAAGTAAATCAAAGATTGCTTGCAAGGAAACACAAAAAAAATTTCCGAGTTGAACAACTAGATAGATTTACTTGAAATTTGATGTTTTGATTTTGCTTGGGCTTGCAATAATACATTTTTGTTGGTTTCTTATCGAAATTTTACGCTAGTTTTCGTTCTTTACTGCGTACGCGACTTCTCAGTCGTCGGAAATATTTGCTTGCCTTACATGAGGCTTCGTGCGTTACTATAACAAAATTCGCGTCCATTAAAGCGATCTCAAATCTACCAATGGGACAACAAGAGGCATTACCTGAAGCCATCTCTTTAAAAAATTAATTAAATTTTGCAGAAAGGAAGATCCTGGAGTCAATAAACTGCCTTCACTGTAGATGGGTTCCGACATTGATCCACGTTGAGGACGATGCCAGCACGTGGAAACTGCCAAAACCGTATATCCACATAGAATTCATAAGAAAGAGCCCCGACGGAAATGTACGTCAAGCCGACGTAAGAGTCACATCGTAAACATTGATGGATTCTACATTTCTCTACGTTTTCATCGTTAGCCGATCTGGTTCCAGATCAGAATGCGCAAGTGGTAACTAGCAGGTTGTCTAAATTTCCAAGCAGATACATATTTACAAAAACTGCAAATTTAAAAAAAAAATATTCTATGTGTTTTTTCTACAGTTTACGTGAAATTTTGAATTTTTGAAATCGATGTTTTTGAACAAAATCCAGATACAGGAAATTTTGATATTTTTAAAATTCGAAATTTTAAGGCCCAAATTGGAATACCGATATATTGAAACGAAAAAATCGTTTGTGTGTAATCGAACAGCACCTAATCAAATAAAAATCCATATTTTTAATTTCCCATGACTCCAACAGTAGAAAAAGTGCAAGCTAGTAAAATGTAGTAACAACGCATGAAAAATACTAAACCACTCTAAACACAACATACATACATATGAGCGATACATCAACATGGCATATAAAAAGTAAAAAGTAAAATTAAACAAAAAAAAAAAAACTGAAAAAGAAAACATTTAAATTTAAACAAAAAATATAACATAAATTCAATAATAAGGAGAGCGATGATGATATTTGATATCCCATTAACAAAATTCATTACTCGAGTGTACCAACAAAAAAAAAAAAAGATATCCAACAACAACAAAATACATACACATAAAACAGTAGGGTGTTCCATATGTATTGGGAAATAATTTTGGATTAGAATTAGATTAGCATCGCGCGATATAATTACTTCAATGACACACTGAATATATGGAGGCGATTAAGTAATTAAATCGTTAAAGGGTGTTTCATACACAAAAATTCTTGCCATCTATAATCATGTACCTGAAACATTTTTTTTTGACAGATCAGATAACAATCTACAGTAAACAGTTATATTATTGATAATTCGATTAAATTAAATTGACAATCGTATTTATATTATAAGAGAAACAAAACACGCAATAACGATCGAAAATAAATTAGTAATCCCTACGGGAAATCTTTATCTTTTGTATAATACGTTGTACCTCTATTATTAAAAAAAAATAAAGAAAACCAAGTTCTGAACACCTCCACACAACCGATCGAACGTAGCCGATAAGAAGAGACTTAAAACATAAATCAAACCAAAATAATACATAAAATTCAATTAAATATTTAATAAATTTTTTTGGTTTAAATTGTCTAATAAAAATTCCCCAAAAAAGGTCTGTCAAATAAATTTCCTCGAATTGTATGTTTAATTAAAATTTGTTTATATGTTATACCTATATAGTGAAATAGGTAGACTTTATGGGACCTCATGTAGGCCACCTAAATTTGTCGTTTCTATAAAACATAAAAACACTTGAATTTGGCTACCATGACATTTAAATTATGATTACGAGACGCACGCACTTTAGAAATTGTCCACCCTGCCGTGCGGCAATAATCGTAATCATAATAAATTTGTACTATAAATGTATAACGACGATATGGATACATAGAAACAATGAAATTCTCCATTGAATGCAATACACACAGACATTATGTTTATAATAAAAAAAATACAAAATTTTATATACAAAAATAACACCAACAACAACTTAGATATTAACAAAATTATGTTTTGTATGTATGTAGATATATTTGATATATAAAAAAAGAAGACATACAGACATATCAACACCATATTGTGGCTGTAATTTGATACTTTTGTTTGCCATCCCAACATCGTTTTTCTCTTTGCTTCTTTTTTATTTCGATTTTTTTTTTTTTTTTTTCGTTAGATTCCCTGATATTTATAGCGAGTTGTTGGTATAGAATCGAAAAATATGTGTATACTGTATTTGTACTATACACATAGGCATGTATGTATATAAACAGAGTTTGGCTAATGTGTTTTTCCACTTCCAGAAAAACTGTTTTCTTTTGTTACGAAAAAAAAAAAAATTCTGGTTTATAAAAATAACAGAGAGACATTATAGATGAGAAACAGATTAGATTATCTCGACGTTGTTTTTTTTTTTTGTCTTTCGATATAGATCAGATCACCTTGGTGAAAAATGTTTGAATAGACTTTTCTTGTGTATAATATTGATGTGAGATATGCGAGACACGAGAAAGAAATATTTACTACATAGGCTGTTGACGTATGGGAAATGATTAATGTCGATTTCGATTCACCTTTTACCAAATCTTTAAAAGATCACTCTCTACTGCTGGTGAATCGAACAGTTGCTCCTTAATATATATGTGTGTGTGTATGACGTTTGTATAAACATAACCTATAATTTTCATTAAATCCATATTTGTGTATTAATTAAACACAAATTAATTCTTTAATATAAAATATTTATAAAAAAATAAACAGAAACACAAAAAAAAACACAAAACACAAATGACGCTTTCAATAAACTCAAATCGAATAAAATGTCATTCAAAATGACAGTTCTATTTGTGTTTGTGTTTGTAAATCTGCCAAAAAATCGAGATTCGTAAAACAACAACAATTTTGCTCGACCGAGCGTTTTTCTTGAAGAATCGAACAGTTTGACAGCAGAAAGAGCAAGCAGACTTGCTCTTTTTTGGTGAATCGAAAACCACATAAATAATTAAGTCCGGTAATAGAGTTAAAGGAAATTTGAGTTTGGATACTGTGAGATGACGTAGGTAAAAAAATACAGGAATGATTTAGAAACCCTCAACTAACAAAATGTGGGTAACGCGGATAGTGTCTTGGCTATCTCAGCCGGAAGTCACCAGCGGACATGTTTCAGCCGAAACATTTTTTTTTATAAAATGAAAAATTGTCAAAACAACCTATAAACTGGTATTTTCATTTAGTGATTTTATGGCTGGAGTAGGAATTACACGTTAAGTTTCAAGAGAGGAGTATAATAGAAAATTTAAAAATGTATAAATTTCACCTTTAAAGTGTCATGTCTGGAGAGTGGTTCAATTAGTGTTTCTAGCTAATAGTAATACCTAGAACAGTTATCCGGCCAAGCTTCACGTCGAGAGCCCAGAATAATTCGTTTGACTAAAAAACCGGAGTGAAGTTTCTAACGTTAATTTAAAGTGTAGGGTTTAGGGAATAAAATGACCTTAAGCCATGCGGTTCAAAAAATATTTAAATTCAAAAATAAATGAAGCACAGCTTTTAATCCACCCTGTAAATATTTAGTTAATATTTTATGCTGTTTAAACAGTTAATCTTAATATATAAAAATCATATGTCTTTTTGGATCCGATAAGTGGCACTGTTGTCAAGATTTAAAAAAATTCTTTTAATTTTTTCAACAAAAAATAAAATTTTACTGACTGATTCGAAAAATTCAAAAATTCTAAAAAGCAATGGGACATGCTTATAGTAACAATATTCGCCGCTGTTTTAAATGCAGCACCCTCGGTACAGGTTAGAATGTCAAATGTCATTAGTCTTTTGTATCGAAACTGTATGGTGTATTTAATAACACGAAACAATTTTTATATTTTAAGATGTTTATTGACGCGTTCGAACTTCGTAACCATAAAATTAAACATTCAAATTTATTGTAACTTTTATCACGACGGTAATGACATCTAATGAGCGGAAACAAAAACAAACTCTTTTTGCATGCCTCAGGCCCGTTGTACATTTTAGCTAAGCTAAGCTATAAAACATATCTTAGTTTAGCTTAGTTTAGTTCGCTAGCTCGACATCCGCACATTTGAGCTAATAAATTGGTTCACACATACTTATACTCCTATATTTTATTTGTGACGCACACATTAGGTTACTTCAAATTAATTCTGTCAATCGAAAAGACGACATAATAATATCTGCAGATGATTAGAAACAATTATAGAAAATAAACTTTATTATCTATATGATAAATATGTTTAAGAAATTTTTGCTTTAATATTATATATTTAAAATGTCTCCCTTTCGTATAGAATATTTTGACAGAATGAAATTTAAATAACATTGTATGTGCGTCAAAAATAAAATATAGGAAAATGTCATTGTATTTGTGAGAAACATAGCTGAAAATTGTAAGGCGAAGACAACTCGAGCTATGTTTATTTTCATAGCTCAAAGCAGTACAACATAGTTTGCTTAGCTTAGCTCATGTGTGCAACGATTCATTAAAACCCTTTATTTACAAACAGAGCTATGAACATAGCTCAAATCGTTTAGCTTAGCTTAGCTGAAATGTACAACGGGCCTCATCCGTAAATAATTCGTAGTTGTTTTGTGCGAGAGGGATAGTATTGTAGATTGTATAGTTGAATATTGTTAATTTGTTTTCTATACGTGTCAAATGTAGAAAGAAAGAAAATTTGGGAAAAATAATTAAAATACCAAAAGTTTATGAAAAATAGAGTGCAAGTAAAAATATTTCATTTAATTTAATCAATTTTCTATGCCAGAGGAAAAACATGGTACAAGTCAGGTAAAAAATTGGTCCCACGTAGGCAAGGCGAACCACATCCAACAATCGAAGGCGTATTCAAAGCCAAGACATTGCGAACACTTTACACAGTACACCCAAAACAACGTGAATGTTTCTTTTTGCGTTTGTTGTTGGTGAATGTTGAATGTTGAACAGTATAACAACCAAAGGCGTTTTTTGATATCAAATATCCTTGCAAAGACATGTTCGCAGCAGCAAATTGCTTTGGCAATTGCATCGTTAGGCATTGTTGCCACTTTGTTAGATGGTGGACGAACGGCACATTCAGCGCTCAAATTGCCATTAGACGTTCATAACAAATCGAACGCAATGTGTAGCATTAAGAAAAAGCGGAATGGCTGCTGTGTTGAAAAAGAGTTCGATCATTATCTGGGATGAATGTACTATGGCTTATAAATATTCACTCGAAGCATTGCATAGAACTATTCGGTGGTGCTATCTTATTACTATCCGGTGATTTCCGACAAACATTGCCAGTCATTCTATTCTACGCTCTACTTATGCCGATGAGATTAACGCATGTTTAAAATAATCATTTCTATGGCGAAGAGTAGAGACAATTCGATTGACCATCAACATGCGAGTACAATTGCGAAATGATCTGTCGGCACAAATATTTTCTGAACAATTGCTGAATGCCAACGGTAATATCGAAATGCATCCAAACACAAAATGCATCAAAAATTGCCAGACAATCTCTGCACTATCGTTAATTTAAAACATGAATTAATTGAGAATGTCTTCCCGGACATATTGAATAATTACTTGAATCATAATTGATTCAGTGAACGTGCTATTTTGGCAGCGAAAAACGTTGAAGTTAACGAAATTATCTTTCAGATACAAGAGTCGTTGCCAGGCGAATTGATGTCTGTCGTTGATGAAAACGACGCAGTAAATTATCCAAATGAATTTGTGGCGGTTCACGCGTTCACCACCACATAATCTATTCCAACGCGAACAGAATTAAAATCGAAACGGAATACACCCAGTACAAAGACAACTGAACTACGTTCTTTTTCACAACAACATTACATTACAAAACAAAAATATGTAAAATAAAAACAATAATCACTATCAGTCTGCCCTCGATCTTCAATGCGGTGACATGCCCCTCACATCGCGCGGTGGTGGAAATCACAACAAAATGTTTCTAAAATGGTGACCCCGACGTGATGTGCGGGGTCACCAATTTAGTGTTTCATTTATTTTAATTGATGTTGTTAGTAGTTATTTATTGTTCTTAATATAGATTTTAATTTATTGATTACAAATTATTTTATTTCACCACCATTTTATGTCTTTATATATATTTAATGTTAATGTGAGCGCCCGTACGCTTAGTATCAAATCCGAGACGAGACTGATATTGATTTTTTAATTATTTTGTTTTGTGCTTTTTGTGTTGTCGTTTTTTATGTATGTAGTTATATTTGTGTCGCTGCTCTGTTGGTACTCTTGCACAATTTAATAGGTGTGTTGTTTTGTTTTTTCAATAGGTTCGTGTTGGAACCGATTTTGTGGTGGCAAACGCATACATATAGGCGCAAGATAAAAATGCGTGAATCGCCACAAATTTTTAAATTCACTAGATATGCCAGGAATGCCACCACACAATCGTCACGTTTGGTCATCAAGCGAATCACTGGAAATATTATTGAAGCAACTATTTTGAACGGAAAGTTCAAAGGAGAAGTCGTTCTGTTGCCACGTATCCAAATGATACCCTCAAATACGACAGTCCCATTCAAACGGCTTCGATTTTCAATTCGTTGGGCATTCGTAATAACAATCAACAAATCTTAAGGGCGGACAACGTCCATTTGTGGACGGGACTTAAAAAATCCATGTTTCTCCCATGGCCAATTATACGTTGCATACTCACGTGTGGGTAAACCTTCGAATCTATTCATATTGGTAAAAGACGGATTCACCAAAAATATTGTTCACCAAATCGTGCTACATTAAATTAAATTCATTACTATAATTACAGTTAATTACAATTTAACATGAGATGATTAATTAATAAAATAAAAAATGTATATCGAAAGTGTTTTATATGGATGATTCTACGGCAAAAAAAAGAATCTAAGAAACCAGCCTATACTAGGAAGTTCAATTGCTCTCAACTTGTATTTTAAACTCTTGTGCCTTGCTGCTGGCGAGGTTAGTAAAATCACAGATTGGTTCACGTTAGAACCCACAGTTCAGGTTTAAACCAGTTATTTCATCAGAAGGAAACGGATTATTGTTTGTAGCACATTGGAAAGGGACAGAGGCAATGGCTGTCGAGTGACAATCCGAAGCGGTTTTTCTGCCCATCTTGCGCACAGCATGAATATTATCTATTTTCCAGATTGCAGTGAAATAGAATAACTAAAAGTTTAGTCGAAGATTTGTAGTAGTTTTTTGGGTTAATATGATCGGCTTCCTTCAAGATCAATATTTTCTAAAAATGGAGGTGTGGCCAACACACGACTTTTTTTTACGAACAGCGAATTTTAAGAAACTATTATAATGCAAATTTCTTGCAAACTTAATGATTGTTTTTATTTTTTCATGTTTTCTGTAAATTGTATATTTTTGAAATATTTGCAAAATAAATTTTCTGTTTCACGGAATATGGGAGCTGTAACCCCAAATATTATGTAAGAGATTAATGAAGATATATCTGTTTTGAGGTCCCCTGAGTCCGAAAATGTGGGTTTCGAAATGATTTCTGTCTGTCCGTTTGTCTGTCCGTCTGTCAGTCTGTGTCTTCTCTATAGCCCGGATGGCTTAACCAATCGAACAAAAACTTTAGATTTAAGCTTTACTTATGTAAAAGAAAGTATGTAATACAAAATAATAAATGTGTAAGAAGTTTGCGTAATTGGTTTCTCAAAATTCCCTGTTCGTAGAAGAAATGTGTTGGCCACACATCAATTTTATTTGTTTTATAAAATTTTTTTAAATTTTTTTTTAATTTTTTTTTTTTTAATTTTTTTTTTTTAATTTTTAAATTTTTTTTTTTAATTTTTTTTACTTTTATTTTTTGGAAACATTTTGTTTTAGTAGTTTTTTGTAAACCTTATATGTACTTTTTGAGATATTTGCAAAACAAATTTTCTGGCCCAAGGGAGTGGCCACTTCCGGTTCCCGATTTGGACTAAAATTCACTGGGGCCTTCCAATTTATCAAAAAAGCTTAAGTCTGAAGTTTCAGTTCGATTGGTTAAGCCATCTGAGCTGCAGAGCTGAAACAGGGGGACAGACGGACAGGCAAACAGACTGACATCACTCAGAAAAATATGCGGTGTAAATTTGTTTTTTATCCGCAAAATTATTTTATTTTTATCCAATCGGTTATTCTTTTATAAAATCAAACAATTTATAAATTTCACCACATTCGGTGTAAAATTATATTTTATCGTTTTGGATAAATAATTTCACACTTTCTTTTGAAAAATACACCGGTAGATTTGGGAAACACTCTATGTGGATTTAATAAAATACACCTTTCGGTGTTCTTTTCTAAACGTGAAATTTCATGTCTAATTTAGCGAGAAAATTTAATTGTTTTGTGTTAAAAATATTCAGTTTCAGGTGAGATTTTGTGCAAGGCGCATCGGTTGATCAATAATACATAATATAAAATTTATTTATTATTATTTATTATTTTATTATTATATTATTTAATAAAATAAATGAAATTTTTACTTAACAGCATAATTTTACTATTGTTTTACTACTGTTATACTTATTTATAAACACGGTGCACCAGTTTTTAGGTTTGTAATAACATCCAAAGGGACTATTTGCAAAAACTCAAATTATCCGAAAGGATTTCATAAAAATATCCAAAAGGATAATTTTCGTAACCATAAAAATATCCGAAAGGATTGCGTAAAAATATTCAAAAGGATATTTTTCGGAAACAAAAATATCCAAATGGGTTATTTCAGAAACCTAAAATTGGTGTTAATATGTAACTTAAAATGGTGTTAGTATGTGGTGACATCGGAAAAGATTTATCATTTGTACGATTCAGTGTCAATTAAGTTATCCAAACATGTCTTTTGTATCATCAAAACTAGAAGATCCGATCGGATGCAATTTTCGAATATCCGATCGGTGAGATACTATGGAACACCAATTCGGTGTTACGGTAACCACTTTTTTTTCTGTGTGCAGACAGACATCATTTCGAAACCCACTTTTTCGGACTCAGGGGACCTCAAAACAGATAAATCTTCAATAATCTCAAGGTCGAAAATTTTCATGATTACTATACTTTATTTTACTTCGTACACACAAAAAAATAAAAGGTCACCACAACACCGAATCGGTGTTACATAGTGTCCCACCGATCGGATATTTATAGTTTGAATCCAATCGGATATTATAATAAAAACGGCATAAAATACATTTGGATAAAAACTTTTACACCGCATAAAACCCAAACAGAAACATTCATCTTTAGGAAAACACCTAGAGGTGCATTTTATTAAATCCAAAAGGGGCTTTTATAAAAATTTATCTTTTCGGATAGATAAAAATATTTATCCGTTGATGCGTATTTAATTTTATAAAATATATTCAGTTGGAGAAAAATAAAATACTTTTTCGGATAAAAAACCAATTAACACCGCACATTTTTTGAGTGTATGGTTTATATCCCATTGGTATTTTATTTTAATGTATATGATTTTAATATGTTCCGAAGATTGTAAGAGAATTGAATCTTCTCATCAGGCCGCTGCGACTAGACTGATTGTATCACAATTTAAATTCTATTATACAGAAGGAATATGCAGGTTGCTTTAGCGAATTTAACTAATACAGCCAAAATCTCTTATAATTTTACTTTTTCACGAAAACTCCAAACGGTGTAAATATTTACTCCGATAGAACGAAAATAATCTCTGGGAAGTACCTTTTAAAAAAATCCGCTGTTGACAACTTTTGCGTTTACTCCGAACGGTGCAAAAGTATACTGTTCGATCCTTTTGGATATTTTAAAATTTGTACCCGATCTTGCGGAGTTAATATGGTACTATTGGATAAAAAATAAAGTTTTTTTCGGATAAAATACCATTCACACCGCAATATTTTTTTGTGTGTAAAAGAAACTAAAAATCGGATTCTATGGATAGTCCACTAAGATTATTATTCAATTTACTTTGTCCTAAAGAAGACGACCTCAGGTTACTTTTTATCTCTTAAAAGTGAATAATGATAAGCCACCACTGCAGTTTATGCACGCAAATTGCAGTGTTGGCATACTGGCATGCTGTACTGGGAAAAGTCAAAAGCCAATTTGCGATCAATAATGTTTTCACTTTTTCAGCTTTGGAAATCGATCCGTTATTACAATGTTGCCAAGTTTACAATAATGTTTTAGGTTGCTGAAAGAAAACTACCCGATGGATTTTTTAAATCTCGACGTAGTTAAATTGAGAGAGTATAGCGGAAGGTGGCTATGAGCCGCTTATTCGTACCCTGTACAAGTTTAAAATACAAACATTATTCAATTAAACCTTATTTTAAATCATCTGGGTGTTCAGAATATAATATTTGTCGTATATCTGTATGTATGTGCGATATAAATTCATGCCAGCTTTTTTAGAAGTCAGGAAAAGGATTTTTAGAAAAGGACCGAAAGTTTGGAAATTTAATTTTGCGTCATATTTTCTGATATCCTTAATTTTTCTACAATTTTTTTGGGGAAAAAGCCAGAAATACTACTTTGCATTTTTATCATCCAAAGAGGAAAAAAACAAGATAATTTTTAGCTGTATTTAAACTGGCCCAAGGCCTATATTTATATTTGCAGAAGAGCTCTTTTTCTAAGCGTAAAAAAATTAAGCAGTTGCTTTATTTCCAACTTATAATACAATATTTGTCGAGAAATTTGTTCTGACAGAGATCTGAAATTTGTATCATATGGTCGATGCGATATTATATGGTCAGGACGCTATTTGAATTATAGCACCCACCAACATATAACTTTATAAACTCAACACAATAACGTTATTAACCAGAAAAATGTTAAATCTTTTAGATTCAATTTTTCATATCAAAAATATTCAACTTTTAACCCAAACACTCCTCAACAATAATTATCCAATTGAACTTAATTAAAAATGTTCACCAAAATCTTATTTCAAATTTAATTCATAGCGAAGACTCAAACCCTACAAAAAATAGCAATTACATTTATGTTAAAAATTTATTCCATCAGTACAAGTATCTCGGCAGTTCCATTTTCTCCCAACTTTTTAAGAACAATGCACTTTGGACGAAAATTAAAGTGCTTTATCAGCCTACCTTGCCAGTACATCCCATAATTTTGAGTTAGACAGTCAGTGCGTTTTTTTATTCACTATCCGGTGCTGCTATCGAGAGCCGTCATCTAAAAGTTGCTCCAGATAGCGAATTTTATATGGCGGCTCTCGAAAGCAGCTCCGGATAGCGATTAAAAAAATGTACTATAAATGTTAAAATTTTGGAATGTGAATTAAATTTCAACAAACGCCATAGTTTAGAATCGCTATACAATAAAAAGAGTCCGAATATAATTAAGGGACAGTATGGGTGCTTTCAGGTCCGCCAACATAAACATGTTGTTTTCTGAATGCGATATGATAGTTTTACACAGCCCCATGATAGTGTATAAACGGCAGCGTTAGAAAAAAAGAATCCAACACTCAAAGAATGATCGACAAGAACATGTGATACAATAAAAGCTGTAGATACAACCGTTATAGAAGGAAATCAAATAGGTTCACGTGATCAGTCACATAAGTAAGCATAATTTTCGTAGCTCAAAAATAAAATCGAGCCCCAGTTGTGATCATGACCTTTGACATTGTTGGTATATGTATATAAAAACTATTTCTAATAAGTGCGGAACAGCGGGTTATATTGCATCTGTATGTACGTTGTCTTCTCGGGTTAATCGAAATAATAGCAGAACACGCGAACAGTAGCCGCCCGTAAATACATCAATAATCTAATCATTCTTGCCATGCCGTTGATGACTTGTTCGAAACTGTATTAATATTGTTTAAAAATTTATCGCCAACAATCCCTTTTCCAATAAAATATTGTCAAACAATTTAATAATCATAATTTACCGTTTCAAGTCGATACTGCGGAGCATCGTGTACATTAGTCGATCAATTTGGATATTAATCGTTGGGCGCGCCAGTCTTGAAAAAAATCATTTAAATCATATGTTGGCTATGATGTCCCACTGCTTGGAAGTTTACAAGTCAATGTTAAATGGAATGAAGAGAATCTATACAATTAGCGCTTTTGATTGTATACGGTTATGATGCTTCGAATATTATTGTTGATTTTAAAACCAAACACCAAGCCGAAATTTGTAAAGGCCCAAACGCAGCCATTTTCACAAACCACTACAATGAAATAAATCGCCTAAGTAAATAAATGGCAAAGTAAGAATTTGCGGGGTTTTAAAATAATAGTGAACTTCCAACTCGAAATTGATCGGTATCCTATACCAGTGATTCAAGAAATTTTTCACCGCAGTTACAGGGAGGTCAATACTTTAATAAAATTAACTTAAGAGATGCTTATTTCCAAATTGATAAATACACCGTTTGGCTTGTATGAATACAAAAGTATGACATTTCATGATTCCATTCCACTAAACGAGCTACGCCAGAAAAACAAAAAAATTATTTGGATTGACAGATAAATATCAGAATTTAATATTTACTCAATTAAAAGCTGCATTAATAAACTCGGTGCAATTACCACATTTTCAAGAAGAATTACGTTAATTTTGGCAACTGAGGCATCAGAGCGCATGATTTTACAACGGTTCCCAGATGGATGTGAACGATCAATTGCGTTCGCATCAAAAACGCTGAATCAATTGCAGCGTGCTGCATGGTAGACAGTTTGAACTCTATACACTGATCATATAAACCGATGTTCCTTCCGCATAAAAACATGCTAATAATGTCGACACATCGATTGCAGCAACAGGCCATCATTATCAGCAATTACAATTTCAACATAAAATACAAACCAACATCGAAATAGCTGATACGGATTTTGTTGAATATATGAAAAGAAGATTATGCATGCCATCGCGCAAGTAAATCTAATTGTATTTGATGATTTCCCAATTAACCCACAAGTTATAGAAAAATTACGCTTCAGGATTCTACATTGCCTACGGTAGTTTTCTACATTAAGAGTGGCTGGTCTGAAAAATTAACGCAAAAAGATATTGATAATTCGTTCATATTTCCAAAAAAAATTGCTCTTGGTTTAAACTCTAATATTTATTTTCCTACTTCATACAGATTTTCTTAGAGTAGCCGTACGCCACAGACTTGAACCGAAGGGGCTGCAGATACACTGGGGGAAAGAGCGAATGAAGCAAATGGCACAAAATATTGTTTGTTTCCGTTGATTGTCAAAAACCAACCGTGCGAACGAGTTCATATCGATTTTGAAGGTCCATTTTTTGGAAAGAGGTGGCTAATAGGACGCCTTTTCAAAGTTCCCATTTACAATTTGTTATTTAAAACAATTCAGTCATTGCAAAGCATTTTTGAAAGCCTGCCTAAAACTATTGTAACCGATAATGAAACACAGTTCACTTCTTATCAATTAAAACTCTTTTGTGAATTAAATTCCATTGAACATCCTCTAACGGCACCATTTCATCCAGCCTCTAATGGAAGAGCAGAAAGAAGTGTCAATATTAAAAAAAAAAATAAAATTCCAGACAAATAGCCGATGGGGCCAATATTGTTTAGCTATCGTTCAACGTCTGATCCAACTACTAGCAAATCGCCATCTGAATTATTGCACAGAAGACAACCAAGAAACCTGTTGTTCACTCTAATTCCCGAAGAACAGTCAAAAAATTATTCAGAATGTCTGTTGGCAAGAAGATGTATCTCATCAGAACACCTAAACGGAGTTGCAGTTGCTATAATTGCTCTCTTTTGCCTAAGACTTGAAAATCCTACAGCTTCACTTTTAGACGGTAACATTGAGCTGGCTTAAACTCTATTTCTTGGCTCGTTTGACAACAACGGCAGATAAAGTTGAATAACATTTTTTGCGAATTCCGAAAAAAACAACAGGTTTATCTTATAGGTACACGAGTAAGCCTTATTTATTCATAAAAATGTTTGTACTTAAAAAGAATCTTCAACCTTTAACCTTTCGATCATAAAAAGACCAAAAATAGTATTTCCCTTTTTCTTAAAACTAAAACAAAAAAAAACAAAATCTTCTTTTTCACGTAACTATAACTTAATTTCTCTAAAATTAAAACTCGCGACGCGAATTAAAATTCTTAAAATATCATTAAGAAAAATTATCTTGACGATAGAATATCGTATTAACATAATATGTACATATAACAAAACGCGATAACAACAACACCAACCGATCGTAACATAAAAATGCGTTACAAGATTTCATTGAATAAAACCATAAACCTAAACCGACTTGAACAAAACTTCATGAATGAGAATCTAAATGTCGAGATGAAACAACAGAAATAAAAATGAAGCTAACAAAAAAAAAACAACAAATGCATGATCATAGACAAGAAATAAAGAAACCAACAAAAAGATCAACGACAATTTTTATGCATCTTCTTAATGAAAATTGTTTTGTATGCGAGAAATTTTTAAAGAAATTCAATCATCATAAAATATGTACATTAGAAAAGTAGATTTTGATATTGTATTGGGATGTTACATAAATTCGTCCGCCTTCATTCATAATTTATTTTAGATAACTTGTACAAATACCTTTGTCCCAATTTAATTTTTTATTTTTTTTTAAATGTACAAGATAATCAAAAAAATGAAGAAGAAAACCAATAAAATGATCAAGGTTTTGTTATAATTTTTTTTTGGCGGACGTTCAGATGGATGGAAATGTCAGTTTTAATTGTGATCGATAGATATCGGTTTTTTGTTCTCTACGCGAGTTTTTTTTTTTTATAAGGTTTTTATGTCTGACAAATTTGTAATTTTTTTGGTCTTTTCGAATTTCCGATCTGATTTTTTTTTTGATTTTTTTGGTTTTGTTGGTCGCGATCTAAAATTTTGTATATATATGAGATAAATTTGATATCGTGTTGAAAAATATTGATTGATTAATGGTACGATGAGTATGACCATTTGAATGAATTTAGTTTCATTCAACTTGAAAGTTTTTGTATATTGTTTGAATAAGTTGATGAATGCAGGTTTTAGTCTATATAAACGGCCTTCACCTTTGGAATAATAATATTTAGAAAATTGGTTTAGTCGCCCGATATTATGATCGATTGAAAAATCTATGAAAGTCTTCTTTGGTAAATGAGGTTACATTAGGTCAAAGTAAATTTCCCGGGGAATAGTTGCCAACAAATTGTGCTATTATTCAAATTTTTAAATTTTCCAAGACAGAAGAAAATTCATTATTAGAATTCTCCAAAATAAAATTTAAATGAATTCAGTAAAATTTTTTAGGTTCAAATATTATGCCTAAAGATTTTCACTCCTACATATATTGCGACACACAAAACTCGATCTAATAAGAAAATTATTAAAGCACAAGCCACCACTCTCCTGACGGCGAATTAAAATAAACGTTCAGTGAGAGAGCTAGTTATCATGATATCCTCAGGTTTAATTTACTACATGGGACACACATTTGGTTCGTTTGGTAGGCTATTCCATATATTTCATGATTCACAGTTTTACATCCAATTGGTGATTGACCTATACTAATTAAGTTAGCCGAAAGGAAAAATATCGATAATGCAGGTGTCGACCGATATAATGTGTCTTGGCTATCTCAGCCGAAAATTACCAGCCGACATATTTCAGCCGAAACTTATGAAAAATTGTCTGAACAACCTATAATCTGGTATTTCCATGTAGTGATTTTACGGCTGGATTGAGGTTCATTTTGGTTTGCCACTGCTTACCATATTAATTATACGTTCAATTTCATGAGAGGATCTCATTATAAAATATAAAAATTTGAATAAATTCAACTTTTAAAGTAGCATGTCTGCAGGGATGGTTTAATGCGACTTGTCAATAATTATCCCTAGAAAAATTATCTGGTGAAGTTTCATGTGGGGAGCCTGGAAAAATTCGTTTGAATGAAAGGCCCATATAAAAATTAAAAATTTGATAAAGGTTGAATTTAACGAAATTTTTAAATTTTATATCGGCCTTTCAATTAATCGAATTTTCTCGGGTCGTCACATGAAATTTGACCTGATAATTTTGCTACGGATAACTATTGGCTAGGTACACTAATAGAACCAATTTTCAGACATGACAATATTATACAAATTTCTAAATTTTATATTGGGCTCTTTTCATGAAATTTAACGTGTAATTCTTATGGCAAGCAGTGAAAAACCAAATTGAGCCGTGCCATAGAATCACTACATAGAAATTCCAGTTTATAGGTAGTTTTGACAATTTTTGATTTTTTATGAAATATGTATGTCACTTCGGTTGATATAGCCAAGACACTATCTACATTACCGACAATTTCGTGAAATTTTAACAGGGTGGTTCACTTGTTGCGTGAATCTTTCCGTACAAAGTTTTCAGGAGTTAAGGCTTCTCGTACCACATTTTCTTTAATCTCTGAAAGCCATTGTCAGCGAAAACATCGGTTAGGTTATTATCACGGTGTGATCTGAACTGGATAAGAGTATGAAACTAGCTATTTCTCGCATAACAACCATGCAAAATGGGATGCCAAAGCGTTTTTCAGTGTGTCGAATCAAAAGCTCGCAAAAGCTTGGGCTCGTTTCAGTATTTTAAGTCGATAATGCAGAACCCGTTTAGCCGAAAAATGACTATGGATGCATGAATAGCAATAAAGACCTTGTTGTCAATTTATGTGGCAAAACCTGCCTTCAGTTCCTCGTGGAAAATTAGTAAAACCCCAAAATATATTTAAAATTGGAATAAAATCAGATCATCTCCTCTAGGAGGATGTCCTCCATCTCATTGATGTGACTTGTCAATAGCTGTCGCAGGAGAAAAATTCAATTCAACTTTCCCGTGGGAAATTTGGCCAAGTTTGAGAAAGTCTCCAATCGAAAGTAAAAAAATGGTAATGCAGATTACGTTATCACGGCCGAAAATAAAAAATGAATATATAAAATCAGCCCCTAGAGGGACATCGCAGGAAAAAAATTCAGTTCAAGATTCCAGTGGGAAATCTCAAAATTTCAAATCATTGCAATCCATCTCCAAACATAACACTATAGAGGCTGATTTTTTACAAATTTTCCAAAGATTCTTGGAAAATCGAATGTTTCCAGATTCCCCACGGAAAACTTGAATTGATATTTTTTCTGCGATAGCTAATGACAAATCACATGAATCTTTTTCTGTGATTCCTCATGAAACACTCTAGAGGCTGATTTTATTTAAATTTTGTGGATTCTTCTAATATTCCGATATTTTCCACGATTAGGTGGAACAGAATTTTCCACACTATTTACAAAAGTTTTTATTGCAATCCATGTATCCTATTTACTTTCGGCTAAATTATCTGAATTATCGACTTTTTATTTTCGGCGGGAAACTTTCGGCTAACTTTAACAGGGTATTTTCCACGATGATATTTTGGTCCTGTTATACAAGTACTAAGGTTAAGCATAGGCGATTCCTGGTTTTGGCTCATGTTTAACAGCATAAAAACCCTATGTATAAAAATCTAGAGACTGTAGACTGTGAGGCAACGCTTTTCTCCATCGGAGATATTTTGATCAATTCTTTAATTGGTATACAAAGTTCTCTTTTTCAGACGAAGCTTTTCACTGACATTCGGATGACGTTATATATTACGGCGGATAACCGAAATATTTTACCTTCTTGGACTGTAAAAAGAAGTTTTGACAAGTTCGTCTTCCGGAAAGAACCGACAAATATTTGAATAAGGCAACAACTTGGGGGTGGAACTCACAGAAACGGCTTCCGTTCGGTCTGGCTTCAGCGCCGGAAATATTTCCGCATCGAATAAGTCTGATATTGGAGGGCTTTGAGAAGACGTAAGTTTCGATGGATGTTATTCTTATCCATGCGGATACCGAAGTAGAACTAAGGATATCACAAATAGCATCGTGAAAGCTTAGATCAGGTGGGGCCGAAGTTAAATAAGGTATATTTTTTGAGGTAACGGAGGAAAACAGTTTTTTGGTCATCAATTAAGCGGAAACGATTACTCTACAGACCCTGACTGACAGGCAATCAATAATCTGAAGGAGCCAATGAAGAAACTTCAGAGGGTATTGCCAAAATTGATTGATAATCTTTCCGACCTAACACATCCATTGCAAATTTTGTAAAACAAGAACGTATAGAGTGGTTGTGGGCGAAACAACCAGACGCAGCATTTCAGGCAACAAAGTAAAGGATTTCAATAATTTCCAGTTTTGAGATTTTTTTGATGTTGAAGAGTCAAAACTTTCGATGATTGAGCAGCCTATCGCTTATGCTTCAATTAAAGGAGGTTTTCTGCTATATGTTACGCCTGTCAAAAGCTCCATTCCTAAGTTTATACAGTTGACAATAGAGCCCGACCGTAAACCTCTGAAAATAATTTTTCGAAACCAATTTGTTCAACGTTTTGCCTTATTTACCCATTATACAATTTATAAAAAAGGATCATGACTTTATATCGCCGACACTTTGAGTACGAATTGTAGGAACAGTTTATTGAAGCCATAGGTCTATATTGTGTTAAGCATGTCTAAGACAAAGACGTAGAACAACAAAATTTAAAGTCGGTTATACTAAACGGTCTTGAGCAGTATTCATTCTGGACATTTTGGCGAATAGAAGTGTCTCAGCGAAGTTGGCAGTAAAAATGTTTATTCGAGAGGAATGAACACAAATATTATCGAATACAGGCAAAAATATATTATGTAGGTATTTGTTAGTCTATCCATACCATCAAAAGCTAACGAACCGTTGATGTTAAAGGAAGTTCCAGCCAATCGTTTGACATAGTCGGAATTGATATTTTTTATTACCAATCACAAGAAAACTTATTATTGGCCAACAGTTTTTCGAAATTTTTAAAAAGCTGATGCAAAAGCCACGTAAAAGTTTCTTAAATAAACAAAACACCAAAAGTTGTCTAGTGTGATTTTAAAGCACAATTGACAAGACTTCGTAACTATCAAAAAGTTTATGCTGATTAAAAAAGAATGTTTGTGAAAAATATAAACCTGGAGGAGAAAGTTGTAAATCTTGTCGTCGGCAATATTTGGCATATTTGGCAAAAAAAAATACCAACAAAATGTAGGGTTCTCGAGCTGTCACCCATTAAAGTACTACTCGGACGTGAACTGATACGATAAAAATGGTATGAGATGATGATTCATTGCACTAGTTTACTATGAAAACCATAGCACTTGTCCAATTGTTTTAGGCTAAAGCAAGCAGTTGTTACACTGAACGGGTTGGGTTGATTATCCGCAATGAATATTAAATTAAGATTGTAGCATGTTTTAACTGTGCAAGAGTATGAAGCATTGAATAAAATTACTTTGGTCCAAAAAGACCAAAGTATTGAAATCTTGTCAAAAATTTGTTTGATCTTCAAAGTGAAAGTTTTGAAATTCCCTGAGTCTGAAAACAGCAACAAAAAAAAATGTTCGTCCGTCGTCTGTTTGGCCGTCTGGATGTCTGTATTCATGGTATCTCGAGAACGGCTCTGGTCCGATTTGAAATTTTCTTTCACCAATCTGTTTCTAAGGTCAAGGCGGAGATTTGAAAAGCTTTTGGAACCTGTACGTCACGAGGAAGTTTATATATGCTGATTTGAATATTGAGTTTGGCGTTGAGGAAGGTTAAGTTAGGGGTCAATTTGCGGGTTAAATTAAAGTTGAGTTAGAGTTCAGTTGGGGTTGGATTAGGATATAGTGAGCAGTTAACCAATTTGCGGTTGATTTGAGGGTTGAGTTGGGCTCCGTTTGCGGATTGAATTGTGGTTAAATTGCGGCTGGATTAGAATTTAGTGAGCAGTTAACCAACCTGTATAAATATAAAAGTGAGTGTTTATATGGATGTACAGAATATGTGTATATGCTATTTAAACAAATCAACACGCCTTCAACGATTTGAACTAAACTTTGCACAAATATTGTTTAATACTTAGGAAAGGTCATTGCTAACATCTCCAACCTCCATCTCCTGCTTGAGGGGGTGATAATCAGGTCCAAAATTACTACGGAGGAATTTTGAACCTTCACCAATTGAGTTGACAATTCTTTTAAGGATGAAGTTGATGGTGATGGTGACAATTATGGTAATGGTAATACAATAGTGACAGTGGTATTTATAAAATACTTTTACTTCAACAATAGATTGAAATGAATTTAATTTATTATTATTAATTAATTTCTCGACGGATTTGATTAATAATTAAAAGTGAATTAATTCCCCATAAAAAATAAATTAATTTCGCGCGGATTTAGTTCAGGTTTTTAATAAATTGGTATCGCGGAATTAATTCATAATTAAAAATGAATTAATTTCGCGCCGAAAATATCGAGAAGATAGTTCATTTTTGACGGCGGAATTAATTCCTCGGACTTATGGAGCGACAAGATTCCAACGAAACATCGAAAAAAAAAACTAAGAAAAGTAAATAAATTCGATGAAATTTGTTGCACCATCAATTTAGTGTGAAACGCGCAAATGTAAGTGATAAATTGAAATAGTGTTTACATAATATTGTTTTGCTGTGTTCAGTATGTCGTACAGCATTAATTTTTTGTTTTCATTTGAAGGAAACTGCTGCTAAATCATACCGATTGCCTCGAAAATCTTATGGTGAATATGCTCCATCGCAATATATGTGTGAACGATGGTTTCGGCGTTTCAAAAGTGATGATTTCATGTTGCAGACAAGGAACACGGAAAACCGCCAGAAAGATACGAAGATGTAGAATTGCAAACATTATTGGACGAAGAAGATAAACACAAAAACAATTCGTAGTGCAATTTTAAGCGTTTTTTTTATTATTATTATTGGGGTTGAAAAGTTGATTTATTTTGAGAATCCCAAACGGAAAAGGTCATGGGTAGATCCAGGCGCACCATTCATAACGACCGCAAGACCGAATCGCTTTGGCAGGAAAAGTATGCTCAGTTTTTGATGAGGCCAGAGGGTGTGGTCTATTATAAGCTGTAAAAGCCTGGTGAAACGGTTAATAAAAACGCTACCAACAACAATTGATAGATTTGAACCGTTCGCTGCTCTAAACACGACCAAAATATCAAAAAAGGCAACACAAGGTCGTTTTTGTACATGACAATGCTCCAAAATAGGTTTGCGACATCGGCTTACTCACCAGACTTGGCTCCTTCCGATTACCACTTCTTTGCATCGATGGATCACGCAATTTTAATTGGTATGTATAAATCGTTATTTGTGTGAATGTAAATAATGAGTGAAAGAATTATTGTTGGTCAGATAAACATACAAAGTTTTTACGCAAAACAACATATGTTGGAAAATTATCTGGCCAAGAATAAAATGAATGTGGTACTTATGAACGAAACTTGGGAAATAAGGAATAAGACGTTGAATGCGAGAGGGTACAGATTTCTTTCCAAACCAAGAAATAATGGGTATGGTGGAGTGGCAATAATGTACAAAAATAATATGACGCTTCAAGAGGTACAATTACCCGCTTTTGACGTTATTGAAGCAATAGCTGCCTCAACGACGAATTTGGAAAGAAATCTGTTACTAGTCAGCATGTATGTAACCCAGGTGCATGATGGAGAAGAACGAAAACAAGCCTTGAGTGACTTTAAAAAATTGTTTGAGTGGGTGAGAGACAAAAGTGGCCTGATTGTATGTGGAGATATGAATGCGCATGCGAGAATGTGGGGATGTTTTGACAATTGCGCGCGAGGAAAACAGTTGGCTGACCCGATTCAAGACTCCGATATGGTTGGTGCTCTTGAATGATGGAAGGCCAACTAGAATGGCGAATGTGGGTGGCATGGCCAGCGCAAGAGATTTGTCTTTGACAACTATTGAACTGAGCTGCCGGGTCATTTGGAATATTGAAGAAGAGAATTCGGGTGGGGATCATTTCATGATCAAAATGATCATGAATGATAATAGAGTGTTTAAGAAAAAGCGTGAATAATTAATGAATAATAGGAAATGGGTGCAAGAGATGAATGAGATTCTCGGAGAAAATGAAATAAATCAAAGCCAGTTGAATAGTGAAATTGAACGAGTAAATAAACTGTGTACAAAAATTGTGGATATGAAAGAGATTAATGTGAATGCTTGGTTTGGAACAATGAAGTTCAATTCTGGTATGAAAGGAAGCGTGCAGCCTTGCGTGAGTTTAATAGGAGTAGGAGTAGTGAGAATAAGATTATGTATGGTAAAATGAATGGGAAGTTGAAAAATTCTATTCGCAGATCGAAAAGGAAAAGTTGGCGGGAATATGTGTCCCAAATGACACATACTACAACAACTAAAGATGTATGGAATTTATTTAATAGAGTGAATGGTAAACATTTTAATGCGCGCAATGTGGTGTGTGAGAGCCGTGAAAAAGGTGAAGAATTTATAAGAATGGTATTGAATGTAAGCAATGACTTGAATGTTACAAATGAAGTTGAGAGAATGATTAGAAATGAAAAAATGGATTGCAAGTATGAATGGGGAGAGCTCCTGAGAGTGTTAGATACATCAAAATCTACCACTCCAGGGACCAACCGCGTAAGTTATAAAATGGTTCGGATGTTGAGTGACTCAGCAAAATATAACTTGCTTAAGATACTCAACAAAGTGTGGATGGGTTCCAAAATACCGGGCAAATGGAAAGAGAGCAGAGTGGTTCCCATCCCTAAACGGGATAGAGATCCAAATGTGGCAACAAATTATCGAGGCATATGTATGTTGAATGTGTTTATAACAATTTTAAATGGAATGATGAAAGAACGAATGGAAGATTTTGTGAATGAAAATAATTTGTTGCCATCGGCAACATTTGGATTTCGAAAGAATCACTCTGCAATCGAGTGTGTGGGAAGTGAGAAAGGTTAATATGAAAGCTGTTGCGGTATTCTTGGACATTGAAAGAGCTTACGATTACGTGGTTCCGTGGAAATTAAAACAAATTCTCTCCGATTTTGGATTTTCACGGAAAGTATGTATGTGGATAAAAGACTTTATGACTGAGAGAAAAATAGTTTTGAATGGAAGTGGGTTTAGGTTGGAGGGAGTTGCGAATATGGGACTTCCGCAAGGAAGTAAAATATCACCAGCTCTATTCAACCTATATACCAGCGAGATACACCGAATCAATGCAAACAATCAAATCATTCTGAAATTTGCAGATGATTTTGTTGTGATTGGAACAGGCAGAAGTATTGATGCGGCGGCTCAAAAAGCGCAAAAGGGAGTAGATGAGTTGATTCAACAACTTAAAATGTTGAATCTGAGAGTGAATCCTAATAAATGTGCTTATATGAGTTTCAGAACGAATGCTGCAAATGTTAACATCAGTATGGATAGCTATAGAATTGAACAAGTAAATGCGTATAGGTATTTGGGTATTTGGATTGACAGATGTATGAATTTTGGGAAAAACATGAACATTTTAGCCAATTAATGAAAGTAGAGAATGCATGTGCCAGAGTGGTATTGGGAGCGATTAACTCAACCCCAATACACACTCTGTGGTCTGAAATGGGTGATTCACCTCTTGATTACAAAAGAGAGTGGATCACAGTGAGAATGATAACTAAGAAAAATGAGTTTTGGAATGAAATGATAGTAAGATTACAAAGAAGGGCGGTTTACAAACCAACATATAGAACTAGCATTGCACTGGAAAATTTGAACATGTTTTTGAGTATCGGCAATGCTGGTCCGCAACCCGTTCCTAATAATCTTACTGTATGTTTGAATATGGAGGAATATAATAAGGGAATGGATGAAGTTATCGCCAAAATTATGTTTGGGAACATCAGTCAGCGGTATGTGCAAGAAGACATCGTTTATACAGATGCTAGTGTGAATGAGAGTGGAGTAGGTGTTGGTGTCTTTATGGCTAGAAATGGCCTTGAAAAGTATTTTAAAGTGGACAAAAGCATCTGTATAATGAACGCTGAACTGATTGGAATGTTTGAAGGAATTAAACTGGCTGTGAATGAAGGTGAATGGGAAATAGTAATATTTTCCGATTCTCAGAGTGGTTTATGTTTGCGCTTAAATGTGGAGGTGGAAGGGAAGGTAATGTGTATGTTGATTTGATTTTTGAATGAGTTCGAAGCTGTCAACGTGATGTGATCATACAATGGATCCCATCACATAGACAGATCGAACGGAATGAAAGAGCTGATATGTTAGCTAAAAAGAGTACATTGAATGACGTGGTTCAGGAGTATGAAAGAAAGGATGCAAGGGACGTACTTCGTATGTTTCAGATGAATCTGTGGAGAAAATGGGAAAGTGAATTTAACGAGAAAAGTTTAACGAAAGGAATGAAGTACAGAATGCTCCGTGGTACACCTTTGAGAATCCCTTTCTGTAAGGAGTTCAAAGGAGATACACGGATGTTGCGAACGGTGGAGAGAATCAGGCTGAACGACGGAAATTGGAAGAAATGCTTGTGGAAACGTCATTTGAGTGAGGACAAAGATTGTGAGATATGTGGAAGTGTGGAGGATGTTGAACATCTCATATTGGCTTGTGCTAGATACAGCCAATACAGATCTCGGTTCAACATCCTTCGGAGTGCAAGAAATCTAAGTGATTTAATGAATGAGAACGGAATTGTTTATAAGGAGATGTATGAATTAGGATGAGTGGGATAACGATTTAATACAAAGTAAGGAAGAGCCGACAGAATACACACTAAATTGTACTAGTATAGAGATAATATGAATTATTAATATGTAGATTGTTTGTAAATTGGAACTTTTGGCAATGTGGCTCCTTTTTATTAAGCCTAATTAATAAAAAAAAGGGTCACGCCTGGGTTAGTAGCGCTTTGGTTCGTACAAAGATGTGAAAAATGGCTCGATGAATGGTTCGTGGAAAAAGGGGAAGATTTTTACTGGCGTGGTATCCACAAATTGCCCGAAAGATAAGAAAAATGTGTTACTAGCGATAGGGCATACTTTGAAATAAACCACTTTTTATTCTTCTTCTGAATTTAACATGTTTTTTCGAAAAAAAATTTCGGATTTCATACTTGTACACCTGGTATGATGGTGTAGTGGTATGATAGAATGGTATAATGTTATTATGATCGTATGTATATATGCGGTACGCGACAACTCGGCGAAAGCAACTCGGCGACGGTCAACTCTGCGACGACCAACTCGGCGACGGTCAACTCGGCGACGGTAAACTCGGCGACGACCAACTCGGCGACGGTCAACTCGGCGACGACCAACTCGGCGACGACCAACTTGGCGACGGTCAACTCGGCGACGGTAAATACGGCGATGATTAACTCGGCGACGGACAACTCGGCGACGGACAACTCGGCGACGGTAAACTAGGCGACAACAAATTGGACGACGATCAACCAGTCGACGATCACCTCGGTGACGGACAACTCGGCGACGACCAACTCGGCGACAGTCAGCTCAGCAGTAAGCAATAAAAATGATATAAAAATTATATTTTTTAAAATCTCGCTTTTCAAAATCCCGCTTTTCAAAATCTTGGTTTTAAAAGACGTATTTTTTTTTAATTTGAGCCGACCTTTCTGGTGAAGGAGAATTTTAATTAAAAAGTAAAATAAAAATAAAAACCGAGATTTTCTGAAAATCCGGATTTTTATTCGCCGAGTTAGTCGTCGCCGAGTTGACTTTCGCCGAGTTGACCGTCGCCGAGTTGGTCGTCGCCGAGTTTACCGTCGCCGAGTTGACCGTCGCCGAGTTGACCGTCGCCGAGTTGGTCGTCGCCGAGTTGACCGTCGCCGAGTTGACCGTTGCCGAGTTGGTCGTCGCCGAGTTGACCGTCGCCGAGTTGCTTTCGCCGAGTTGACCGTGTTCGGTATATGTATATGATAGTACGTATGGTGGTATGAGGGAATATATTCAAGAATCATAGTAAGGTAGTATGATGATACCATCATTATATGATGGTACGATGGTAAGATGTTACGATGATACGATGGTATGACAGTATGAAGGTATGATAGATTGATGGTAAGATATACCACCCATACCGTGCTATGATGGTGTGATGGTTCAACGTTACTGTGGTACGATGGTATGATGGTTTAATGGTATACTATAATGGAATAATGGTATGATGGAATGACTGTTTAAGGTAATGATGGTACTACAGTACGTATGCTGGTATGATTGTACTTTGCTATTATGGTATGATGGTGAATAGGGTTTGAGTTGAAATTGAGTTGCATTTGGGTGAGAAGTTCTGTTAGGGAATTACTTGAGGCCGAGTTTAGGGTTTAGTAGGAGGTTAACCATTGAGTGTTGGCCATTAAATTTGGAGTTGAGCAGAGGGTTAAGATTTGGTTCCAGCTAAGTTGAGTTAAGGTTTAGTTAGCTTGTATTGTGGTTAAGTAGTTCGGTTGGGGAATTGTTTAAGGGTTTATTTGAAGTTAGGTTAAGGATTGATTTGGTGATTGAGTTGAGGGATGGGTTAGCAGTTAATTTGGTGATTGCGTTTGCGATTGTGTTGCGATAAAGTTGGAGATTGAGTTGTAAATTGAGTTGGAGGTTGAGCTGAATATTGGCTTAAGAGGTTCAGTTAGGGATTGATTTAGGAGTTGAATTAGTTTTCAAGACCGAAGTTCTGATCATCTCATGAGGTTTGAGCCTTTTATATTTTTTTGTACTGCGTTTCCGAGAAAAAGTTTCACAACAGGGTGGGTTCATAAAAGAAATGAGACAACCATACTCTCTTTCGAAACATCAACCAGTGGGAGACTGGCACGGTCAACTTAATTTCAGGTAAATATATTTCAGCCATCGGACAGCCCAAAAAAGTTTTACATTTGTGCGTGCCATCCATCATCTGTGGCTTAACCTAAATAATTAAATTCCTTCGCGAAGACGACAAAGTGTTTGTGGAGCATTGCATAAGCCAAAAGCTTTTCAATTATTTAAATTTATCATCTTATGATCAAATAATCGATAAGCACGAATGAGGAAATGATAAGCAACCTTGATGGCAGGCGGTTCTCTAGATCTAAAAATCGATTAATTTCTACATAGGCAATACAAACTTGAGAATTTAGGGTGTTCCAGAAATTGTACGACTGCTCGGTCATCCCCAAAGACAATATCCGATCTAAGTCTTCAATTTATGTTTGGTCGATAATATACAGAGCAGAATCACAGTTTTACAGGTTTAGCTATCTCTACATCAATATACGGAGTTAACAAATAGGTTTGCCTTTGACGCAATTTGGACCATAAAGTATAGCATTCTTTGTTGTCTTTTAATGTTTGTATAGAACTTTAACGGATAGGAAATGCTATTTAGGCGACGAAAAAATGATACGAGTACTGGTTCCAAAAATCACGAGATTAAGAGACTTGAAGCAATAATAGTAATATTTCAGTTTCATCTCTGAACGATAGGTGTACCTGTACTGTTGGTTAGTTAGATGCGTGCGATTTCAGCATAGCGTTAAAAAAAAAGTCGTGACCCAGAGGGGAGACCTCACTATTTCTATGTTTTCGAGGTCGCTGAAACCGAATATGACCATAAAAGATTCCAATAGCCCATTTTCCCGTTATCACCCCCTTGGGGGTCGAAATTTCAATTTTCATGCAAAGTTGGAATGGATGTGCATTCCTACGTTTCGTGGCATGCTAAAACTGAAAATGATAACAAAAAATAAATTTGAACCTTCCATCACCCCCTAGTGGCCCTTTACTACCCCCCGAAAGGGCTTGAAATTTCAATTTTCATGCGAAGTTGAGTTGGACGTATATTGCCACGTTTGTTGGGTCGCTCGAAACGAAATTGAGTATAAAACACAAATTTGACCCTTCAATCACACCTTGCATCTCGTGACAAACCCCTCATGTAGGACGGAGACACTTCTCTGTAGACCAATGTAGAATCGACCTTTATTTGGAGAGCTTAAACTAGTTTAACATGATTGCCATTAACGTTAACAAGAGGGTATAATTCTGGCTTACCGTGGTTACCTTGTAGGTTCCGTATTTGCCGCTCAGGGTGGAGGTAGCTCTGAAAGCTAGGTTATCATATTTGAAATATGCCACTTTTTTGTTTCTTATTTGACGAGTCATTAACAAAAAAATTTTATTTTGTCCAAATCATGAGTCAGCTTCGATACCGATAGCATATTCGGTAAATATGCCAGAAGAGTATAACTCATTGAAGCTTGTGCTTGAAAAAATAAAGCATACGGAAGACAACTAGCAGATTTGCGGCAATCTGAAGATACTAGCAATCCTTCTAGGACAACAAAGTGGTCTCACAAGACATCCGTGCTTCTTGTGCCTTTAGAATAGTCGAGATCGCGAGAAGCAATTTAAAAATCATAAATGGCCTGTTAGAGCTCCTTTAATCCCCGGCTCATAGAATGTTCTCAACGATCTACTTGTACCACCTGAAAAAGTTCTTCTTCCTCCACTACATATAAAGCTCGGGTTAATGAAGCAATTTGTGAAAGCATTAGACAAAGAGGGAGCCACTTTCATTTACAACCAGAGGAAATTTCCGAACAAATCAGAAGCTAAGCTTAAGGAAGGAATTTTCGACGGGTCGGAAATTCGGAAGGTTCTGCTCGTCTCCCAGTTCATCCAATCAATGGGTGTTAAAGAAAAAAACGCTTGGCTCAGCTTTAAAAGCGTGGTAGAAAATTTCCTAACCAATCAAAAGAGTTCGAACTACAAGAGAGAAATACAAAAACTGCTAACAAACTTTAAGAATCTTGGTTACATGATGAATTTGAAACTGCACTTCCTAGAGTCCCATGTAGACTATTTTCTGGAGAATTTAGGGGACTATAGTCAGGAGTAAGGTGTAAGGCTTCACCAGGATCTTAAAGAAATGGAACCACGTTATCAAGGTAGATGGGATGTCAGTATGTTGGCTACTGCTGGAATTTGAAAAGCGTTTTGCCAAAACAGAGAAGAGCCAACAAGAGGTAACCTCCCAGAAGATTGTTTGAAAGCAAGAGAGTTCGATACCACAGGAAGAAATAAGCCCCCGAAATCGTGAGAAGACTCACGTGGAACAAGCACCCCGAATAATGAGAGGCAAGGGGACTCACTTTAAAGAAGCATTCCGAATTGTGAGCTGCGCGTAAAACATAAAAATACACATCCACCTCGATTTTGGAAGAAAATAGAGATTCCAACCGCTCCAGGAGGTAGTAAGAGGGTACTAGAGGGTGATGGAGGGGTCAAATTTACTTTGTGTTGTCATTTTCGGTTCCAGAGGCCCAAAAAACATATAAATGTACATCCATCTTAATTTTGCATGGATATTGAAATTATGACCCCCAGGGAGGTGGTAACGGAAAAATGGACAGTTGCAATCATTTTTGTATGGTCATATTCGTTTTCAATGGCTTCAAGAACGAAGTAATAGTGTGGTCTCCCCTCTGGGTCACGACTTTTTTTTTTTGCGTGCCTTTGTAATTTATTAAGAATAATTCAAGGTCTGAACACCACCTAAAGGGCTGCCATTAAGGCTACTGATACTGTCAACAAAAGGCAATATCGAGAAAAACTAAATCAAACCAGTCGCTAACCAAGCTTGCACCAAGGAAGACATTCAGACTGAGCCCTGGCTATTAAATTAAGTACTTTTAAGCAGAATTCTGCATGATTGTAACAATTTTCCCATAAATACTTAGCAAATGCACAAAATTTATATGTGTGAGTTCGCCAAATAGAATACATTTAGGGGATTTTTGACTCGTAGAACAAGCGATGGAAGTGACTGAATTTTTTCAACAAAAATCAAAAATTACTTAAGTCATAAGGGTTTTATTGATTGGCCGTAGGTCGGCCTAGATTTAAAAATTGTTAAGTGCCCGGTGTCTGGGGTCAGTTATATCAATAACAACCAAATGTTTTACGAAGTCCTGCCGATGGATTTTGTTTAACAAAAATCTAAAGTCCCAAAGGCAAATGATTTTTCTCGAATATCCCTGATAAGCATTAGATGTAAAAATTAACAAATGACCGGTCCCTGGGGTCGGACATATAAATAATCAGCAATTTTTACATTAAATGTTGTTCGATTTTCTGCTCAAGAAATTTATTTAACAAATTATGTTGAACAAATTTCGTCGGTGGAACTTGCTTGTTATTTATATGACCGAACCTTGGAACCGGCCATTTGATAATTTTTACAGGTATTCAAGGAAAGTCTGGTTACTTTTTTGAACAAAATTCGTCATTGAATTATGTTATAATCTAAAGGTCTTGCTTACTTTACCGACATTCAGGCGTATTATTTGTATTACTACTACTTATAAATGTGTAGGCATTTTAAAATCTAGATTCCCAAAGCACTAAAATAGGAGGCTACAAAACAAAACGACAAACATTGATAACTCTGTAGCGAAAGGTTGTTGTAATTGCTTGGAAATTGATTGGGTATAATCTCTTGTTTTACAATAGAATGAAATTAGTTAGATATCGGAGATCAAACATTTAGTTCAACTTTGATATCCACAGCTAATTAAAATTGTTACTGGTTTCTGAATTTGTAGATCTAAATTCGTAAAATTCTAATAATTTAACTTTGAAAATTTTAAAAATCATATCTGAGATCAACATTTAAATTACTAAAAAATTCCAAACAATATATTCTTTTGATCACAATCTGATATTCCCACAAAACATCTGGAAATCTTCTCAAACCAAACTATCCAAAAAAACAAAAAAAAATAAAACCGAAAAATAAATTCAAACCTACTTAAGAAGACCCAGAACTAAAGAAAAAGGGTTTCACAATATTTGACCTTAACTTATAAAAAAATGTTTTTGTTGCGCTTCAACTCTTAAGTAAATGAATAAAAAACAAAAAAAAAAATTTAAAAAAGGAAACGATCATCAAGTGGTCAATAAAGTAACCACATTGAGAAAAAATAAAACAAACTAAAGATCAACAATATTGACTGACTGAAAAAATACAAATAAAGTTGGTAAACACTTTAGAACTTCCTTTTTGGTGTTCTTTTAGCAATCACGCATACGAGTACAATTATGCAACTGGAAATTTAAGAAAAAACACAAAACATATAATGTCAAGACTTACTCTTTGTGTTCAGCCGCCCTATCACGTTGTCGTCGATTTTTAAACCAATTCGAAACCTTAAAAAAAAAATTTTATTCGTTTAATAACGTGTACATACTATATACTGATGACAACTATGTCATTATTATACATACTTGTGTTGTTGTTAATCCCGTCACATCGGCTAATTCTTTTTTTTCGCGTGGTGATGGATATGGATTTTGTGCGTACCAATCCCGTAATACAGATCTGGATTTTTCCTATGTATAGATAATAAAATGCGAAAAGGTTTTAGTTATCTGAATAAATACAAATTTTTTTAGTTACCTTAAAACAGTAACTAGTTTCTTCACCATCCCAAATTGTTCGTGGTAAAGGAAATTTACGTCTCACTCGATATTTACCAACAGCACCTAGAGGTCTTCCACGCAGTTTTTCGGCTTCTATATAATGCGCTAAAAGTAAAAAAAAAAACAAAAAAATGTTTCAAAATAATTTTGTCTGTGTATTCCCAAAAATTAATTTCAAGGGAGAACATAAGATACCATGCAGCATATATCATGTATTTATATACATAAGAAGTTCTACATATGTTTTGTATTTACATATTTTTATGTTTTTAATTTGAAACTGAAAAATTATGTATGCTTTTGTTGTTTTTGTAACAGAATAGTACTCGCACCAACCACTTTCCTATCTCTCTCTTGCTAACTAAACATTTTGGTTTGGTTATAATTTTGAATCTATTTGGAAGGGTTAGGGTTTTTTGCAATTTGTTTACACATACGAAGGTTCGTTTATTTAGATGTTGAATATACAATAGATACTCTTAAGATGTGGGTAACTTAACATTCTATAAAATAACAGATTCTTACAATACATTTTTAGTAAACGCTTGACGCAGCGGTTAATCGATCATTAACATTCTAAAAGCTCATGAAAAATACTTTCTGTACCGTTCTTTATTACTAAGCTTCTTTAATCTTTGGTTTATTTAACCAAGTTTTGATATTAATTAGTACTTTAAAGGAAAGCTTAAGCCTTTCGTAATTACAAAACAATAATTGAATTCTAACTTCCTCGGCCGTCATTTTGGCAGCCTTAAATACAAGCAGCCCTTAATTGTGTTGTCGTCAAAACCACAAAAAAAAATTAAATAAATTCCTTTATAGCTTTAGTTTAAAGGGGTGTTGCCAAGTAATTTATTAAAATGTTGTAAGGCAGCCCTTTGACATCAAGGCGATCACTTCGACATTTCGAAATAGAAATTGTTTGTGAAAAATCTAAAAATGTGATGAAATAAGTCATTTTTGGAAATTGTTTGTGAGGGTCTCTTGACCCCGCAGTTTGAACACTTTGAAATTTCAATAGAAACGGTTGTCGAAAAACTCGAACATCTAAAACATTTTCAAATTTCTAACTTTAGTCTATTTGGGAACTATTTTTCAAAAATGTTTTTTGGGAGCCCCTAAACAAACCGGCCACTTTGAAAATGAAATACAATTTATTGAATTAAAAAGTAAAAAATAGGTTTTCATGTAGCTTTGTAAAATTTTGTGGTGACTTGTCCACTTTGAAGTCTAAATGGGCAACAGTTTCTGGCTCCGGAGTTTTCCAAAATTTTATTGGGACCCACCCCTTAACCAAGCTGCTCGGTCACATTAAAATTTAAATAGAACTTGTTGCCATAGATAATCAGAGAACTCCTAGCTTTAAGCATGGTTTCCACGATGGCGAGGCGAAAAAATTAGTCAAACTAAAAAGAGAAAGTAAAAATTCACCAATAGTACGATAGAGACAAAATACCTCTTTGACAGAAAAATTGGGACGTCTAGTTTTTAATATTTTAATTCAGCACTCCGAAATTGGACGTCTAATCCGAAAAAAAGATGAAATGGATCATCTTTTTTCGGATTAGCCGCTGATTTTCGGAATTCATATGTCAATTTGAAGAAAAATTTCGGAATAAAATAAATTTCAAAATAGAACCGTTAATTTTGATTTTGATTTGTAAAGACAATAATTAAATATAACGCATCAATCCAGTAATGGATGTTAATAAAGTTAAAAAATGCAACTTAAATTATGAAATGTCTCCAAATGTATATCAATCCAAACACAAACAAAGTTATAGGTGATGAAATCTCGAAACGTCAAAAATAAATGAATAAAAATTCGGTGTAACGACTTGTTGCTATTTCACTCACTCTCATGTTATTTTTTTTATTCCTTCCTCTTTTTAGTTTGACTAATTTTTTCGCCTCGCCATCGTGGAAACCATGCTTTAGTCTAAGAGGGATTTCTTCAAAATTTAAAAAGAAAGTGTATACACATTTTTGAACTCCAAGCATTAGTCTAATAAGTGGCTTAGAGTCGTTTTTTAAATTTTGTAAGGAGCCTCTGAAGCCCGTGACCTGATCACATTGATATTAAAATTGGAAAAGCTTTCGTAAAAAATTAAGAAAATATTAACATTTTCTGAACGTAGGCTTTATTTAAATGAAGGGTTTGAAATTAATTTTCAAAATTTAGGGTGATAGTCCCTCGAGCAAGCAGCCCGGTCACTTTGAAATTTAGATATTTTTGTCGAAAAAATTATAGAATGTATGTATACACATTTTCGAATTCCTCGCTTTAGTTTAAGGGGGATTCAAGTTATTTTCAATTTTGCAGGGAATGCTCTTGATCCCGCAACCTGATCACTTTGAAATTTAAATAGAAATTGTTGTCGAAAGAAATCTAAGAACGTCTAAACATTTTTGGACCCCAAGCATTAGTTTGGTTGGAGGTTTCAAGTCGTTTCTGAAATTTTGTATGAAGCCTTTTTGATTCTGCGGTTTGATTACTTTGAAATTTAAATAGAAAAGGTTTTAACATTTTCTGAACCCAGGATTTATTTAAATGAAGGTTTTCAAGTTATTTTTCTCAAAATTTTGGGTGATATCCACTTGAGCAAGCAACTCAGTGACATTAAAATTTTAATAGAAATTGTTGCTTTCTAGCTTTAATCTAAGGGGAGATTTCAAAGCATTTTCAATTTTGCTGGAGATCCCATTGAAGGCAACCTGACCACTTTCAAATGTAAATAGAAATGTTTGTCCAAGAAATCAAAGGACGTGTGTAAACTAATGGGTAGATTCCTTAAACCCATAAAAGGTTTTCGTTAATATACAATATAATGAAATTTGGTATACGATAAGGAATTTTGGTTTACAGGCATCTTTTTCGGAAGGTGTCCCTTCCGTAAAGCAAGGCTTAGGTGTACATGTCAAAAACATATAACGCACCCAACATTTCTTTTATGGTCTAACGAGGTCAAAGAATTAGTTTTGAATGAGTTTTTAGTCAAACGGCAGAGACGATTTTATTTACAATTCAAAATACCCTAAAGAGGACAAAGCGCAACTTTACCTGTCTTCCTGAGAAATTTCATTTCCCAAGAAACCAAGGATTCTGGTTCCCGACGAATTTTATTTTTCGATAATTCGAGAGTTTTGAATTTTTTTCTCGAGTAATCTCGGAAAATCTCGGGAAGTTTTATACAGTTTTATTGCATTGATTTATTTCAAATTTTCTGACAAAGAAACATTTCAATAATTTTGAGTTGATGTACAGGCCGAAGAGTAAACAGAGCATATTTATTGCGTTGACGCTTTCGATAAATTCACAATAGCTGCATTTCTTGACGCATAGTGATACGGATCAACACATTTGATCCAACATTGATTTTGGATCACAAATGGTGATCTAAAAATTAGTTCAGCTTTAAAAATGTAGGTGGGCAATAATTTTGTATTATGGTTGGTAGTAGTGAAATGAACAATAAAATTAAATACTTAACTAAAACAGGCAGAATCTGTTCACATGGGTATTGTATTCATCATATTCTTTTCTCATTGGTAGAGGAAAGAAGCAACAAAGACTATGATGAATACAATATGCGTATGGACAGTCAGATTCAAAACGAAACGAAACAGAAAATTGGCATTTGTTGTTTGTTTGTTTTACGTATTTTAGTGTCGTTTCATGAGCCATGAATCATGATATCCAGATGATAGAATTCGGAGAAATTCGGGACAAATTACTGGTTAAAATAAAATGGAAATCTTTTTTTGATTTTAATGGCGCTCGGACGAATTCTTCACGTGACGTGCTACAAATTTAGTTAATTATTTCAATGGATTTAATTCGAATCCCGATTATTCTGGTCGAATTTGTTATTATTTTTTAATTAATCGGTTAATAAGAATCTATTACCGCAAACATAATCGAATTTGCAACTTCTAGATATATGGACAACGAAATAAGGTAGCAGGAATTAATGTCATAAAAAAATGGAATTACAATCGGGAAAGCTTGGAATTAAACTAAAAGAAATTTACCAATTTCACTACATAAAATGTAGCATAAAACCCTGGAGAAAAATTGGAATTAAACTAGGAAATTGGATACTGGGGTTCTGCGGTTTATTCCGCGATCGAATTTTGAGGTTGCTAATTAAATTTTGATACGAGCGTAAAAATTTAAGTCAGCAGAACATTAAATGTTTCCGAATTTATTAGCAAAACACATTGTCCTCCATCAACCCTCTACCCCCTTAGTGTTGGACATCGGGCACTAGAGCTTGTATTACTATGTTTTTTTTAAAACTCCCGTTTGTAAAAACATTATTTCTCGAGAAACAAAAATTCTTGAAAGTAATGTAATAAAATTTCTCGAGAAACGAGATTTAAAAATTCGTATAAAGTTTCGAGAATCCTCGCGAGAGAAATTTCCGATTGCAATCTCTAGTCTGATTGTCTGAGGTATCTGATTTCTAAAATCGATGAAAGTAGCTTGAATCTACGGGGATTCACAGTTCTGAATATTTGGATTCAACCGATTTAGTTATTGATGACTTTAATCTACCAAATATCATTTTTAGTTTTCACTGTGAAATGAATTGCATTCTTCCATGCAATATAAAAATGTCAGACGCAGCCTCTTTATTCGTTGATGCCTTGCCTGGAGAGATCTGGTCTTCATCAATGAAATAGATGCGTTTAAGGTAACTGAGTCACTCAATCCATTTGTCCTAAATAACACAAACCATAAATCTATAGATAATGTAGTTGATCCGAAATCAGAGCACCTGCAACAAAGCAAATACAACTTTAAGAAGATAAACCACTTGCAAACAAGTGCAAATTTATTTAGAAGCAGTGAATTGGAGTGAAATTATAAATGCAATAAGGACGTGAATGAAAATGTCGACCAATTTTATGATATCAACTCAAGGCTTTTAAAGTCCGTATGCCTATTTATGACAAAGCACCAAGTAGTCACCCTGTTAAAGTTAGCCAAAAATAAAAAGTCGATAATGCAGATTACTTTATTAACACTCCAGCAGAAAATAATAAATTTTGTAGTTATCAGCCGAAAGTAAATAGGATACATCGCTTGTATTAAACAATTTTGTAAATAGTCTTACGTGGAAAACTTTGTTTAACCTAATTGCGGAAAACATTGGAAAATCAGAAGAATTCACAAAATTGGAATAAAATCAACCTCTAGACTGAGTGTATATCTTAAGTTAAATCGTTTTTATTGGATTTGTCAATAGCCATCGCAGGAAAAAAATTCAGTTTAAGTTTCCCGTGGAAAATCTCGGAAAATTTGAAAAACGTTCCAGCCGAAAGTAAAAAATAAATATCAGCCTCTAGATTATTATGTCTGTAAATTGATAACATTTCTCATTCATGTTTTGAAAAACATTGAATTTTCTGAGATTTCCCACGGGAAACTTAAACTGAATTTTTTTCCTGCGATAGCTTTTGACAGGCCACATCAATATAATACATGCATCTCCAGACATAACACTCTAGAGGCGGTTTTAATTCCAATTAAAATATTTTTGTGGGTTTGTTACGTTTCACTTGTCTACGTACATCATCAACGCGCGCATGGTTTTTTTTGCTGTCTGCGTTGCCTTTATTTTATTCGGTTTGCGTGCGTCTATTGGGTGCTACTATCGCATAAGTTCATAGAACTTATGATTAGTATGGAAAAGAGAAACGTCAAATTTTTTTTTGGTTGGGGGAAAATAGAAAAAAAATCGCCATTCGGTGTGTAAATGTTATAAGGATCGTTTGATGTGAACGAAAAAAAAAAAAAATAAATAAATAACAAAACCAAAGAATTATAACAAAAAAAAAAAAATAATTTACATAATAATGTATAAAAAGAAATAATTTATAAAAAATAAAAGTTAATTAGAAAAAAAAGAAAAGTGAAAGAAACCGGATAAATTGTCTGTTGATTTGAGTGAAGCGACCAAAAGAATTCAAAATTAATAAGCAAAGAAAAAAAAACTCACAGACACAATAACACACCTAAAAACAAATTGGACGTTCAGTAAATTATATTAGAACGAGCTGTAAAGCAAACGCATATCAGTCAGCTGAAATACCACCGAGAAATAACGTGCGTTCTAGCACCATATCCGTGCGTGATCAGCGAGTACAATATTGAAGGTGCTTGTGCGTGAAAGGGGACATCATCAGGGCGTTGGGGCAAATTTCGAGTCATCCTGTTGGCGTGGAATCAATTATTTTGAGTGACATCTTGTTGCTACCAAATCAGTCTGTTTGTTTATTGTTTTTTTTCTCTATATTTCTTCAATATTATCATTATTATTATACATAAATATTGTTTCTTGAATTAATTCCCATTTTTTTGTTGGGCCTCTGTTTGTTTTTTTTTTATATTTATTTTCAGGCTGATACACGAGCTCGGGTGTTGGCGTGACGGCGTGTTTCCAGTGACATTTTGGTCCAAATTAATCTCAAGAAAGAATCTTTATATTTGCCTTTATTACATAATGTTTAAAGTAAAGTTTCATGGTTATTAATATTATTTTCTGTCACAACAATAAATACAAACAGATTGTTAATTATGTACGGTAAATTCAGGATGTTGGTGTGATTTTTTTTTTTCGAATTCAGGAGATGAGTGTGAACGGTAAGTGTGTGGATCCGGGTTTTTTTTTCATAGTGCAGCATCGTAAGTCTCAATGGGACTCCACCCTAAAAGAATCCTCCCTCGGCTGAGTTCTAGTTGGCAATCGCTGCAGGTGGAGACCATGAGACATCTGCTTACGGGCACTCAATAAAACGAGTGTTGCGTAACAGTGGCGCCCAAACGTAAACGGTAAAATTGATTAACGTAATTTTAAAATTTATTTACAGCGTTTTTCTAATTAATGTTTTTTTTTCATGTGCTTGTTGACTTTTATATCAAGGTCATTTGCATTTATGAATTTAACAGTCAAAAGTGAGCACATTTCAAGTTTAATTTATTTTTTTTGTATTTTTTTTCAGTTGTATGGTTTACCATTCTTCATGTTTCGCTGCTATATCGGCTGATTGAGTCTTTGAATTTAGTGGTAGTAAAAACAGAAGCATGGATGATCATTTCAACTTTCAACGTTTTTTTTCTAGAAAAAGATAATATTTTTGTTGTTTCTTTGCAAAGTAACGCATTGTTGTCCACTATTTAAGTGTTTGAGGCAATGTCAGATATATTTTGCAATACTATAACATTTATTTAGGTGAGGGTGTATTTTATATCGAGATTAATCTTTTTGAATTATTTATACAGCTACCTCGAACTAAAATATTAGCAAGAATTTTTTTCTATTCACTAACAATTTCCTTTATATTTTATTTTAGTCCACACACTTGCACATGCTCATCTCCTGATTATATATATACAATTACATACATTGGGTTATACGTTTTATAAACATTGGCGATATTCTTGTTTATTTATTTCAATAGTGGTGAGTTATTTAAACAATTACCATCGAATTTTTTTTGTTGTGTCGTATTCGCTTATTTGTATTTCAGTTAATCCCTTCGGTTGGGGTTTGTTTTTGTCTCGGGACACGTCCTATCATTTCCATTCAATTTGTTTTTTTTCTATAATTATTGCATATAATTTTTTTTGATAAGTAAATTCACTGTTTATTTTCCTATTTATTGATTTTTCTATAATTTTTGAGTTTTACGTAACAATTCATAATTTTCGGTTTATTTATCTATTTACTTTACTTGATTTTTTTTTTTTTGAAAAATCACTTGTTGTTTCTATAATACCATATTATTTATTCTAGTAGTTTTAACTTTTAAGTTTGTTGTTATCCTAATTTGTGTTTGGGAATTGTACTATTTAGGCAATTAGTTTAGTGTTATTACATTTAATCGTATATTAATACTTTAATATTTATTATCCCTATATTTTTTTTTTTTTACACATTTGCTATATTAGCCCATATTATACATTTCGTTGTGAACCGTTCTCTTATCACCGTATGCTAATAGTGAATTTTTCATAATTGAATTTTGTTTTATCTTGATTAATATTTGTTTTCACGGCGACGTTATTTATCAAGATGGATTTGTCACATTTGGAGGCGGATGATCTCAAAATTGAGTGTGAGATACGTCAGTTACCGTTCGCACTGTCCCAAATAGAAACTTTACAAGCAAAAATATGGTCGGAACGTCAATTCCCAATTTTAGTGCCGATACAACCACATGCGCAAGCTCTCCGAAATCCGTCACTTGAAATTAAGTTATGCTCCTGCAAAATTAATCGTATTGCTTCGTATCTAGACTGTCCTTCTACCATTCAAAGTGCAGAGCTACCGAGAATTAATTCTCAACTAATACACATACAAGGAAGACTGAGGCGAATGCAAAATCATCCAATCGAAAAAGACGGAATCAGCGAATTAATTCAAGATTGTGAGCGGCTACAACTCAGAGTTCGAGACTTGGAGGTTAACGGAATTTTTAGTTCTCCTCCAACTTCGTCCAATGAGTTGGCTGAACCTATACAACCAAAGACATCTCCTGTAACATTTCGTCCTACGCTCAGTGAGGATGTTAGTATCCTGAACGCCCTTGAGCAGACATTTTTTTTAGATCAGGGTAATGATCAGCCAACACCTCAAAATCAGCCTAGTGCGCGTCCTCCCATGGTCAGAGAACCAAAACCACAATTTGCTCCACCAAACTATTCATTGAGTGGTGTTCACCCCAATGTTAACTCACATTCTGTACAACCTATTAAAAATTACAGTGAATATCGTACCACAGATAATCCTAATTCACAACCGGAGAAACACATTAATTCTTTACAAATAAATGCTCTAGTCAATTCTGTAGATTCACTAATAGATACCATGCGAACAACCGGATTTACTCAGCATGTTTCGCGACCTGAACAGGTTATAGACAATATTGGGCAGACCAATCCCTTCGGTAATACATTCAATCGCTCCAAAATTTACTCCTCGTGGAACCTTAAGTTTGGCGGATCAAGTACAGATACTCCGGTGGAAAGATTTGTTTCTCGGATTGATCAGATGGCTAACAGAGCTGGCATCAATTTAAATGGTTGTGTACAAGAATTAACTTGCCTTTTAACTGGAGATGCACTAGAATGGTTTTGGATTCAGTTAGAAAGGAATCCTTTGGTTACATGGGACATCCTCAAACGTGATATGATTGATCGCTTTTGTTCAAGTCGTTCTGATCGAGATATTCGTAGAGCGCTGGATGCTCGAAAACAGAATTATCCTAAGGAGAATTATGGCGAATTTCAAGACGCTATTTTTAAAATCTCATTACAAGCACAAAATCTCATTTCGGATCAGGAAATCCTTGAAATTTTATTTAATAATATGAGACCGGGTTTACAATTAGCATTAGCTAATAAAACTATAACTACTATAAGCCAATTAGCTCAGGAATGTCGGTCACTCGAAAATTTGTGGAAACGGGTTAGATGTAATCCGGAGGCCAACATTATTAATTCTAGACCACTGGTACATGAAATGTCTACACAACTTGTTCAGTTTCCAAATCCAGTACATCCGTCTGTTATATTACCTGATCGTACTTTAACACAGGCTGTCAACAATAATGAGTCCGCAGAGGTTTGTGCGTTAAATCGGTCGACTGCTGCGAATAATCATGTTAGATTTAATCTCCAGGATGCTGGTAGTTTATCAAGTAAATGTTGGAATTGTCAGGCCCCCGATCATGGCTATAAATTCTGCCGACAACCTCGTAAAATTTTTTGCTTTGGATGTGGTTTATCTAACACATATTTGCCAGATTGCGTTAACTGTAGGCGAGCCTACCAGGGAAACGATCGACGGAAGGAAGGACAAATTCGGGAACCTTACCTTCAAAATACCTCATTCCCGACACCATCCAACAAAATCGATTCGGCTTCCAATACGGATCCCGAGCTATACCGGCTTCAACAGAAGTCTCTATCTATTCTAAAAAGATAAATAATTCCAATCCAGTCACTTCTCCCGGATCTCGCTTTCATCGAGCTTACCTATATTTTGCTAAACGTAAACGCTTAAGACGCGAAATCAATGAATCACATTTGTTAAACCACACGGATGGACGGCCATTCGTCAAAGTGGTTATAAATGGTTTCGATAAATGGGGCTTGTTGGACTCGGGAGCGAATATTACCGTTTTAGGAAAGGGATGTGATTCATTTTTAACACGATTTGGTGACAAGTTTTACAGTTTTCCTTCCAAATTATCCACAGCAAACGGGTCCGTAGAATGCATACTGGGATATATTCTTGCAGACATTCAGTTTAATAACCAGAGTCACCAAATTCGGTTGTATTTGGCTCCTAACTTGTCGCAAGAATTATATCTAGGTATGGATTTCTTCCGTACATTTGGCATAGAACTAAAAGTTTCAGAAATCTCCGTTAATGTTTCCGATGTTGAGATTCCGGTTAATCAACCCCTTACTCATGATTTGACAGATGAACAAAATAAAGCTTTGAGAGACGTAATTAGTCTATTCCCATCTTTTTCTAATTTGGGTTTGGGCCGCACCAACATAATATCCCATAAAATTGACACAGGGACTGCTCCTCCTCTAAAACAGCGACATTACGCTGTATCGCCAGCAATTCAAAGGCAGTTATATGCAGAACTGGATCGTATGCTTGGGCTTGGGGTCATAGAGGAGAGTGAGAGTCCTTGGTGTTCACCGGTTACACTGGTGAAAAAGTCAAATGGGCGAGTTAGGTTGTGCCTGGATGCCCGAAAGGTTAACGAAGCAACCTTAAAGGACGCATACCCGTTACCGTTAATCGATGGTCTTCTGAGTCGATTGGAAAACACCACTTTCATTTCTAGCTTGGACTTGAAAGATGCCTTTTGGCAAATTCCTCTTGACAGTGATGCAAAAAGCAAAACTGCATTCACGGTACCGGGTAGGCCCCTTTATCAATTTACCGTTATGCCTTTCGGGTTATGTAACGCACCGCAAAGCATGTGTCGATTGATGGACAAGGTGATTCCTCACCAATATCACGATAAGGTATTTGTCTATCTTGACGACTTATTAGTGACATCTAGTGGTTTTGAGGAACACCTTGCACTTCTTCGACTCGTAGCTGAGCGGTTGCGGTGGGCCAACTTGACCATTAATGTTGAGAAAAGCCATTTTGTTCTCAAACAGATTAAATATTTAGGGCATTTAGTCGAAGAGGGCTGTATCAGGGTTGATCCTGAGAAGGTCAGTGCTGTTTCCGAGTTTCCAACTCCCACCACTATTCGTCAGCTTCGCAGCTTTCTCGGCCTCAGCGGCTGGTACAGACGATTTATATCTGGATATTCCTCTATCGCCGCTCCCTTAACGGATCTATTAAAATCCAAATCAAGACTCGTGTGGAATGCAGAAGCAGAATCTGCTTTTAATAAATTAAAAGAGGCTCTTACTACTGCTCCGGTTATAGTTCATGCCGATTATTCTTTACCTTTTTTTATACAGGTCGATGCTTCCACATCTGGAGTCGGAGGAGTACTGTACCAACTTCATAACGGAGAAGAACACCCAATAGCCTTTTACTCCCATAAGTTGAACTCGGCGCAACGCAAGTACAGCATCACTGAGTTGGAGTGTTACGCGGCGGTGCTGTGTGTAAAACGGTTCAGGGCTTATGTGGAGGGATTCGAATTTTCTATAATTACAGACCACGCGAGTCTTCAATGGCTCATGAATCAGTGCGATCTATCGGGGCGATTAGCGAGATGGAGCTTAAAACTCCAGGGTTTTAAGTTCCATATTATCCACAGAAAGGGAAGTCTGAACGTTGTGCCTGACGCATTATCACGAGCGTATTGCGACGCTCTCGAACCTGGATCTTCGATTTCTAATCCTGATGAGACGTTGTGGGTAGATTTGACATCTCCCGCTTTTTGCGAACCTGAATATCTAGCACGTATTCGTGAGGTAACTAATCATCCTGAATGTTCATCTGGGATCAAAGTCGAGAACGGTAAACTACTGATCCAGCCATCATTTGGATACCAATATGACAACACGGATTTATCACCTTGGAAACTGTACATTCCTTCAAGTCTGACAGCTTCATTGGTCCAGTTGGCTCATTCGCCACCTTCATCTAGTCACATGGGCATCGCTAAAACTTTGAATAGGTTACAGCGACACTTTTATTGGCCTGGAATGAACAAAGATGTTCGTACATTTGTACGAAATTGCGTCGTGTGCAAGATGGTGAAACCATCAAATATTTCCTTGAGACCACCCATGGGTGACGTTGTCAAAACTAGAAGGCCATTCCAACACTTATATTTGGATTTTCTTGGACCGTTTCCCCGCTCCAAAAACTTCAATACTCATGTTCTCGTCGTATTAGACCATTACTCGAAATTTGTATTCCTTAAAGCATTCAAAGAAGCCTCTACTGCCCTTATGTGCAACTTTTTAGAGAAGGACATTTTTGAAATGTTCTCCGTACCAGAAACAGTGCTCACAGACAACGGACAGCAGTTCCTCTCGTTGTCTTTTCGGCAATTATTATCTAAGTATGGTGTTTCCCACCGTCGCACGCCTTATCATTCGCCTCAAAGCAATGCTGCCGAACGGGTCAATCGGACTGTTCTATCTGCCGTTCGCGCATATATTGGTAGTAATCACACCGACTGGGACTGCCATTTATCTAAAGTTGGAGCAACGATGAGGAACGTTATCCATTCCGCAACCTCATTTTCTCCGCACTTTTTGGTTTTCGGGCAACACTACATTAATCATGGCTCTGAATATGAACTCCGGAGATTACTAGGATGCGACGATAATAGTGAAGCTAGCACTATCACTCGTGCTTTTCATCAGGACGCGGTGCGTGAGTCAGTTTTAAACCACCTCAGGGAAGCGCAATTGAAAGGAGAAAGACACTACAATCAGAAGAGTAATCCACGAGAATTTGATCTGGGACAGAATGTTCTAGTACGCACTTATGTCCAAAGCAACGCGGCACGAAAATTTTCTGCAAAACTAGCACCTAAATTTGTTCCCGCAAAAATTGTTGAACGCATTGGACAGGTAGCTTATCGTTTAGAGGATTTGTCAGGTAAACCATTAGGCATTTATCATGCGCAGGATATCCGACTATAAAAGATGTTTTTTTTCGGGAATACATTACTCTTTAATATAGTTTTGGCCCGGCTGATGAGACATCTCAGTGGTGTGGGTCGTCCCCACGCTGTTACGTTTCACTTGTCTACGTACATCATCAACGCGCGCATGGTTTTTTTTGCTGTCTGCGTTGCCTTTATTTTATTCGGTTTGCGTGCGTCTATTGGGTGCTACTATCGCATAAGTTCATAGAACTTATGATTAGTATGGAAAAGAGAAACGTCAAATTTTTTTTTGGTTGGGGGAAAATAGAAAAAAAATCGCCATTCGGTGTGTAAATGTTATAAGGATCGTTTGATGTGAACGAAAAAAAAAAAAATAAATAAATAACAAAACCAAAGAATTATAACAAAAAAAAAAAAATAATTTACATAATAATGTATAAAAAGAAATAATTTATAAAAAATAAAAGTTAATTAGAAAAAAAAGAAAAGTGAAAGAAACCGGATAAATTGTCTGTTGATTTGAGTGAAGCGACCAAAAGAATTCAAAATTAATAAGCAAAGAAAAAAAAACTCACAGACACAATAACACACCTAAAAACAAATTGGACGTTCAGTAAATTATATTAGAACGAGCTGTAAAGCAAACGCATATCAGTCAGCTGAAATACCACCGAGAAATAACGTGCGTTCTAGCACCATATCCGTGCGTGATCAGCGAGTACAATATTGAAGGTGCTTGTGCGTGAAAGGGGACATCATCAGGGCGTTGGGGCAAATTTCGAGTCATCCTGTTGGCGTGGAATCAATTATTTTGAGTGACATCTTGTTGCTACCAAATCAGTCTGTTTGTTTATTGTTTTTTTTCTCTATATTTCTTCAATATTATCATTATTATTATACATAAATATTGTTTCTTGAATTAATTCCCATTTTTTTGTTGGGCCTCTGTTTGGTTTTTTTTTATATTTATTTTCAGGCTGATACACGAGCTCGGGTGTTGGCGTGACGGCGTGTTTCCAGTGACATTTTGGTCCAAATTAATCTCAAGAAAGAATCTTTATATTTGCCTTTATTACATAATGTTTAAAGTAAAGTTTCATGGTTATTAATATTATTTTCTGTCACAACAATAAATACAAACAGATTGTTAATTATGTACGGTAAATTCAGGATGTTGGTGTGATTTTTTTTTTTCGAATTCAGGAGATGAGTGTGAACGGTAAGTGTGTGGATCCGGGTTTTTTTTCATAGTGCAGCATCGTAAGTCTCAATGGGACTCCACCCTAAAAGAATCCTCCCTCGGCTGAGTTCTAGTTGGCAATCGCTGCAGGTGGAGACCATGAGACATCTGCTTACGGGCACTCAATAAAACGAGTGTTGCGTAACAGGTTTCTCGAGGTTTCCACAATTTTCCACGAGGAACTGCACCCAGGTTTTGTAATATATGAATATTAACAAAGGTATTCAATGATAATCATGCATCCTAACATTCCTTAGTAGTTTCTAGGGAAAACATTACCGATCGATTACGAATTCAGTTTTTGTTTTGGGATAACACAATCTGCATTACCGATTTAGTTTCAACCAGACGGGCTAACACAATCTGCATTACCGATTTTTTTTTACTCCAGGCTGGGTGGACGCAATCTGCATTGTCGACGTTTCACTTTCACCTCCCAACTTTCGGCTAACTTTAACAGTACATATCAAGTAGTCATACCTCCAAGATCCTATGTGCGGGCTTATAGTCTAACAAAAACAAAAATCTAAGGACAGTACTAAAATGAAAAAATCAAGTCTTACACCTCAGTCGGAAAGTAACGGACACGAAATTTTACCCTTGGTGGTGGATAATTACTTATCAACAATAACCATTACCAGTTATTTAAATACACTATGTGTATGGTTCATTATTAGGCCGCAAGGAAAATCGCACTGCGAACCTATGATTTCGAGTGGTTTATAACGCTTGAAACATTGTAGCGAGAGAACGGTTCATCTGGTCGGAGCAATCCTGATTTCAATTTTTTGCGGCAGTTAATTTATTTTAAATTAATATAATTAATATCCACATAAATTTTAATTCAAATTACTAACCTCAAAATAGCGATTTATAGTGCTTCAGCCCACTATAACGAGAGAACTCCTAATGCAATGTGATCGGAGTAATTGTGGTGCCAACATTTGCGAAAACCTGTGATGGTTAATTTAGTTTAAATTTTAAAACTCACTACAAAATTCTATAATTACGCACAAAATTCTTGCACACCGCTGCTGCACTCCCATATAGACAATAAATAAATTGAATTTGACCACCGCTTGTAGATGTCGTCACGCAAAACACCTACGGCCGTGTAAACGACATAGCCCATCTCGAATTTTTCATACTTAAGTACAAGTCTTTCTTATTCGGCTGGATTCCAAGAAAACATTAAAAAAACCAAAGCAATTCTGGAAATACTTTAAGTCTCCAAAGAGATCACCGAAGAGGTAGTTGACATGTTAGCTATTTTCAATTTGTCTATCTCCTAATGAAAAATCTATAACATAGCACCAATCGTTAAATCTAGCAAACGTGATGTTGTCGCATATTGCAGAGGAAGACAGATGTTTACTTATCGGAGACATGAAAATGAAAAATTGCCGTTTTCAAATCTTCATGTACGAACTATACAATACTATTTTCAATTTAAAAAATTCAAAAAATTTTTTAATTGACTGAGAAAATGAAAATTAATTTTTTTCGGTTGTAAGTAATTTTATCGGACGAAAAAATTAAATTTTCATTTTCTCAGCCAATTAAAAATGTTTTAGAGTTTTTTAAATTGTAAATAGTATTGTATGGTAAATTCGGTTGCGAACCAGAAGATTTTAACGAAAACAAAGCAATAATTTTGGAATTATATCGGTAAAACTAAATCCGAATTTTCTTTTCGTTTTTCCAAAGGGAAACCTTTTAAGCGCTCTACCCACTGAAAAACGAAAAGAAAAATCGGATTTGGTTTTACCGATATAATTCCAAAATTATTGCTTTGTTTTCGTTAAAATCTTCTGGTTTTTGGCCGAATAAACCAGACAATACTATTTTCAATTTAAAAAATTCAAAAAAACTTTTAATTGGCTGAGAAAATGAGAATTTAATTTTTTTCGTCCGAAAAAATTATTTAGAACCGAAAAAAATTAATTTTCACTCTCTTAGCCAATTAAACATTTTTTTCAATTTTTTAAATTGAAAATAGTATTGTTTGGTATATTCGGTCAAGAACCAGAAGATTTTAACGAAAACAAAGCAATAATTTTAGAATTATATTTAAAAAACTTTATCCGCACTAATCGAAACTTAGCGTGATTATTCATTTTCGATTCTTGGGCGATTTTGAATTCTTAGTTCGAGTATCTTAGTTCATTTATTGTTTGTTTTTGTGTGAATCAGCATGCATATTGAAAAAGGGCCCACCCAATATTCTTGAGTGATCTTCATTTTTGTATTTTGGGGGATTTTCGTAAATCAGCAATCGTCCCTAATTAGTGCGCACAGAATCGCCCAAACGTAAAATGAAGAATCGCCCAAACACTTTTTATCAAATTTTTGGACGATTTTTAGTTTTTGAGCGACTTGGTTTTGGGCTTTTGGAAATCATGCTTCTGAATTTACATATATGTGAAAAAATGAAAATATCCCTTTTTCAGAATATTTTAAAATTAAATCTTCGTTTTCTATAATTTCTGGACGTGGTAAACTTTATTTTAAAATATTCTGGAAAAGCGAGATTTCTATTCTAATTTTAAAATTAATCTCAGAATATTTTAAAATGAAACCTTCTTCTTTTAATTCGGGTATTGTGACTCTTTTCTAATTGGGCATTATCCCTATTTTTTTGCTGGGTAACATCAAAAACTATGGAAATAATAGAAAGACTTACAAAGCAAATATCCGCAGCTCGAGGTACAGAAATAGTTTTTTTATGTATTACTATTTCGTTTTGTATACAATTTCTGTACCCGAGCTGCGGATATTTGATCTTTTGTATGACATAAGAAGTCTTTACTTATATTCTTTTTATAGTTTTTGGTAACATGTCCCTTTCCAGAACTGTAGAAAAAAGACTAATTGTGCTAGAGCATATGTCACGGTCCCACTTGTGCAAATGTCAATAATTAGAAAATATTGAAGAATTCTTTGTTTAATTGTTCATTTATTTTCTGAGTGCGATTGTGCATATTGATTAATCATCGAAATTTGGGTCTTTCTTCCTTTTTGAATTTTGGGCGATTTTCGTAAATTAATAATCACTCATATTTACAGCGAGTACAATCGTTCAAACCTAAAATAAAGAATCGTCCAAAAATGGTTGATTGAATTTTTGGGCGATTTGGCTTTGGGAGATTATTCGTTTCGACATGCCATATATGCCAATCTGACAGCACTCGATATATCAAATTACACGCATCTGTACTTTACAAAAAATCAAACCGGATTGAATAATGTCAAGAAATACGATAATGCCGCCACCTTTGATCGTTCACTTAACTAATTAATTAAAGGTCGTTAAAGAATACGATTTGGAAATAAAGCTGTCATCAGTATTTAATTGTGCGTTATGGTTAAGAGATCATTAATAAAATTGAAAGCATGAAAACAAATTCTGATATTCCTTTAAAAAAAAATACTGTCAGGGACTATGACCATAACATATATTTCTAAAAAGGTGCGAAGAACACAAAATTTGCACTCTTCAAAACAGGCGGTTTCCTCTAGATGTTGCTTTTATCGAAAACTTCCGACTTGGACGCATCAATTCAGTTTATGTATTGGAAAACATCTCTATTAATGTTCCAGGACTTTACGTAACCAACAATTTTTGGTATTATTTAATAACACTGAGGAACTACTTGAATTTTACGTTTACTTAAAAAACTCCCACTAAATATTATTAAAGAAATGTGAAGCCCAAACGACCTCTATCCCACCAATAATACCCCGTAATCTGTAAGCGAAATCTAGAACTTCTCCCTATTTGTATGGAGATAATGGGCGGAAGGTTGAAGTTAATTATTATTTCCATAACACTTGACAAAACTGATACTGAGAGCTATGGACGTTAATTAGCGAAATTCGACTTTATTCTCTTTTTCGGGATTGGATGAACATTAGCTGTTTAGATGGACCACACCTATGGTCATCAAAAAATAGAGGAGCTTACTAAGGAGAGGGGCTGACACGTTACAACAGTTTTTAATACCGTCAATGGACCTGCTGATTTATTTATATTTAATACTTTCAACACCTTAGAAACATGAGGTATCGAAAATAAATTTGATTCTTTGATCGGGTGTTAAATACTTTGAAGCAACTACATAAGATATTGTTTTGTACTTGCCCCACGAAACTTAAGAACGCTCTTTTACTGCTGGATTTATCCAAAATTTGCCTCATCTTCTTCTTTAATTTTATTTCAGTCAGTTTATAGGCTGGTGATGGATTACGTTGGTAAACGGAGAAATCAGTGTGCCATATCGCATATTAAAGTTTTGGAATTATTATTGGATTCGTATACGTAAACGTTTCATGTTTTGTTATGAACTTCCAATTATGAACGCAACTTCAGTCGTCCGAGCTTTTGATAAGGTTTTAGGGATTTAGAGTTAAAGTAGTTCTTATAGAGAAGAATAAGCTAAGAAGTACAACTATTGTCTTCAGCAAACCATAAGGAATTAAAAGCTGATAAAACTTGATCATGTCTTAAACATTTCTTTTTGCGGCAAAATATTACAACTAAAATACGTGTAGGTATCTATCTATATGATGCCTGCATTTCAGCTCTATTTGCTTTTGTGTTCTGCAATGGCTTTAATCGAGTTTCAACTTTTTTGGGATTGCCTTGATTGCTACATCACAAACTACAACCCCAACTGACGTAAACACATTATGCTTAACTTCATCAGGGTGAAGCTTCTGCCAAAATAATATAATATACACTGTTTTCTAAAAGTATTCCAATTTTCACTCAACAAATTTTTACTGATAGACAAGAAAATGAAAACTTTTTAATTTTCGGCAAAAACAAAATGTAAAAATAGGAAATTATTTTGAAAATAGTTTGAGTGGAATTTAATATTAAATGCTCTATATTAGTTCATACGGGTCGCATCAATATGGCTGAGGCGGTTTGGAATACGTATTTAGATTAGAAACATCAAGTCACTCAAGCATACCATTGGAAACCTCTGAGATTTTCACAATTTCGGAGAAACCTTAGAGTGGAACATGCTCTAAGATTTAAAATGTTAAAATCACTCAAAGATTTTTCAGAAATTGTTGAAATATCAGAGATTTCTGATCGTGAGCACGAATGGAGTGGTTTTTCTAATTTAAATATGTATTGAAACCTATTCGATCATATCGACTTTTTACTATCACACAAAAATGTTTTCGAAATTGTGGAATTTGGCGTATACGAGTAGTGGGGTGGCTATTCCATAATTTAAATACGTATTCAAATCCTCTGTGACCAAATTGATGCGACCCGTATGAACACAACATTTTTTATTAAATTTCACTCAAACTGTAAAACTGTAAAAATTTGTTGAGTGAACATCAGAAAATACTATTTTTATCCCATCCCATTTTCTGTGAAAATAATTACAAACTCTAATATGTTCAAATAAAATATTTGTAACTAAGGAATTATAGATAAAGATTTTTGTTTAATACTGTGGTAGCATGTTGAAGACTAGCCCTATGTTGAGGTTTGAGCAACAGGCTCATATTTATAAGGCTAAAAATGAATATCTGAGTTCCTGAGAGCCATTAATTAAAATATCAACTTTTATAAATATTCATTTGTGACTATAACCATATGATCCTTTAGCACAAATCTCAACATATGGCTAGCCCTTAACGTGTTAATTCAGTATTCAAATATTACAAATATTTTATTAGACCGTATCAGTTTGCCTCATGCACATTTTTATTTTTCCTGGGATAGAATCCTGGGCTAACTTCACTTCTCTAATAAGGTTATGGTATGTTTAAATTCCTTTTTAATCTATGCCCGAATCATCTTGGCTCGTATAACAATCTCTTGACAGTAAAAATAAAACAAACAAAAATCTACCTACCTTTCAACCACAGTCCCTGCAGCTTCACATGATGTTTTGGATTAAATGAATGATGTTCTAATATCCGATATAATTCCTTAAAATGACCACGATGAAATGCAACAACTGCTTTGGCCTTTAGTACAGATTCATTTAATTGTAGCTTATCGCATTGTGGCAATGACCATAAAAATCGTCCTAATCGTTCAATATCACCAGATTGTTGCAAAACCTATACAAAAAAAAACCATTAAATTATGTATCTGCCCACATTATAACGAAATAATTTTATACACTTACATCACAAACACAAGCAACTTGTTCCTGTGTAAAACCAAAACTTGGTAGTGCCTCACGGCCAGCCCCATTACCATTTTGTCCCATAATATCTATCACTGAATTATTATTATTATTATTACTACTGCTATTGTTATTATTATTATTATTATTTGTTGTTGTATTATTATTATTATTATTGACTAATGCTGATTGTATCGTTGTCCCACCGGTGGGACTATAGGGAGGCGTTTGTCTTCCAACAACACCAGCTGGTGATGATAAGTCATAAAAATCATTTGACTGATGTTGTAGCATGTTTTTATTTTTTTTATTAACTAAGTAACACCTCTCGCCTCTTATTATCCCCAAGTTAATTAATGTGCTGCTGCTTGTTTCGTTATACTCGCGCGCCCAATATTGTTGTTGTTATAATGTAGATCGCGCATATGAGATATTCATGTGCGCGGATTATTTTTAAATTAACATTTTTACTTTGGTTGGTTGAGTTGTCTGTGATTCGCAGCCGCTCGTATTTTTTGTGAAATCTGGAAATATATAAAATATACAAATTTATTGTAATCGATTGACTTAATGGCGACATTTTCGATTTTATTTTTTATTTTTTATATAAAAAAATGGGGTGGATTCATTTATTGGTATATTTACGAGCAGCAAAAAAAAAGTTAGTAAACACAATTAAATTAACTCATTCTGACGTGAAAGGTCGTTTAGGGGCCCACGTTTTATGTTATGCACATTTTTATCTAAATATACACTTAAGGCAATGACATTGAAAAATGTCTATGGACATATGCGACTCGATTATTATCTAATCCATCATTCATCGTACGTGTATATAGAGAGGCACATACATACATACACAAAAAACGATGAAAATTCGTTGTTTATGGGTTTCATTAAGTGCGAGGAAAATTATTTCATTTTTAATTGAGTTGAATTTTTAGAATTTTAAATGATATTTGAGACGTTTGTACATACATATTATGTATTTAGAAAATGTATATGGGATATTAACACGTTAAGTACTATACGGATTATTCAAAGTAGATAGATTAAAGTGGGACGTGTAGGGTTTAAGTTTATGTTGTAATATAGCGCGGCGAGACTAAAATATTCACCTTCTATCAAAAAATTTTGTTTGAATAAAAATGTTTATTGAAATTGGAGTGTAATTCAATAAAATTTTGCAAGATAACCTTTGAATTTTATTTGTTTCTGTAAAAAACTAGGCTATGTTGCAGAGGAATAATTTACTGGTGTATAAAAATAAATGAGCTAATCGTCTGCTGAAAACTAAAAATTCTTTAGTTATTAGGTTGATACAGGGAAAGGGAACTCGATTAGGTGGTTGAAGAAAGATTAGGTGGTTTAAGAACTTACCTAACTATCACCTAAGTTACATATTCGCTAATTTGACAATGCCAACCATCAAAAACCAAAAACCACTCAGATTTTCAAGAAGCTAGTCTAGAAAGCTTTAAGAGATACAAACAATTATTCAGCGAATTTTTGTTGGCATCCCCTGCAATACAACCGAATGCAACTTCACAAGAAACAGTTTCTTTAATCAAACAAAAGAAAAAAAAAAATTCACACAAGACGCTACCCATTTTGAAGAAAAAAAAGTTGTATTGTTCTCTTCATCAACGTTTACAAAATGGGTGAAAACTTAAAAGCAGCCATACAGGCAATGACTAAGATGATTCAAAGTCAGGATTTACTCATCAAAAAGATGATGGATAGCGTGGATAAAAACATAACCTCAAAGTCCGCGGTATACAACTCCATATCGAATCAGATGTCCGAATTTTGTTTTGATCCGGACGCAAATGTGTACTTTGAAGCATATTACAACAGGTACAGCGAGCCCATAAAACAGGACGGTAAAACATTAGATGATGCGGCGAAGGTGATGCTTCTTCTACAAAAGTTACACACTGCTAATTTCGACAAATACGCAAACTACATTTTGCCGAAGACTCTGTAGTGACTCACGCATTGCAATTATATAAATTAATTATTTGATTTGTATAAATTGCAATTCATTCGCCACCACATACACATTTTGGGTTTACGCACAAGATTCTTCTTAGCGTAACTAATTTCATTTTCACCTAGCGTAAATGATGCGGAACTCTAAAATTATTTTTAGTGATATTTGTTCCATCTCGTTTTCGCTAGCAGTTTCAGAAATTTATTTGATTTGCTATTATTCTGTTTGCTCCATCTCGTTTGTATTAGCACAACGAAACTTGGCATGTGATACGTCTCACGTGTCAACACTAAAATACAAATATGTAACTTCACTAATACATACACACAAAAAACAAAACTTTTGTTTTTTTCGATTTATAATTTGGTTATACAAAATTCTTCATTAGTATGATACAGAGAGACGGAAAGATAAGTTCTTCTTTTTTGATTAGCACGTTTAACGTAAAATAAAATAAAAATCTTCATGGTACGCGATTTTGAGCGTCCATTTTCTATTGTTGTAAAAAACCAAGTGAAGTGTGGTAAAATATATTAGAAATATATATATATTGTTAAGTTTGGAAATTTTCCGCATAGTAACACCCCTATATACACGTACCGTGTGAACTGGTAATCCCACGCGGATTATCATTTATTGGTAACACATAAATTACCATATTGGTGACTCAACGACGCCCTTTTTAGGGAAATTAGAATTACAAAATTGGAATAATTGGAAACCTGGCATTTTACACAAAAAGTGCCAGGTACAAAGGTACGTAAACGGATTTATTTTAGTAAAGTGCTTATCGGATTTTTAAAGCTAATCCACACACATTACAAATAAAGCTTAACAACATTTTTTTTTCCGCTTCATTTATTTTTCGCTCGGATTCATTTACACGGAGTGCCACGTACATACGGAGATTTATAATCATATAAGATTGGCGGATCGAAAAACTACATCGCGCCTATACATATGGTGCCACGAGCGTATTTTTTTTTTTTAAAAAAATATTTGGACATTGAATAACGGCGAATTGAAAAAACGCGCCTACATATGTAATGCCACATGCATACAAAGACAACGTATAAACGGTAATAACTACACTCGCATTCAACAAGATAGCAGCAGTATATGGAATTGGAACGAATAGGTACAACAGAATTAATTGGAAAATTCTATACACCTTATATAGACATTGAACAACGGGAATTTTGGGACGAATTAAAGTATACAACAACACCAGTAGCAGCAACAACAACAGTTACATCAGCTAAGTGTCAAGAAAATTTTTTTTTTATTTTTTTTTATATAAAATATTTTTTTATTGTTCCGTTTTTAACAAAATCAAATATTTGTTTTGCTTGATACATTAGAGTAAATTTGTAAATAACATTTTGTTTTCTGTATTCGAGTACAAATTACATATAAACTTACACACTCGAATTAAATTATCGGAACACACTCAAGCAAAATCGTAGCTTAATTTATGTAAATTTTTTACCACTCTGCTAGGTACATATAGTATTTTGTTTTGAATTTATTTTATATTTTTTTTTTCGCTAATTCTCGAAGAATCCGTGACATAATTGTTTTAGTTTGTTCATCATTACGCCTATCGACACATACTAATTGAAGCATTTGTATTATCAATTACCGATTTATATTTTCTATTTTTCTATCATATTTAATTCATTTTAACGAGCCCCTCCAATACGAAGTGATAAGCTTGTCCGGTAATTGGAGGGTATCTCGTGGCCAAAGAGCCCAATTAACCAAGGCCTTAAGCAACAAGGTAATTCCTTTTATTATTTTTGGTTTTTGTTTTAATTAAATTTTTTTTTGCTATTTTGATTATTGTGTAACTATTGGGTGATTATCATATAATTTTTTGGTTACTACAATATAATTTTCGGGTTATTTTCGGGGTATTCGCATTCATATTTTAATTCAAACTTTCGTATTGTTTTAAACCATTTTGGGCCGTTGTTAATAACTCGTCAAGATCATACATTTCAATTGAAAGATTTATTTCAAGAAATGACAAAAGACGAAGATAAGCCATCACAGGCCATTCCACAACAGCCACCTCAAAAAATGGATACTATCGAACAAGAGACCCTGGAAGTGTCAGCGATAGGTAATAAGGTTAAATTACAACCTTTTTGGCCATCAAAAGCCAACAACTGGTTTTTGCTGACGGAGATTCAGTTCAATCTCCAGGGGATTAAATCCGAAAAACAGAAATTTTTGTTAACGTTGTCAACATTGTCACCGGAGACGTGTGACAGTATATCTGACTTTCTTACTGATCCTCCGGAAACAGATCAATATACGAAACTTAAACGAATTTTATTGGACCGTCTAGCGCCATCCTCTGAGAGGCAGCTCGAAGCCCTCATTACGGGCCAAGATATCGGTGACCGTAGACCCTCAGATGCGCTACGTCATATCCGGACATTGGCGGGCAACAATTTTAATGACAATATTATTAAATCGCTCTGGATAAGGAAAATGCCCGAACTTATCAAGATTGCACTTGTCGCGCAGTCAGATACTATTTCAGTTGAAACACTGGCGAAGACTGCGGACAAGATGTTCGAAATAATAAACGTCGGCCAACAAAATTCAATTTCCCAAGTCAATTTTAGGCAATCCCGACCGCCGGTTCGCACAGGCAATGCCCAATCGGGTAACCAGAACAGTAACACTATGGAGGCAAGAATGACACGGCTCGAATCTAAGTTGGACGTATTATTCCGAGAACGTGGACAGTCGAAGGGTCGACAGAATTCGTCTCGCACTCGATCACGATCTCGTAGTTCGGCCAATTACTCTCGCCGGCACGGCAGATGTTGGTATCATACCAAATTTGCAAAAGCTGCCAAAAAGTGTATTCCACCGTGCGATTTCATCACGTCGCAACCGTCGACGTCTCACAACGCCAATAAAATGGACGTTGTTGAACAGTGTTCAAAAAATCATTAGAGCACGGGGTCGGGAACCTTGTTACAAATATACCCTATACGTCTCGTTTATTTGTATTCGACAAGATAAACAAAGTTACCTATTTAGTCGACACTGGCGCTGACCTTTCGGTTATTCCAGTTTACAAATTTAAAAACGAATTCAATATTTTAAAACGAAATTCAAATCTAGTACTGTCGGCCGCCAATGGCACGAATATCCATACTTACGGCACAAAGTTGCTTCAGTTGGATTTAGGACTAAAACGAACATTCACGCATGCTTTCATTCTAGCTGCTGTGAATCGTCCTATCATTGGTGCCGACTTCTTGGTAAAATTTGGACTATTGGTTGATTTAAAGAATAAAAGGCTGGTTGATTCAGCGACAAAGCTGTCAATCGACGCCACAATGGGTCACGTCGACACACCGACTCCGATCCATTATTCTATCACCAACGGCTACGGCACTTTGCTGAAAAAGTTTCCTCAACTTACAGCAGAGCCGAATTATAAATTGCCAGTCCAGCACAATGTGGTCCATCACATTGTCACAGAAGGACATCTCCCTGTATCACGACCAAGAAGACTAGATCAAGTCCGCCATAAAGCCGCATTTGTTGAATTTCAACATATGGTGGAATTAGGAATTTGCAGACCATCTGCATCTCCTGTCTCTTGTCCATTGCACATGGTTAAGAAAAAAGATCATGATTGGAGACCATGTGGGGATTATCGGCGTTTAAACTCGGTAACAACACCGGATCGCTACCCGATACCTCACATTCAAAATTTCTCCATGCACTTGCATGGATGCAAATTTTTCTCTAAGATTGATTTAGTCAGAGCTTATCATTTGATTCCCGTCTCACCTGATGATGTTTTTAAAACTGCAATTACAACTCCTTTTGGCCTGTTCGAATTTACTCGAATGCCGTTTGGATTACGTAATGCCGCTCAAACATTTCAGCGTTTTATGAACGAAGTCGTTCGTAACTTAGACTTTGTTTTCGTCTACATTGACGATATTCTTGTGGCATCACAATCTGAGGAACAGCACAAACTCCATCTGGAACAGCTTTTCCAAAGGTTATCTGAGTTTGATGTTCATATCAATAGTTCCAAATGCGTTTTTGGCGTAACAACTCTTGATTTCCTTAGCCACAAGATAACTCCTAATGGTATTCTGCCGTCTGAAGAACGAATTAACGCCATTAGGGAATTTCCAGCTCCAAGCTCAATCAAGCATATTCAGCGATTCATCGGTATGGTAAATTACTACCACCGATTTATACCAAAGCTTGCTGAAATACTCGCACCTGTTCACAGCCATCTGGTCGTACTTCTACGTAAACCAAAAACTCCAAAGAATTTCTCTTGGACTGACGAATGTCAACAGGCATTTACGTCACTTAAGGCTGAGCTTGCGAAAACAACACTGCTTGCACATCCACTGAGCGATTCAAAGCTTAGTTTAACTACTGACGCATCTAATACTGCCGTTGGGGCAGTACTGCAACAGTATAACAATGAGTGTTGGGAGCCATTGGGATTTTTCTCAAGAAAATTATCGGATGCTGAAAAGAAATATTCCGCATTCGATCGGGAATTACTCGCGATTTATCTGGCAGTGAAACACTTCAGATATTTTGTCGAAGGTCGGGAATTTACGATTTTTACCGATCACAAACCTCTGACTAGAGCAATTCAGTCTAAAACTGAACGTAATCCGAGGCAAGCTCGCCACTTGGATTATATAAGTCAATTTACCACGGACATTCAGCATGTTCACGGACATGACAATGTTGTTGCAGATACACTCTCTCGCACAACAGACAATGAAACGGCCGCAGTCGAGACACAATTCGACTTAACCAAGATTGCAATTTTACAAAAAGCTGACCTAGAACTTCAGAATTTATTTTCTGGTTCCGAATGTCACTCTGGTTCATCAATGAAACTGGAACTTTTTCAATTGCCTGGCCTCGAAATCATCTGCGAAACATCTACTGGGTACAACCGCCCATTTATCGTAGAATCACTGCGTCGAACTATCTTCGATACTTTACATAACATTTCGCATCCTGGTGTTCGTGCTACTCGTAAATTGATTACTGCTCGATATTTTTGGCCTAGTATGAACAAAGACGTAAGCCAATGGGCTCAGTCTTGTTTATCCTGCCAACGTGCCAAAGTTCAACGGCACACTAAATCTATCCATGGACAATTCCAAACACCATCTGGTCGTTTTGAGCATATCCATATAGACATTGTAGGACCTCTTCCTCCTTCTAATGGATATTCATACTTATTAACTTGTGTCGATCGTTTCACTCGATGGCCCGAAGCCTACTGCATGACTAATATGTCAGCTGCAACCATGGCCTTGACTTTTGTCAACAATTACGTTTCACGATTCGGCGTGCCCCTTAATATCACTACTGATCAAGGAACGCAGTTTGAGTCCAAGCTTTTCAGCGAGTTAACAAAACTCCTGGGCTCACATCGTATTCGTACAACGGCTTACCACCCTCAAGCCAACGGCATGGTCGAACGCTTCCACCGGCAACTTAAAGCTGCGTTAATGGCCAGAGGAAACACGATCAACTGGAGTTCGGAAATACCCATCGTATTACTGGGAATCCGAGCAACAGTAAAAGAAGATCTGAAGTGCTCACCAGCTGAAATGGTTTATGGACAAACCATCAAGCTACCAGGTGAGTTCTTCGTCGAAAATCCTCTTTTACCTCTACCAACCAGCGACACAGTTATCGACCAACTTCGTGAAACAATGCAAAACCTTATTCCGAAATCAACTCGACAAGCCAAACAAGATGACATTTTTGTTCCTAAGGCACTTGCCGACTGCGATTTTGTGTTCGTAAGAACAGATAAGGTTCGCACAGGCTTATCCACTCCCTATGAAGGCCCATTCAAAGTTATCAGACGCCTTCGAAAACAATTCACCGTCTCAATTAATGGAAAGAATCAGACCATTTCAATTGATCGGCTCAAACCGGCTTACGGCATACTGTGTGCCACTGATGCGAAATCAGTTCATTGCTCACATAAACATGTTCGTTTCGCAGCCGAAGATACTTTTCTTTAGGGAGGGGGACTCACTTGCGGGGGAGTCCTGTAGTGACTCACGCATTGCAATTATATAAATTAATTATTTGATTTGTATAAATTGCAATTCATTCGCCACCACATACACATTTTGGGTTTACGCACAAGATTCTTCTTAGCGTAACTAATTTCATTTTCACCTAGCGTAAATGATGCGGAACTCTAAAATTATTTTTAGTGATATTTGTTCCATCTCGTTTTCGCTAGCAGTTTCAGAAATTTATTTGATTTGCTATTATTCTGTTTGCTCCATCTCGTTTGTATTAGCACAACGAAACTTGGCATGTGATACGTCTCACGTGTCAACACTAAAATACAAATATGTAACTTCACTAATACATACACACAAAAAACAAAACTTTTGTTTTTTTCGATTTATAATTTGGTTATACAAAATTCTTCATTAGTATGATACAGAGAGACGGAAAGATAAGTTCTTCTTTTTTGATTAGCACGTTTAACGTAAAATAAAATAAAAATCTTCATGGTACGCGATTTTGAGCGTCCATTTTCTATTGTTGTAAAAAACCAAGTGAAGTGTGGTAAAATATATTAGAAATATATATATATTGTTAAGTTTGGAAATTTTCCGCATAGTAACACCCCTATATACACGTACCGTGTGAACTGGTAATCCCACGCGGATTATCATTTATTGGTAACACATAGATTACCATAACTCCGTACGAGTTCACTTTCGAAGAATCCGTGAACAATTTAAAGAAATTTTTTGGACCACAAAAGTCTCTCTATCGAACGAAATTCGAATGCTTCCTAATGGAAAAGACTACAACAGAAGATTTTTTGTCATATGCTGCTAGGATAAATAAACAGTGTGAACAGTCGCAACTGTCCAAACTGACATTGGAACAGTTCAAATGTTTATTTTTTATATCTGGCTTGCGCTCATCCCGTGATTCCGACATTCGCACAAGATTGTTATCAAAATTCGAAACAGATGACAACGTTACATTGTCGGCCCTTGCAGATGATTGCCAGATGGTTATCAATTTAAAAAAGGATACTGTCATGATCGAGAAACCCAATTCACCCTCGGTTAATGCAATTACGCAATCACAGTCCACATCAAAGACATCATCTGATGGTCCGTCAAATCATCAGAAGTCCAACAATAAAGCGCACCACAACCAACAAAAGGATTCTTCACAGAAAGCACAACCGCATTCATCAAATAAACCAAGAAATCCATGCTGGCAGTGCGTTGGAATGCATTTCTCAGCTGACTGTCCGTTCAAAAATCACAAATGTTAGCTGTACGGCAAAATCGGTCACAAGGAAGGTTATAAAAACTGTTCGGCTCAACATCATACATCAAAAGAGCAGATAAGTTCTTATAACGGCAATAAACGATTCTCGAAAGGAATTTTTTCCATAAACAGCATTGATGTGGGTGCCAAACGCAAATTCGTATACGTCAGCTAATGAAGTTTCTATAAAACTACAAATAGACACTGCTTCAGACATCACGATTGTTTCGCAGGATACATGGAGTATAATAGGTGAACCTGTTTTATCTCCAACTGTACATACAGCGCACATAGCCTCAGGTCAACCAATGGAACTTTTAGTACAATTCCGCTGTGAGATGACATTCCTAAATGATGTTAAAATAGGGGATTGCTACGGGTCAAATTGCTCTAGTTTAAACATCTTGGGTATAGACTGGATTGAAAAATACAACTTGTGGGACATACCAATCAACAGTATATGTTTGCAAGTTCAGTCAACCACTTCCAGCATTGACGAACTTAAGTTACAATTTCCGGGTGTGTTCAGCGATACATTGGGATGTTGCAAGAAAACTCAAATCATTCTGCACAGAAAACCCAATTCCATTCCAGTGTTTAAGGCGCTTCGACCAGTTGCTTTTTCTGCTTTAGTAAAGATCGACGATGAATTACACCGACTTCAAGAGTTAGGAATCATAACTCCAGTCGATTTTTCCGAATGGGCAGCACCCATTGTTGTTGTGAAGAAAAGTAACGGCGGTATAAGGATATGCGCAGATTATTCAACGGGGTTGAACGATGCCTTAGAACCGCACAATTTTCCTCTACCATTACCTGAGGACATTTTCGCAAAAATTTCCAATGGCGTCATGTTCAGTCAATTGGATTTATCCGACGCATTTTTACAAGTCGAAGTAGCTCCAGTATCTCGAGAACTCCTTACAATCAACACACATAGAGGATTATTTCGTTATAATCGGTTATCACCCGGTATTAAATCAGCTCCAGGTGGTTTTCAACAAATAATGAGTACGATGGTCGATGACATTGATGGGACAGCAGCATATCTGGACGATGTCATCGTCACAACATAAGCGGAACTTGTATAAGGTTTTAGAACGAGTACAAGAGTTCGGATTCCATCTCAAAATCGAGAAAAGCAGTTTTTACATGACGTCAATAAAATACCTAGGACACATCATAGATAAAAACGGGCTGCGACCAGATCCAACAAAAATTCATGCAATTTCCAATATGCCTGCGCCCAAAGATGTACCAACTCTACAATAGGCGCCATCAATTACTACGGAAAATTCATAAAGCATATGCATGAGTTACGGAAACCATTGGATGCATTACTTGTCCAAGGCACTTCATTCAATTGGAGTCGAGAATGCCAAAACTCATTCGACTCATTCAAAGATATCCTTAAATCAGATTTAATGCTCACACATTACAATCCCAAATTGGATATAATCGTTGCGGCAGATGCATGTAATACTGGCATCGGCGCATGTATTCTTTACAAATTTCCGGACGGAACAGTGAAAGCCGTCAGTCACGCTTCACGCACACTCACGAAGGCTGAGAAGAATTATAGCCAAATAGAGAAGGAGGCATTGGGTTTAATCTTTGCAGTAACTAGGTCCCATCGCATGATTTTTGGTCGGCATTTCACGTTGCAGACTGACCATAAGCCATTACTTGCAATTTTTAGTTCCAAAAAAGGAATACCGGTATACACAGCCAACCGATTGCAGAGATGGGCATTGACCTTGTTGCTGTACGATTTCGATATCAATTATATCCCTACAACTAAATTTGGACATGCGGATATACTATCACGATTGATCGATTCACACGACAAGCCAGACGAAGACTACATTATTGCATCCATTCAAATGGAAGAAATGGTAAACCTTGCTCTCGCCGAGTCCATTGCAAAGGTACCATTGACATTTCCGATGATTCAACGCGAAACTGCAAAATGTAGAACTCTACAGGAAGTTATAAAATTTGTTCAGCACGGATGGCCCAATACTGTGAAAGAAATCAACAGTGATAAGGTTAGAGCATTTTATGCAAGACAACAGAATCTGTCAGTCGTGAACAATTGTATCATGTTCGATGAAAGGATTGTTGCACCTCAAATTTTTCACAAACAATTTTTACGTCAGCTTCATCAGAGTCATCAAGGAATGGAGAGAATGAAATCCATTGGTAGAAGCTACGTATACTGGCCAAACATTGATAATGACATCAAAAAATTTGTTTCAGAATGTAGTGCATGTATGAGTGTGGCAAAATCACCAATCAAGTTAGAACCTGAATCATGGCCGATTCCAGAAGGTCCATGGCAACGGCTGCATATAGATTATGCTGGACCAGGCATACTCTAACTGGCCAGAGGTCTACCAGACAAAGTCAACAACTGCTTCCAGTACGGTCGACTTGATTAACAAGTCATGCGCCCAATTTGGATTGCCGAAAATCATTGTATCTGATAATGGCACGCAGTTTGTTTCCAGCTTATTTCAAGAATTTTGTTCGTCAAACGGTATTCAACATATTCGATCTGCTCCTTATCATCCGCAGTCAGGCAGAACGTTTCGTCGATACACTGAAAAGAACATTGAAAAAGTCTGCGGAGGGAGAAAAGCTAGAAGTCGTATTACAAAGGTTCCTTCAGAGCTACTGGGCAACAGCGAACCGTTGCGCACCAGAAGGTAAGTCCCCAGCTGAAGTCATGCTCGGGAGGAAGATGAGGATACATATGGACTTAATGAGACAGCAGTCAGTCACGTCACCACCTCCATTGAATATGTATTAATCATTTATTTCATTTATTTTTATTTATTTATTTCATTTATTCACTTCTTTACAAAAATTGTATAATTGTACATTAATCTCACTTACACAATCCGCTTTGAGCTAAAGCTCATTCGTAGCAGATTCTGCAAGACGAGGGGATAATTAATAATAGTAACTGCTCAACTCATATAATTCGTCTGGTAAACTGGTACATTTATCGCTTGGAACATTAGATGTTTCATCTATTAGATGGGTGTATGGCATTATTTACACACTACAACGCTTCGTTTCACGACATTTGAATCACTTCAAACGGCACGACAGGGACCCACGGTTCGTGCATGTTCGCATTTTGAGCAAAAGCGTTGATACAACGCAAGTTTTCCTTCAACATACACTGTATGTAAATGAATCGCCCGATTATTCGGCTTGGATGGAAATCTTGGATAACCGATGAAATTATGGGTGTAGTTAAATAATTATAAGTGAACTTAAATTATCAAATTAACATAATAATAAAAAATAAAAATGACAAAAAATATTTCAAGAAAAAATAAAAAAAAATAAGTTTGACCATCTGACATGAAAGTCAAAGCCTGAATATGATTGTTGAAAAGGAAAAACAAAGTGAACAATTTAATAAAAAAACATTCAACACGTTCACGAAGCTTTGATTCAAGAGACTGGGTATACGCTAAGGTATATCGCCGTAAGCATTACTATTGGTGTCCTGGAGAGGTCATCGAGCGCATTGGCAAAGTAATGTATAAGGTTCTTCTAAACGATAAACCAGCACAGGATGTACTATTCGATGCTTTTAGTTTCAAACCAGCATCAAGTCCAGATATTAGAAGTTCCTTAGTACACGAAACAGCTAATAATACAATGTCTGAAATAAATCCTGATACTGCCGAATCAGAGAAATCATCAACAACCACAACTGCACCAGACCGAGAACCAAGTTACAATGAAGTCAGTCCTGTCCAATCAAATAATAATGCCGCCAGAGATCCGAGGAAACGAATAGTCCCTTGTCGATTTAAGGATTACCAACTCTACTAAAAAGGGAGGTGTTGGCATCCCCTGCAATACAAACGAATGCAACTTCACACGAATAAAAAAATAGATTCATTCTCATCAGTGAGCGTTGCTCTTGGAATGGACGTGTTATTCAGTCTTGTTTAACTGTTGTATTTTAAATATAAATATAAAATAAATAATATTATATGTTGTGTATCATTCCTATCATTTACCCACCTCGAAAACACAACAATTTTTTAAAATGTCTTTGGAAAAGGAGAATACACCTGCTCGACAATAAACTCAGTTTTTCGGTTCAACATTAAAAGTTCTTTAGAACACTATATATGCGTATACAGTATCGGACAAAGAAATCTGGACACCTAAAAAATCGCAATTTTCACTATTTTAATTTTGTACTTTCGGACTTACGGAAAAATAACTTTTGGATATGAAAATGTATGTGCATTAGCTACCTGTGACATATAATTATAAAGAAATATTTTGTACGTCATGCGTTAAAGGCCGAAATCTTTGTATACTTGCTGCATGTATACTTGCTGTCCGGATTTCAATGTCCGGTACTGTATATAATTTAGGAAATTGCAAACTTCCGTATTTAAAGCAAATGGAAGTTTATCAATCACAAATTTGAATATAAAGTCATCAAATCATATATAGTATAAATATTGGCAGAAAATTATTAGTCACAAATCTGAATCTGTTTTGTTCACATGTCCACTGCAAAGGTATTTTATGCCTGAACACATGACGTTAATTGGAATTGTGAATTTTTATGAATCCTGAATTTGAAATTTAACGAAATTTATCGAATTGAGTTAGAATACTTGATATACGATTTTCAAAGTAAAAAATTTGTCTTTCTGGCCAGTTAAACGAATTTTAAAATTTTGTATTCCAGTTTTTCAAATTAACTCTTGAAATTGATAGAAATTTCATTACGAAATGAATTTTAGTGTAACTTAACGAAATTTGACGTTTTGGGAATAAAAATTCAAAATTTCATTTTCGAAAAGTTGAGGCTGAGTAAAAATTTAAATACAATGGGGTTTATCAAATTTCCAAACCAAAATTTTAAATTTTATGCTTTACTAATTTTTTAACGCCGAATTACGATTTAAGAAGTATTTTTCAAAGTTAGTAAATTAGCTGCATTATCTGCTTTTTTGACGATTGATCTGAACAAGATCAAATCGCATTTCATGGAGCAATAACGAAATCCAAAGTACTGCTCGGATCAAATTTCTCATCCAAAAACAAAAATTTGTCCAATTTTTCTTGCTGCTATCATCGTACATTTTGGTCTGGTCCGGATCATTATACTGCTATTTTATCACTTTTGCGATTTAATATTTTTTACCTTTCTGTTTTTCATGTAAGTAATATTTTTGAGAATTGGAGGATATTTTGGTAAAAGTTAAAAAAAAATCTCAATGCAAACCAATTTCAGCTGTAGGTTCCTAGATTTACCTAAGACCTATATTAAAAAAAAGGAAAAATGGGGCTTACGAATTTTGTCAAACGCTGGACCCAAAATTTTTCAATTCTTAAATTTAAGGCAGGATTTAAAATAATATACAATTTAAATAGATGAAACCTTACGAGGTGATCAGAACTTCGGTCCTGAAAATTAACTCAACTCCCAAATCAACCCCTAACTGAACCTCTTAACTAAATTATCAGCTCAAACTCAACCGCCAACTCAATCGCAATGCAATCCTAAACACAATCAATAAATCAACCGATAACCCTCAACTCAATAACCAATTTATCAATTAAACCAAACCTCCAACTAAAGGCTCAACTCTACCCGAAATTAATCTCTAACCGAACCTCTCACTCAAAATCCAACTCAACTTCGACTCAACCCCAATTCAACCCCAACTCGATCTTAACTCAACCCTCAATCCAACCCTAAACTAAAACCCTTAATCTAATCTCCACCTCTCAACCCTCAATTACCTCTTTCTTAACCCCCACTCAACCCTCAAATAATTCCACAACTGAACCCCATCGCTCAATTCTAACTAGACACCCAAATTGACAACAACTCAACCCTAAACGTCCACTCAATCCTCAAATCAATCCGAAAAAAGCTACATGCATACATGAACTCAACTCAGAACAAGTCAAGCTTACTTCCAACATAAATCTCAACTTAATCTACCCCCAAATAATTCGCCAACTGAATGGGTAAATGAACCCAAACTTAACCTCAATCAAAGCTAGCTCGATCACAAATTCAGCCCTTAACTGAATCCCAAACTCAGTCAATGCTCTACTCAATCCCCAACTCAACCCAAAACTCTCCATAAATAAATTCGGAACTCAATCCCTCACTACTCCTCAACCCAACTCCACCTCAACTCACACCTCAACCCTCAACTTAACCCCAAACTCAATCTCTAAAACAACCAGGTCTGAAAACTTTATATTGTGTCTGTGAACTCAGCTCAACCTCTAACTGGACTCCCAATACTCCAATCAACGCGACTCAGAAAAACTACGTTCGCATTTGAACTCAACTCAAGATAACTCAAGTTAACTTCCAACTCAACTCTCAACACACTAAATAAATTCCCAACTTTAGCGTTTACTAGTATTCAAATCAATCTCAACCCAACTCCAGCCCAACTCAACTCCGGCCCTAGTCCAATCGAACTAAACCTACAACACTATGGGCTGTGCATTCAACCCCAAACTCACGTCCACCTCAACATGGTCCGAACCCCCCGTATGAACTCAACTCAAGTTAACTCTAATTCTACTATCAATTCAACACGCTTAAATCCCTCAATCATGTCGATATGAGACATTTACAGGCACTCAACTCAATGCATCTAAGGGCCATTAATTAAAATATCAAATGAAAAATTATCAGAAATATTCATTTTCGGCTATACGTATATGCACTTATAGGCCTACAGCAAAAATCTCAACATACAGCTGCTCCTCAAATCTCTACCACAGTAAGTGGACATCATGCCGAGTCGAAACCATCGAAACATATTAGTGAAAAAAGAACTCCAAATCGAACAAGCCCTTCCCGAGATACCATAGGAATACATACAAACATCTTGACAGGCCGGCGGACAATTTTTTGCCTTTCGCACACAGGGACTTTCAAAACGTCGTGAAAAGTGGTTTGGTTAACACAAATTTTGGTCATTTTTGACAGGATTTCAATACTTTAATCTTTTTGGATCGAAGTAATAAATAATTAAAGATGTACACAGCAACCAACTTTCACATTTTGACTTAAAATTGCGAGCATGGGACATTATATAAAAATTTGAGCATGGGAAAATTTGTTTGCTATAATTCATTATGTCATTTTGCATGATTTCAAAAAATATTTTAGAATACTATTTCCTAGTTTCATTCTAATTCATAGAAAGAGAAGTTTAGCTGTCTGTATTAAATCAATAAAATTCTTTCGGCTTTTTATAGACACAATATATTATATGTGAATGCCATTGTTATTAATATATTGTGTCTATAAAAAGCCGAAAGAATCTTATTGATTCTAATTCATATATTCGGTTGGTTGATTTCCACCAATAACCAATCACTGAGCTTTCACATTATAGAAAACTCAAACATAAATTGTCACATCAATCTACGTATAATAATCCGTTTGGGCTGTGTAAATTATAAAGACATTCAGACTGACCGACACCATTTCAAAAATCATTTTTTCAGGTGGCCCCAAACGTATATAAAAAAACGCAATCGAATATTTTCAAAATTCAAATATGTACTTTGTTTTACTATGAAACTAAAATTAGCGTATTATCTGATTATGGTCACCAATAGATTTTTGTTAGTGACCATCTTTTCCGGCGTCTGTGGAAGTAAACGAACCAACATGATGAATGATTGTGTGAGTTTAAAAATAATATACTTGATGGAAATGATGATGCGAAGATTTATCGAGTATTAATGTATTCAGCTGAGGTCTACTACTGTTGCCATTCCCGAGTCCATTGTTGTAGGTAATGTTGCAAACGGAAAGTTTTATAACAAAATGGTGGCATATTCACTGTACAGCGAATCTCTTCGCTTGCGTAATTTGGGAAATTAAAATACTAAAGAATTTATTAAATTTAGAAAGTTTGAGATTTTTTCTAATTTTACATATATACAATTTCAATTAGAAATTACAATTCGGTGTGTCTGTGTGTATCGGTCTGAAAGCATCGAAAAAACTTTTACAGAATTCATCAGCTGCCGAGAGTTAATTAACTTAAACAAATTTACAATATACTAAGAGCTTTAGAACTTTTCTTAATATTAAAAATGCTAATATTAAGGTTTTCTGGTAATTTATAGAGCTTTCGCAAATTGTGACGTTGCGAATCTCTTAAACGTATTCCAAGAAGCTTCCGGAAAATTAATACAATTTCGAGCTTTTAATTTTAAAGCTAGTTAATAAACAAAGTTTTCTAATAATTATTGAATCCGATCGAACGAGATAAAAAAAAAGCTTTAGAAACAAGAATTAATACTTTCATGTCTGCCTTTCGTATATGGACAAGTTTGTAATGTAGAGAGCTTTGCAACTTTTCTTAACATTACAATTTTAATATTAAGTTACACTGATAACTTCTAGAGTTTTTGCCAGTGGTGAGCTTGAGAACCTTTTATCGAAATTCCGAGAAGCTTCCAGAAAGCCAATACAATTTCGAGCTTTTAATTTTAAAGCTCGTTAATAAACAAAGTTTTCTAATAATTATTGAATCCGACCGAACGAGATAAAAAAAAAGCTTTAGAAACAAGAATTAATACTTTCATGTCTGCCTTTGGTATATGGCCAAGTTTGTGATGTAGAGAGCTTTACAACTTTTCTTAACATTAAAATTCTAATATTAAGGTATACTGGTAGCTTCTAGAGTTTTTGCCTATGGTGACCTTGAGAAGTTTTTAAAGGTATTCCGTGGAGCATCCATAGACCCAATATAGTTTTGAGCTTTTGATTGTAAAGCTCTTTAATAAGTAAAGTTTCTTATAATTATTGAATCCTGTCGATCAATATAAAAGCTTTAGAAACACAATAATACTTTCATGTCAGCGTTTCGTATTATGAACCAGAAGTTTATGATAATTTAAAATTATCAAAATTAGAACTTTCAACCAAGTTAATATTCAAGAAAGTTATCAACTCCATGATTAAGTAACTGTACGAAAATTTGTTTTTTGAAGATTTCAAAAGTTCTTTGAAATGGGGCAAGCTTTCAATATTCCCATTTGGGTAGTTCCAAAACGGTATAAACTTGGTGTTAGTATAAACAAGAAAAAAAGTTTGTGGAGGAGGAGGTAGTTTAAAGTCTAAAAAAAGCACTGAAAACATTTAATCTAATAATGATATCAAACACTATAATTGCCGACTCGATTGGCGTCAGAGAAATGAAGCAAAGAATCAAGAAGATCTTGTACATACAAAATGTGTACAAAAATAGTTTTAACATATGCGATCTCACATTTTGTAATAAAACACAAAAGTAAATAACATAAATAAACTAATTTACATAATTATTATTGCCCTACATAAAATAACATTTCTATAAATGCGCGCACAACATACATTATTAGACATGTATAATTATTAAATAAAAATGATGCCATGAAAAATTTAACAACTGCATGGTTCAACGATTGAAAGTATTTAGGGTCTTTATAATTTAAGATGTTTGTTCTCGCAAATCAAATGAGTTTTATTAATAATTTTCATAACTTTTTTTGATTTTTTTTTTGTTGTAAATTTTGTACGTACACATTTTTAATAACTTTGCCAATTTTCACATCATAAAAATTATTAAATTTAAATATGAAACTTTGTAAGAGGTGGCGGAAAGAATTATGACTACATTTTATATTGTTTAATTTACCTAAACTATGTTTGTGTCGCGCACACGATGCAAACATCATTTAGGTATTTTGATTTCTTATCTATGTATATTGACTTGCCACTTTTGTAATATTAAATATTCTTTTGGTTTCACAAGTTATCAAAACAAACATAACATTTTAAAACCTGCCTTACTTACCGTCGGGCATTCGGATTTTGTTGAATGGTTTGTATATTTTGTTATTGAATGCATTGATTGGCTAAAATGGTTACTAGGGATGAGAATAAAATGGCTTACGAGGGACCAAAATAAATTGAATTAAAAATGGTCAAAAACAGCTTGACTTGGGTTATGGCCGATTCACATCTTCCATAATTTTAATAAGCATATGTTAAATTTTCACATGTCATGAAAATTTGTAAATTTTTAAAATTCGTAATTTTCAAATTTCTTTATATGAGGTTTAATACTAACTTAAATTTCTTATTTTTTAAATTTCAAATTTTTAAATATTTCAGTTTTAAAATATCTTAATTTTAATGATTTTAAATTTTTCTAAATTTACTAAAAGGGAACTTACTAAAATAAAGTTCATTCTAACTTTATAATTTTTTGATGATATTGTGGCTATTAAGAAGGCATAGTTTGGAAGCGGTCAGAAAATTCAACCAAAATTCTTGGGTCCATAAAGAATTATGGAAATGAGTAGTGCAGATAACATGAACAAATTGGAGATACTGCATTCGATCTGAAGAGTTTTTAGTTGCCGATGACGATGCTGAGGAGATGATGCAATAAACCAAAAAAAGATGTTTTACTTACTCACGACGACGAAAAACGAATATAATATAAGTCGAGTATAACTAAGTGATTAAAGCCGAGTTCAAAGATGTGATTAAGATGATAGTTACCAAAGGTGTGACTTAGCCGATATTTATAATAAAGACGAGCGAGCTAATCGGAACGTTTTCGAACGCAGTGTGGCCGAATGTAGAATCCAATATTTATTTAAGCAACTCTACAGATTAAAGTATATAACGGCATTAATCTATGCGATTCGGAAACCTATTAGACTCGTATGGAGTCCTACATAAATTTAAATTCTAATTTAAATCGGTTTTGAGTTTGTATTCGAATCGAAGCGTTCCTTGCTTTAGCTTTGATTTTTATTTTGATTCTTTGTTAGTCGATAGGTCATTATTAAATGTTGCTACTTTAAACGTGCAAATCTGGTCCTAAATATTGACGAGATTCGTCACATTTTTAATGGTACTTCACTCGCTATATGTATACTTGAGTTCAGCTTTGGCCATCAAAGATTTTAATAAATTTAGGAAAGATAGGGCCGAACCTCTCCTTAATTATGGTAGTTTGTGGATGTTTTTAGGTGATCACATTAAAGCTAGATTAGTTACCATACCTTCTTCCATTTCAGAATTATTAGTATCGGATTTAGTGTTTTTATTTGTTAACGTTTTCATAAATAGTATGATGTTCTATGCCAAATTTAAAAATTCCCTTAGTTGATTTAGAAAGTTTGTTTTTCTTTTGTATAGGAAATATATAGCAGGTGACTTTAATTTCGATATACTCCAAAATTCTGGGTTCCCTCGGGATTATTTGAATCTTTTAAATAGTCTTAATTTATCCGTACACAACATTGTGGCACCAACGTTTTGTTGTCTAACCGCTAGCGGTACCTCTTATTCCTTTATACTAATAACTTGATTCGTTTTCTCAATCAGTTGTCTCTCGGTATGGGATCCCATTATGCTCTTTTAGTTTTTTCTGTGAATTGTTACTCTCCGCCTAAGCCTAACAGTTTTAGGTTTAGAGATTTTGCTAGTATAGATAATTCCTGCCTTTGATATTTTTTGCCGTAATTCTGCAACTAGCCAAATAGAATTTTTCAACTCTTATATTAGTTTGGTCTTTGATAGTTGCTTTTCACTTAAAAGGTTACTTTCAAAGAGGAAATTTCGAATGCCATAAGTTTTAGTTAGTAAATATCGTTTATGAAAAAGTTATCATAATAGTCAGTCTCATTTTGATTGTAAGCAAGCTCGTAATAGAGTTGTAGGGTTATTTCAAATTTTTTCAAGGACAAGACCCTTCCTCTCAAGGTTTCTTGGCATAATATTCGTAATTTAGGCCTAGGCAGGTGCAAGAGTAGGTCTAGTGAGGTTTTCAAATCCAATGGCATCAATAGTTATTTTTGATCTAGTTTGAACTCGGGCAGTAGTACCGTCTATTTGTTCTCTAACGTGCCCTCTAATTTGTTTTCGATTTCAAATATTTGGAAGATTAAATCGGAATCTTCTGGTCTCCGATAATATACCAATTTTTTAATCACGGAGAACACTCCGGGTCAATCTAACATATCAAATTTACGATCAGTTCGACATATTCACAAAGCTAATTTTTGAGAATTGGAAAATATTTTGGTACAATTTAAAAAAATCTCATTGCCAGACCATACCAAAGTAGGTACTTAGGGTGGCCAGGTCAAAAATGACTAATCCTGGATGAAGTCTGAAAAAATTGCCTTAAAAAAACAGTTATTAAGTCTCGAAATATGTATTGACTGTATGTATACGACTTGTACTATATGTATACGACTTGTCACAAAACATACACGTGGTGAAATTTCTTCTAGAAACATTTTAAACCCGCTAACTTGATTCATAATTTGAAGGCACTACTTACAACTAATTCATTGATTATCAAATATGTGGGTTAAGTCAAACAATATATTTCAATAGAATTTGTACATAATCAGAGCAGTCCCATTTGGGGCAGAGATGGAGTTTCTTAAATAAAACATGACCAGAATTCAATAAATATTGCAAGACACTATAATGACACTTAGGTTATTAGAAAACAAATTTGGGGAAATTAAATTTGCAAAGAAAAATTAGATTTTTACTTCCAAAACCACTCAACGCCTTAGTACATTTCCAGGTTCCAGTACCAAATGAAACACGTTTGTCAACGCATTCAGGCTCCGAAAATTTCTTGGGCCACCTCATTTGGGGTAGGAGTTGTTAATTAAAGTAAGAGCCAAATTCCAGAAATATTGCGAAACACCATTATAATGATATTTTGACTGATGCCATTTATAAGAAACATTTTATCACCAATTTGTCTTTTTTTATATAAACATCCAATCCAGGCAGTGTACTACGTCTGCAGCTTCAAATGGAACTAGGTGGCACCTAGGTGGCAACTCTCAGATTTGAGATGTTAAGTCGAATCTTTAAGTAGATCTTAATATAAAATTTATTAATTCCGGCTCTGGAAAATTCCTTCGGCCATATAATCTAGCGTCGGATTTCTAAATTAAACGCTAGCTAAAATTCAGGATATTTTGGGTTGAAACTTTATATCAAAAATGATGTTCGCCAAATTTATTTGTATATACTTCCAATTAGCTAATTCAGCCTAATTCAGCCTACCCTCTCAGTCTCCAGCATCCATGGAACAAATATATTTCTTGGTGGATTTTAGTGAAATTTATTATCCGCAATATTTTGTAAATTCTATAAATAGTACCTAAGTTCTTATTATAAAACCTGTTATTTCAAGGCCTGAAAAAAATTGTATGCCATAACGTATGACTGAGATCAGAATTTTTAAAATAAAACGTGGACCGTCGGCAAGAAATATTTTGGAACACTATTCGTACTAATGGGATTATGATCGATACCATAAATCAAAAATTAGATTAACCAATGTTGGTTTTCCATACACAGCCAACCCAGACAATTTTCTTCGCTTCCAGCACCGAATCGAACACACACATTTGTCGATGTATATAAAAAGATCCTAAACATATTAAATAACGTCATGAAGGATTTTTGGGCTAGTAATTTGGGCTGGAGTTCGAATTAAATTTTGTTGAAATTAATATTTTTCTGGTCTCTCCTGAATTTTGTTTTACCGCTAATAAATTTAGGGATTTGACGGAATATTATCTAAAAATCAGGACAATGTATGACAGTTTCTTGGATGCTCACAGAAGTTTGAAAATCAAGAACACGTCCAACAAGGACGGCTGATCACCCTATTCCTACCTAGATCCTACCTAGGCGAGAAGGAGAATGTCAAAATAAAACTGAAACCCAATTTCTGCTGTCAGCATATAACCTTGCTAGACAAGAAAGATGCATGGGAGTATGGATTTTATTAAAATATAAACAAAAGATTTGAGAATAATTATGTCAAGGCGTATTAGACGAATGAAATTTCTCACATCATGCTGCATAAATCCAGACTTCCGTACAACTTTCTAGTCTGGAAAGATTAAATGACTGTAGAAATTATCTTACAGTATTATTTTTGTATAGAAGTCCTATAGTCTAAGCTTAAAGAAGGATTTGAGAGTATTGTAAACTGAACACTGCTCCTTTTGGTAATTGCGGTCGATCATCTACTGATTCAGCCGGTTTATGATTTAGAATAAGCTAAATGTCTTTGCATATTTCAGAACGCAGCGCGGCCTTTTTTAGTTTTTTTGCAAGTATGGAGTAAGTAGGTGAAAGCCAGGTTGCAATATAGCAGCCGTAGCAGATAAATGTTCACCCGCTTTTTACATACTTTTTAAGTATGTATATATAAAATTCGTCCGTTTATTCTTTTCACGTTTTTTATTATTTTTACTATTTCGAAACTAAAATTTCCAAATGAAACAGAAATTATTTGCCCTTACATGTTTTAGTCATAGAAAATGGGTTACCCACTAATGACGAAATCCATCATTTAGGATATAATCCACTTGACTTTTTTTTTTAGAAAATCTAAACTCAAGCGGTGCGGTAAATTCTTGCGAAGGAGAATTTTAATTTTGAAACGCATTCTGAGCGCCAACATTTTAAAAAAATATTTGTCATATTAAAATCAAAGATGGATTTCAACATTTAACAAAAGTGGATGTTCATAAAAAATAACGGATTTTAACAAAATGTATTTTGTAAAGATGAATAAAGAAAGTATCCCATACAAAATCTCTCTCTCTATTTAAAATACTTCCTCAATAATATCCCCTAAAATAAAAAATGTGTTTTTGGAGTATACGAACTGCGAATGATGTGAAACGCCTATTGCATGAAGCGCTTTACAAAGTGAGTATCTTAACGTGTAGTTAGTACTCAAAACTATAGCTTAATAGCATAGCTAAAGGCCTGCCAATATTCAAAATGCTTTCAAGATATTTACGATCGAATTTGAGGTAAGGGTCAAATTGACCCGGTGTGTTATCGGATGGTTAAAATACGTTAAGCGAATTTTTCCTGTCGCCTCAAAATACTTGTTACATATCTTCAATTTTATTCTCTAAAAGGTAGTGAAAGCTAAGTAAAATAATCCCTATGCCATTCTCGGCCAATTAGCATTTTAAGCACTTCTACTACGTTATTAAATCTATGTGATGATATTAGGTGTAATATGAATTATAGGGAATTGACTTCTTTAATTTTATTGCATTTTTCTAAGGCCTTTGATTCTGTTAATCACAGAATTCTTTTTAATAAACTCTTTATCTCAGTTTAGTGTTTCGGTTTCTGCCGCCAAATTGATTTTTAATTATCTCCCTAATCATTCTCAGGTAGTTTATCGACCATATCCTTTCCTTCCTGTAATTTCCGGCGTCCCTCAGGGTTCAGTGCTGGGCAGTGGTGTAACTAGGTACCCGCAGCACCCACAGCCGCGGGGGGCCCACGGCTAAAGTGGCCCACGAGAGCTACCAGGTGTTGAAATATTTGTTCAAAGACGAGATCAGGTAGATGGTAGCTCAGATTAAGCTTAAAGTAGAACACCCTAAAAAGAAAACATCGTCCCTGTTGCTATTAAATATTTTCTTAAGAGAAGTCCAACAATTTCTTCTTATTGCTGGAGGTGAATGTATGAGTAATTACACGTAATCTGACTCCATAGAAATTAAAATGGCTTTGGGTTCTGACGGATATTTAAATTTAGAATAAAATTTGCTAAACTCGTTTGAAATCAAAGCTTTGATATCAAACGATAAGGATTTTAGTGTTTGCTGGGTTGATTTATTTGTAAAATACATTTTGCACTCCAAATTTACCTCTTTTGCACTTCAAATTCAACCTTTTACAAATCTAGTTTTGATTAGAAACGGTTGAATTGATTTACAAAAGATTGAATGTGATTGATATAGTTTCTCGTTTTCCGAATCTTTTTTATTACCGGTAAACGGTAAATAAAAACTTAATTTACCGGTTAACCCGGTAAAACCGGTTTAATTTGAAAAACTATTTTAAATCAGGAAATTGAAAATTTTCCTGTTTCATATACCCTGTCTCTGATTTCATCTTTTGATCATTTTTTAAAATTTCTAGAGATTATTGGAGCATACCATGGAAATGGTATGCGTAATTGGTGCGAGACTTAGCCTTAACTTGCTTCATAAGTTCCAAGTTTTTTTCCATTTATCAAAATTATCGTTTCAACTTGGATAACCCACACCTATCAAGTTCCATAGGTTTAGAATTTTTGTTTCACTTTTCATAGGAAATCTTATAATAAAATGGAATTCAAACTTCGAACTCAGTTCCAAAAAAATCAAAATATATTTGAAGTAGTGATACTTAGGTTAGTGTAGCATTTTGCTTAGCAGTATTAGTAATATTAAATTACTTCTAGATTTTTACTTGCTTACCGAAACTCTTTATTAATATTTAGATTTATCGGTATTATTGAAATTTTTCGAGATCAATCGAGGTAATATAGAGATTAATCGAATTGTTCTGGGGTTGGGGTGATTGTTCCGCGGTTTGTTGTAGATTTTTAAAGTTTTTCGACATTTTTAGGTTCTTTGAGATTTTCAAAGATTTTCCAAGTTATTCGAATTTTGTATGGCAATGTTCTCCGCTTAGCTTTGAGTTGTGGGAACTTACAGAGTTACACGTATAAATCTAAATCATGATATTTAGTTGATTTCTCGATATTTCGATATTTCTCTAATTCCCTAGGTTATTCGAAATTATTCAAGAATGTCCAGGCTATTTACATTTTACAAGGCAGTGATTAGCGCGTATTGGATTTCCTCTGGTTTTACATACTTATGGATAATTTGATATTTGAGAACCTTCTAGAATATTCAAGATACTTTCAAAATTCAACTTTTTTGATATTTTTCAAATTATACTCGAAATTTGTAAATCTTTATCGATATATAAGTAATATATAGAAATCTTAATAGCATTGAGTTGATTGCAAGACATTTCGATTTGTTTGAGACCATTTGAACTGATGAATCATGTGCCGTATCGGACCCTCGAAATTAGACACTTTTAATTAATACGAGGCTGGACAATAGGAAAAAATAAGTTTTTAACTAAAACTTTATTTGTTTATACAAGAATATTTTTAGGGGCCCAAGAAAATTTTTGCGGTGGGGCCCGAAATTTGTAGTTATGCCACTGGTGCTGGGCCCTCTATTATTTTCTATATACAGTTGCGGCAAAAATAATAGTAGTAGCTACATCATAATTGCAACATATTAGAATTTTTCATACTTTTAAACAAAATTATGATATTATTTTCTTATTATGTAATAAATACTGTAAATTTGGAAAACAACATTTTTTTAAAACTATGCTTTGTTTTCAGGCAGTTTGTATTGAATAATCTTGATTCATTCACTACTATTATTTTTGCCGCAGCTGTACATTAGTGACCATTCACCATTATTCATTTCACATTTATGCTGATGACATCCAAATTTAAAGAAATAGTCGTTTAGATTAGGATTCTATTGTTAGGAATATTTCTCTGATAAATGAAGACATAAGTAATATCATTAGTTGGTCGGCCTCTAATAGGTTCGTTTTAAATGCGAATAAGTTTCAGTCGATTATAATTTATAAAAAATCGTTAGAGACCTCATCCTTTCGTGGTACTCTTCTGCAGGGTGCGCTAATTAAATATACAAATACTGTTATTACCGGTTTCACAAAAATAGAGGCAATCTCCGGTTAAATAATATTTCATCTTTTTCTTCTTTTATAAAATTGCGATTTATTTCATAATACAAATTCAAGCCATGCTAATTTTTTTTTTTTTTTTACATGAACATTTTAACTGAAGAGCTAAATATTTAACTTTTCAATTTTGTCCAGCTAAATATTTAGCTGAAGGTTAAATATTTGTATGTATGATAGAAAAAAATTATAATCAACGTGCTATGAAGTTGTATTAAGAAACAAAAAGCAATTTCATAAAAGAGGAAAGGGGGGAAATATTATTTAACTAGAGATTGGATATTTTTTTGTGAAATCGGGCATTAGTGATTTAGGCTTAGTTATTAATAAAACTCCTACTTGGGATGAACATTTAGTTAGTATTAGTAAGAGGATTTTTGGCATGTAGGATTTTCTGAAGTCGGTTCAGGAAAATATTGTTTTTGTCTTATATTGTCCCTCATTTTATTTACAGTCACATAGTTTTATTTGGTATGCTTCAGGAAAATATGAATGCCCTCCAAAGGTGTTTCAATGCTTGTTCTATAGGTGCTATGCGATGATATTGCATCGTCAACTAAATGGCTAAGTTTGTTTTAGTATAGAAAATAAAACGTTTCTGAATTTTAGGTCTCCATATGAATTTCCAGTTCCAAATCTGTTCGCGTGAGCTAACTCTTTTTAGAGTAGTGGCAATTAGGGGTAGTCAGACGTCCTAGTTTCTCCGAATATGTTCTATTTTTCAAACTATTGCGAGCATCCGGGAAAATATCTTACATTGCCCTGAAAACTCAGAGGAAGGACAGAAAAATAATTATTTTTATACAATTTAAATATTTTAATTAGGAAGTCAAACTGCAGCCCAAATGATATGGCCCAAAAATTTCTTTAAGATGTGAAACAATAGGTTTTACATAACCACAAAATATTTTAGATCTAAAATTTCACAAAAAATTTTGACGGCTACCTATAATATAATTATTGATTTAAGATATTAACTAACACATGATGATTTGGCAGAAGGAATTCGCCAGAGCCAGAAATCATTAATTTTATGTTAGGAACTACTTCAAGAATCGCAACTTTACATATCAAATTTCAGATGTAAAATTTGATTAAAATCCATCCAAAAATTTGTTATCTAGTTCTATTTTGAGCTGGAGACGTAGTAAACTTGTTCATGTAAAACAAATTAGTGAAACAATTATTTGATTAATGGTGGATTCAGTGAGAAAAATTTGCTAGCTCGTGATCACGAATTGTTGAAATTTCCCTCCTCCAATTTTTTTTTTTTACTTTTTTTATGGTTTTCTCTTTTAAAAAAGTAAAAAAGAAAAAATTGGAGGGGGTAACCAAGCTGACGAAATTTCAACAATTCGTGATCAAGAGCTAGCAAATCTATTTTGTATTTGTCTCGCTGAATCCACCATAATGGTACCAACCATAATATCATTAGAAGCCTCCCGCAATATTTCTTTAATTTGGCTCTTATTTTATTTAAGAAATCCGACCCCAAATGATATGACACACGAAATTCTTCAGAGTGTGAATAATTCGATTTTATATTAGGAACTACTTACAGAACCGGATCTGGATTGGTAATGTATTTAAAAAAAAAATTTCTCTTTACCAAATCTAATTTTTTGATTTATGGTTTGTATTTATGTATCAACGTATCATTAGCAAAGTGTTGGGATATTTATTGAATTCTGGCCATGTTTCATTTAAGAAACTCCATTCTGACCCCAAATGGAACTTTTGCGATTGTACACCAATTCCATTGAAATTTGGACTTAACCAACATATTTGATAATAAATGCATTTGTTTCAGCACATCCAACTGATGAATCAAGGTTGCGGGTTTTAAAACTTTCCTAGAACAGATTTAAGTACAAATCTGTTTTCTAACCACTGAATCGTCGCCACCAAACAAATTTTTAATTTTCAAATACTTAACTAATTTCAATTTGTTGACTGTTTTGTTTTTTTTAAGTCAACATTTTCGAGTTTTTTCAAACTTTTCAGACTTCGTTCAAATCTAACAAAAATAATTTCAAATGGGGTCAGACATGAAACGTGTGACAATAAAATTACCTTCGAAATTGTTGAATTTCGACCAAAAGCAGTGCCGAATGTATGTATATTGTTCAGAAGTTGTTGAACGAAGCCAACAGCGATCCAGAACTGGTCAAACGGGTCATAACTGGTGATAAAACAGGAGTTTACGAATATGACGTCGAAAGTAAGGCTCAATCATCCCACTGAAAGCTTCATAAAGAGGTAAGACCAAAAAAAGCTCGTTAAGTAATTTAACATGAGTTCTTATGTCGTACGATTAATAAGAAGTACTTCCAGGAAGTTATACGCGGTTTGCGTGAAGTGATTCGAACGAAACGTCTGGATTTGTACCACGATAACACACCTGCTCCCTTCTTTGTTTGTTTCTAAATTTTTGGCCAAAAACTTTAACGTTATGATGTTGAGTACACCAAAACTGTGTAAACTTTTCGACAGCCAACAATAAACTAAGCATCCAATATGCCTCAAAAAGCCAAGAAACGTCAGAAAAAGTGTACCAACACAACCAAAAAGCAATTGTGGCAATTGAACTTAAACAACCTGCGAAATTGTAAAATTTGACGATTTTTTTGATCAAGTTATGTATTTTATCACCAAGTAATTTTCTTTCGAGCTTACCGTGTTTATCAAAAATAGTTGATATTCATTCCAAAGGTGGTTATAATATGCCCAAATTGCTTTCACAGTTTCCCATTTCCTAGCATTTCGATATTTTGCTTTATCAAAATTCTAAACGTCTTTTCAATTTTTTGACAGAATAACTGCAAAAAAGGTCGATTTTTTAAAATTCAAAAATTTTTTGACTTGCCGGAAAAAATTTTAAAATGTCTCTTTTCAAATAAAATAATTTTTTGGTCATGTCACTCGAAGTAAATTGAGGGCTATAAAAAGATGGCTGGTTGACAGAAATAATAAGTCTAAGTCCAACAAAATTTTCAGGGAATTATTTGTTTACATCCAAGAACGAGAAAAACACAAACAGAAGGAACAGGCGACAAAAAATCGTTACCAGAGCTGAACGTAATAAGGCGGAAAGCGAAATTTCTTCTATACGTTAAAACCAGTGAGGTAACAGTTATAAAAAAAAGAATATATTTTCCATCTTTGTTCTGAAAAAAAAATTCTCCATTTAATCCTCCTAGCCATAAATTCCCACGCCAGAGTGGATTTTCCGAGGATAGCCGGTTCACATTACAATGGCCAAAAGTCCAAATTTCTGATCGTATTAACTGGTATTAAGTATTATTTTTCTAACTAACTGTTGGTACTATAAGAGCTGCAATATTCCTATTTAGGACACAAGATAGCAATTCAAAAGTTTGCAAGAATTCATTTAAACTCAGTTAACTCTGTTATAGTGTCATAAAGTACGGGCTGAATTGACGATTTAGCGCCGGGGTGATACTGAGATTTCGGCATTTAGGAACCAATAATCGGAAGACTGAATATCAATCTTATTCCGGGTTGTGAGACGTATGAGAAGTTAGCATGGAATTTTCGTCCCGAAAAGGTTTTCTCAAAATGTGTGTCTCGGCTAAAATTAATGGAAATTTTGATGCCATCCAGAAAAAAATATTCAAAACTATTGTTGCTTCGTAATACATTGACGTTGCAGTCCATTTTCATGCTTAAGCCCCGTGATTTCTTATTGAGGAAAATTTTATTCTTCTTTTTTTCTTGTGTTTCATTGTAGGTATTACGTAAGAGTGTGCTTAATTTCACTCTTAAAATGCGTAATTTCTTAATGAAACTCGGATTTAAATTAATTGTGTTTGAATTAAAAAGTCGGATATTGTACGCAATTTCAGGGAACATATCTAGGATCAATGCCAGATATGTATTTAGAATTATCAATTATATCAAAGGAATTATCAATAAATTTAGTTTACTATAATTCTATCAAATCTTAATCAGTTTCTTTACAATTATTTTTCGGGATGAATACCGTTTGGCTAAGAGTTTTAAATATTTTTTTCTGGTTGGAATGAAAATTTCCTAAAATTTTAGCCGAGACACACATTTTGAAAAAAAAAAAAACTTTTCAGGATGAAAATGTCGTGCTAACTTCTAATACGTGGTTATGAGGTCAGAAACAGGTCAAGGTAGTGAGCAGTGAGTCACCTTGCCAGTCAGAAATCCTAGTTGGACCACACACAATTTGCATTCTTTATTCCAACTAATAACGAATTGCGAAAATTTTTGGCAAACACATTTAGAAAATCTGCAAAAATTAGATACCATTGAAAACATATAACCCAAATAACAAATGTATCATATTTTAAGACCGGCCTCCGCACATATTGTATAACACAACATATTATTTAAAGTGCACACAAATCCCACACACCAGAAAACTGCGAGAGCACCATTCAACTTTTTAAATACCACACAGAAAATCTATTTATATCCTAATTAGTAGTCAAAACTGTGTATGTATGTATGTATATATGAAAACTCCATCAAATCGCACACATTTGTATACAGACACATACACAAACTATAGTAGAGTAGTTTGGATTAGGCGAGATATATAATCTAATTGTACCATTTCTAAAATGTAAACATTTTTTAAAATGCAAATTAGACTAAATAGCACAAAAAAAAATAAATAAATAAATATTAATTATAAATTATAATTTTTTGTTTGTGAAAATTTTTAAAATTTTCTCTAATTAAAACGAAAAACTATGTATACAACAAAAACAAAAATAATTACAGACGGAAGTCTATTTTAATGGAATATTAGATAGTCTTCGTGTGTACAATGTATATGCGATCGTATTATATTGGGCGATTATTTTATAAGTGGAGTGAAACTAATCAACAAACAAACTACATATTATGAAACCACTTTCTTATATCAATCTGGTTCACATCCCTGAAATATGTGTATTTTTAATCTATATACTTGTTTGGTACATATTTAGTAATTTATGTTATTAAAAAATATTTTTTAATATAAACACATGAAAATATTTTTTTATATAACATTTTCTAAGATCATCTAAATTAATGATCATCTGTTTTCAAATTTTTTTTTTTTTTTTAAATTCATATTTTGTTCGTTAGATCAATATGATCTGTCATGAAATATTAATTTTTTTTACAGAAATTAGAAACGTTTTTGTGTCTGCTTGGAATAATATTATTTTGAGTTGGAAATTTATAAACAAAATTTTTAATTTAAAATTTTTTTGCAGTACATTTAGTTAATTATTTTTTTAGTTTTAAATGTAATAAATTGGCAACTATATTGCAATAAATTTTTGTTTGATTTTTTATATAATAAATTAACTGTATTAGATGTGATTGATGGTTTTAGGCGGTTTGTTTGATTATCGAATCATGGTAACATTATGCTGTATAACAAGGCTGTATCCGGCACCCGATTAAATTATTTCATTTTTGAATTATTCCATTCTTATGTAGAGTTATGACTAAAACTTTAAAGTGCAAACACATGTAGGCAAATCTCTGAAATAGTATAGATCACGGTGCCAAAACCTTAGAAAAATTATAAGCATCCATTTATGCGGAAATTTAATGAGATTTTGGTATCGTTACAGGAATTCATACAAATTTTAATGAGTTTAATTCTGACGCCCTTTTCCGAACGTTAGGAGCAAAGTGCGTCAAAAATGTCATTCATTTTATGATTTGTTTAAAATTCTAAAAGGTAATTTTATCCATTTTTGGAAAAAGTTCTGATGGATTTCTAGACGCGTGCAGCAATCTAAAAACGGCGAATATTGTTATGTGACATCTAGGATACAATAGAATAAGTTACTGTAATACCATATTTTGTAGCGGTGGTACACTGACACCTAGATAGGGTATTGTAGTTACTAATTAATATCTTAAATTGTATTAAAATTATATCATGGCTGATCACACAGAATATTCTTATTGAAAAAATCAAGATTATATAAAAAGCAGAGATGGAAACCGGTTTTGAATCGAACCAAAAAAAAAAAAAAACGCGAACCCAATGAATTTTTGATGAACTAGAACCAAACCATTTCTTTAATCGAAATTGTTAACCAAACCATTTTCTCAAATAAAATTCAAAACAAGATCAAAAACTGAACAAATACGTAAATTATAATTCGGCTTTATTTACTTTTTAATTTGACTTCCTTCTCACTTTGCTTACTGAGAGCACTAAAGCGAGAGAACGCCTCATCAAACAGTGGCAGTTAATAAATTTTAAAACAAATTACAAAATAGCGAGAAAACGCCTCATCTGATTGGAGGAATTCTGGTATCAGCTTTTGCATACGAAACAGTGGCGGTTAATTAATTTTAAATTGAAATAATTAATCTCCACATATATTCTAATTAAAACTATAAAATAGAAAATGCTGATTTACAATGATTGAGAGCAATGTAGCGAGAGAATGAACGGGTAATCTGATCGGAGCAATTCCGAAAAGAAAACGTTTTCAGAAATCAGAGAATACACCTATTAGTAAACACAAGCAAACCAGTACCTTAAGACGTACTACCTCCTTTTTAAGTCATGCCAGTGCATAAAACCCCAAAACTATTTTGAAAAAATCTTGCACAAAAACTGCTAGAGACAAACAATAATATATAAAACAAAGTCGGGTTAGTTACACCATTTATAACTCAAGAACGGCTGGACCGATTTTTATGATCTTTGATTTGTTGGATTTGTCTCCGCCCCGAATAGCAGAATAACTATTAAAACATCGGAAAAATTCAAGAAAACAAAATTTATGAAGAAAATTCATTTTCTCATACATTTTGTATGGAACGGCATTTTTGATGATATCTCGAGAACGGACTGACTGATTTCGGTAAATTTTTTTTTTTTTTTGTTAATTTTCAATTTTCACGAAAATTTAAACTTTTAAAAAAAAATACAAATTAAATGATTTGTTTACAGAAGAAAGACCAACCATATATTATTTGTCTATATTCATCTCTGCAACTGACCACACTTGAGAAAGAAGATGTTACATGGGAATCTGTTGTTGTTTTCGTTTGTTTCTGGTCTAAGTATTTCATGTCTCTTTTGCATACCATAAAGCACGTACGCCGCAATTTATCAGCATTTTTTCGAGTTTTGACCAATTTTCATTCAGTTTTCGACGGTTATTCATTTGAATTCGATTCAATTAATTCTCTCCAAACAATTTTTTCTGAAATTCATTAGTGAAAAGTGATTTCACCGAGTTCAGTTTGATGAATTGCAGATGTAAAAGGTTATATAGTTTGTACTAAATAGATAATATCATAAGTGCCAAAATTCCTAAACCCGAAACCGATCCAGCCCTGCATGATGTTGTAATTACGAACATGCTTCACGGTCCGTGTAGCGCCATCAACCCCCAATCACCGTGCATGATCGACGGCAAATGTGCCAACCGTTATTCACGAAATTTGACGGCAGAGACTATCACTGGCAACGATGCTTATCCACTGTATCGGCTTCGATCACCCGATGATAACGATAGAACTAACACAAAGAAAGTGAGAGGAAACGATGTCGTAGTCGACAAAATTTAGACTGTTCCGTATTCGCCACTTCTTTCCAAAACATTCAAGACGCATTGCAACGGGGATTATTTCAATCCAGTGAAGTCCATCAAATACATCTGCAAATATGTCACGAAAAGGTAGCAATATGGCGGTTTCTGGCGTTCAAACTCCCAATACCATCAATGAAATAACGCACTATAAAGTTGGTCGATATGCGTGAGCTGCAACGAGGCGATTTTACGTATATCCTCATTCCCCATTCATGAATATCATCCCACTTTTGTTCAATTGGGCGGGGCATCTGGAGAATGGTCAACGTGTTTATTTCAACGCATCGAATGTTGCTCAATGTGCTGAAACACCTCCAGCATCAACATTGATCAGTTTGCTCTACCCTGAGAAGCCACGTTATTACACTTGGAGCGCTTCATCGAAGAAATTTCAACGTCGGGAGCAATGTGATGCGGTTCCTGATCATCGGTATGTCATCCGTCTGACCATTAGTATGTCTGGCTAAGTAGGTTATTATAAGTCCTTAAGCAGCAGGTTCATGGTCTCATCTGTTACTCAATTCGGCGTAACCCTGTAGATAGCAGCATTTAATAGCTTCCTCTTGGGCCAGCAAAGAACCTTCCCAGTCACTGCACGCTAGCCGGTTGAAAAAGCTGCTCTGGAACAACTGAGAGGAAGTCTGCAGCAGTGATATTCTCAGTTTGATGAAAACCTGAGACTGTGAATGTTACAGCATTTACACAGTTCATCCGAAGAATGACGAACGCTTCTACTTGCGGTTGTTACTTGTGAATGTTCGTAGGCCGACATCATTTGAATCACTTCAAACTGTCAATGGTGTAGTGTGCCCAGCATTTCGTGCTGAATGTCAACAGATCGGCAAACATGCGAGTTGCATTGCTAAACGATCTATCTGCCGAAGATTTCTCCAAGAAAAATGCTGACTATCGGTAATGGCTATGTTCCTGTCGACGAATCGAATGGATTGATTTCGTTTCTGCCGAATTTTTGCAATTTCGTCTCAATAAAGGACGAGCTCATCAATAAAGTGTTTCTGAACAGCATTGCTAACCACAAAAAACACAATTGGTTGACTGTACGAGTAATTCTTGCGGCAAAGAACAAATATATGGATCACTTAAACGTTACAATTCAAAATCAAATCGTTGGTCCACTGCATTTCTTCAAATCTATCGACTGTGTAACAAACGAAGACGAAGCAACCAACTATCCAACTGAATTTTTAAACTCACTGGATCTGCTTGGCTTGCCACCGCACAATTTACAACTGAATGAACCAACCAAAACTATGTAACGGTACGCGTTTGGTGGTGAGAAAATCTTTGGGCAATGTGAATCACGCGACGATACTCAAAGGAAAGTTCAAAGGTGAAGAAGTTCTCATTCCGAGAATTTCGATGATCCCAACCGATATGCCATTCGAGTTTAAACGAATTTAATTTCCGATTCGTATTGCATTCACCATGATGATCAACAACTCATAAGGCCAATCCTTGCGTGTTTGAGGTCTGAATCTAGAAAATGAATTTTTCTGTCACGGTCAATTGTACGTAGAATGTTCACGTGTCGGCAAACCATCTGCTTTGTTCGGTCTCGCACCTGACAACAAAATGAAAATAGTCGTATATCACAAGGTGATTTAATGAAGGGAATCGACTCGAGCGCAACCCATCCAGCAAATAGTTTAACAGAAAGTAGTGCAAAAATGTCACGCGAATCATTTCGATTCACTTCAATAAAGCAAATGCCTTTCTGTCACGTGAATTACATTTATTTCAATGTAATTAAAATACATTTCATTTTGATTTTTGTACATTTATTGAACTTAAATTATTTTGAGTATTCATTTTATCTTACTAAAATACTGAATTTAATTCAGCTAATAAGTTAACACAACATTTATTGATCCTGAGGTGATACGAAGTTCGCCGGGTCAGCTAGTAGATATATAACTTAAACTAACAAACCAAAATATATTTAACTAGGTAGTGTTTTCTTGGCTTAGTAGCTTCCACACACCACATGAAAATTACACTCAAACGACTATAAATGAATTTGTTTACCAGAAACATTCTAAATTCATTGAGCACAGTCTACGCGCATAAGAACAGCCGAACAGTACACCATACACTGTGCCATTTGTATGGTGGGAAAAGTACGGGGAATAGGCGACTTTATCCTATTAATTTAACGACCCTAATGCGTCCGAATGGTAGAAATGACCTTGCAAAACTGATAAATAGTGCCCATACGTGCTCTAAAAGGTACCTAGATTTTTTTTTAGAGTAAACAATACATGTATGCACAAGATGGCGATCTATAGTCGCCAACGGAGTTCCAAAGAAATTTACAATGTCGAAATATTGTCGCCAACGGAGTATAGAGGCCTAAAATAAAATAAAAAACAGAAAATATTTTTAAGGAAAAACCTAGTGCCAGAATAATTTTTAGTTAAAAATGGTGGCCATGGTCTATATTTCCCTTGTCCATAGAATTTACAAATGAGTATGAAAATTTTAGTCAGCAGCCGCTGCTTGGATTTATTTCCAAATCATAGAAGAAATATAGTCCACTCGTATTATTTTCTAAAGAGTATCCAAGTCGTCGCTTGTCGGGAAGAGATTTCTCAAGCTATAAATTTTGTAAATTTTGAATTCTTACAAATAAAAAACAAATTAAAAATATTTTCAGATTCAATTTTAATAGAAGAAAGAACGTTAAAAAATTTTAATTCTTTCTAATTCTGGTTTCTGACCTTTTTCCAATTTTTTTTAAAGTAAGTTTCTGGCGTAAATTCAGCGAACCATTTCATATTGCCTTATGTTTGATTATGGCATTGTAACTGTTCTTCATTTTATAAACAAAATCTAATAAAAATGTGAAACAGTACTCGTCGCAAGCCAACCATTTCAAACCTGCGGTGGTCAGATTTGAAATTCGTGAAAATTTGGACATACCAAACAAATGCCAGCATAATTGTCGAAGTTGAAAAGCTTTGTTTCTCGTAACAAGAAAAACTTGTAAGGGATGGATTACGCTTTTATTTGAAAGCGGAATATTTATTTTGATGACAAAATTTAAAAATTATATTAAAAGCAGATTAGAATAAGTCTATAGCAACAACATGGCTGGAGGATGCGTCCCGTGACCGTTGAAGTGCCTGCAAGCGCTTACCAAAAAGGATGCCAAATGATTAAATTTACTAAACCAGATAAGGCCACGCTTGTTGCAAACACGATTTAGACATGTCGAAACATGTCGTTTTAAATTAAAATCCCGTTAGACCTATTTAGCATAAAACGAACTGATTTTGGAGACAATTATTCAGTTTATACTTATTATAGTGTATTTGTGATGAATGTATGGCTTCGTAATAAGGCTTTACATAGGGTAAGGGTTAACTGAAGAGCATGTTGCAACAATATCGACTCTTGAGTACTTTGAAGATGTAATGAAGGCCCACGCATAGCCTGAACATCTACTTATTAAGGAATATAATTTCAATCAGAAGACAAATTTTCGCAGAGTTTGCCAGCAGGCTCGAACTCGTTTGTAACCTTGTCTGCTAGTAATGCCGATGTTGATATTAATTCAAATTTCATCTATTTTCAGAACGTTCGTATGGCATCGCTTCGAAATCTACTGAATTTTATTGTTTTGTTTGTGCATCTACATATCCGGTTTGGAAGCCGTTTAAATGGCAAACGACATTCGGCAAAGTTACGTTTCATCAAACTATCTTTGGTAAATATCATTTGACAAAACAAATTGAATGGCAAATGTATGTTTGATCAAAAAATCTATTATAAATTTAACAGGTACGATGTAAATGGAATTTTTAAATGATTTTGGATACAATTTTGGAATATAACTAGCCTATAACCTAGCTGTTTCTTAATCTATTGTGATTAAATTTAACAGGCACGGTGGAAATAGGATTGTTAAATGATTTTTGGGTGCATTTTTGATATACCGCAAATTAGTCTGTAACTTGGCCGTTTCTTTCGGGATTATGATACACTTTGACACGTACGATGGAAATGGGATTGTCAAATAATTTTTAGATGAAGTTTTTGAATATGCCCAATTATCTTGTAACTTGGCTATTTCTTTACCGATTATGAAGAAATTCGACAGGTATGATGGAAATGGGATGCACAAATGATTTTTGGATAGACTTTCGGAATATGGCCAATTAGCCTGTAACTTGGCTATTTCTGAACTGATTGTGGTGAAATTTGGCAGGTATGACGCGCGCTGGAATTAATAAAAATATTTTTGCTTGAAAACGGAGATTTGGAATTATCTGGAAAATACAGATTTATTAGTAAAATTAGAATGGAAATCTCCATTTTCCAGAATATTTCAAAATGAAATTCTGGAAAAGGAAGATTAAATCTTCATTTTCCAGAATTTAAATTTTCATTTTGAAGCAAAAATATTTTTATTAATTCAGGCGCGGCACACGGAAATTTTGTTCAATTTTTAGAGTAATCACTTTTTGGCAAATTATTCTTCAGGAATTAGGAGGGATTTTGATCGCGCGATCAAAATGCCTCAAAATTCCTGAAAAATAATTTGCCAAAAAGAAATTTGTCAAACAAATATTTGACATAGGTGAATTTGCCATTCATATTTCTTTGTAAAAGAAATGTTTGCCAAACGTGTTTTTTGCTAAAAGTAATTTGATCAAACTTTCATTTGCGAAACGTTTTTTTGCTAAAAGACGTATACCCATCCGGTTTATGTACTGGTTGAAACTAATTTGAATGCCGATTTTTACAGTGCGGAGAACTTTCCTGCGGACTACTTTGACTACAGACGGGAATGCTCGGAATTAAATAGTTCTAGATCTAAGGGTGGTGGGGGATACACATTGCTATATACTCTTCTATCGTTGGTGATTTAGTTGATTGTCACCCAAGCTGAATATCTGTAAGGAATTAATATATGTAATTGGTGTCGTATATTCCATCAAATTCGGGACTTGAGGTGTATACCAGATATACACAGTGTTTGTTAATATTTCATCCTCAACCAACATGGACGACAAAGTGCTGATTTTGGGGGACTTTAATTACCTAAGGTCAAAGGGGTATATGATGTGGAGATAAAACTATGTCATATCTTGTAACGTTGAATCAATTGTCGAAACCTGTCCAGATTGATGATGTCCTTAACTACATTAGCAGATTTTTGGATTTATTTTTTACAAATTCGATAAATTTATATACTTGAAGCATCGGTTCCATATATTGTTAATGATGTTAACCATAAGTCAATGGAGATAAATCTGAACTAATCAGAACTTTTACTGTCTAATCCAATTAAAAATAAAACGGTGTCTAAATTTTATGATTTTAAACGTGCAAATTTTGATAGGGTGATTTCATATTTTTCATCAATTGACTGGAATGCGCGCTTCTCACTAAATAGTATTGACAGATTCGTTTCAATTTCTGTTATGAAGAATAATCGTAATAATCCTCCATGGTTTAATAAACGTTTGATTAATTTAGGTAATCGCAAAAAGAAATTATATCAGAAATGGAAAAGATCCAACAATGCTTCTGCTAAATTAGCTTTTCGTCTTTATCTAATGAATTTGACTGAATGCATAAAATAGCTTATCAAATAACTTTGTTCAGACTACAGGAGGTAGGTATACGTTGTATCACTCCAAAGGATAGTATTGAATCATTCCGTCATAAAGAAGGCTATGGTTCAGATGGCGTTACTCCAAGCTTCATAAAAAAACTTGATTGGATTTCCTTTGTCAATATTATTCAATGGATGACTTTTGTCGAGAATTTTTCCAACTGTCTGAAAATCCTCTTATATCGCTTCTATCTTTAAATCCGGTAATAGGAACGATGTCTCTAAATATAAGGGCATTTCTATACTGTCAATTGTTTGTGACCACATGCACTTCGAACTGAAGTCATTTATAGCTGACGAACATCATAGATTTTTCCGTGGTAGGTCTATCGTGTCGAACTTAATAGAATTTTCAAAAATTACTTTGGATATGATTGAGGTTAAGGCTCAACTTGACGTCATTTATACTGACTTTAGCAAGGCTAAAGGCTTATTGTATTGGAAAAATCAAAATATCAGCATAGTGATTTGATAATAGCAGAAACATGTTCTATGTTAGGATTTCTTAAACGAACTATGAAAGAGTTCAATAACCCGAAGGTTTTTATCATGCTACATCAATTTATCAATTTCTTGTCCTTCTCAACTTGATTATGTGTCATAATGTGTGGTCGTGTGGTCTCCCCGCTATGCTAGTCATATTAGTAGAATCGAAACGGTACAAAAAGAAAATTCTCATTTTTTATGCGTGGAAAACACTCCAATTTCATCATCATAAGGCACGGTGGGAGAACGTTAGGAGTCTGTCTTCTTATGTCGATAGATGCAAAACTTTAAAGCTTGAGCCAATTGTAATGCGCCGTCAGCATGCTGGTGCCATTTTCAATTCCAATCTTCTAAATGGCAATATCCAGAGCCCATTCGTATTATTGAACCTTGGGTTATATGCTCCGGAAAGGAATTTAAGATCTCGATGACTTTTGTAAATTGAATTTCATAGGAATAGTTATGGAGACAACGGACCTTTCAATCTGATAACTAAGTCATACCAAATGAATTGAGTAAGTTTTGTGATTTTAATACGAGTAAATGTGAGATCATTTAAATGGGATTATTTCAATAAATGATAACTTTTTAATTGTGTAGTGTTAAATTCAAATTGTTTGTTTGTTGATTTTCTTTACTGACATAGGTACAGTGCTCGTTTGGATCTTCTGCACGTATCATATTTCCACTAAATTAATTGATTGCAAGTGAACCAAATCAGGATCAATTCGACTATAACTGTGGGTTCACATACCAGATTTCATCTTTTGTTTACAAATAAATTTTTATTAATACGTTGAAATATTAAAAATAATAATCAATCAAATTTTTTTTTGTTTATTTTATTAATTAATAATTTAAAAAAATATGTTACAGTTTTTTTTGTTTACTCTAACAGGCGAGTATTGTTGAGTTATTTGAAATAACACATTAATCCTCTATTTTTTCAAAACTGAAAATTGTTTTGGACATCTAAAACCGCCTTCATTTATTGGCCTTTTTGGTATGAGCTTCCCAGGAGTTTCTCAACAAAATACTAATACTATTAATAATAGATTGCCAAACCTAGTGCCAAACCTGCAGTTGTCCTAAACACCCAAATCCCTTATTTTCCCTAATTCCGTAAATCTGAAAATTTAGGTTTTCAATTTAATTATTTGAGCGTATAATAGGAGTTGCAACACCGGTATTACCGTTACCGGCCATTTCCCATAATCCCATAGAGATATTACCAGGTTCGGGCACTATTTTCATAAAGTGGTCTTCGCTTTCCGAAACGATTTTTGTTATTAATATGCGGGTTTTCTTGCAAATAGTCTCAAAGCACTCGATTGAGTAAGCGTTTTGTTTGGATATTTCAAGAGTCTCTTCTTCAGTATTGGACATTTTCGAGCAAACATTTCCTTCTTCTAGGGATTTATTACACTCTTCAAGATGGGAAATGGGTCAAACCTTTTTTGATTATAAATCATACTGAAGAACGAATTAAATTTGTCTGTTAGTTGTCTTTTAATGGCTGGTCTGGGTGGTACGTAATCATCACAAAGTTGTTTATTTTCAAAAAGCACATCGACAATGGCTGGTCGTTGGGCTTTGGTGACTTTCGTTTACTTTTCGAATATATTATAATAAAATTGTTCGGTCATATTCCGGCGCCCACTTTTGTCGCCATAATCGGCGATAGAACATCCACAATTTATGTGAGCGAGTTCCAGAAATCTCACCTTTTACTATGGTGTGAACTAGAACAAAATGTAGTTAATATTCTGGCTAAGATTTACAAAATCGGCCAAAATTCTGAACAAAATCGGTAATAAAACCTCCAAAATTTATCAAAATCGCGGATTCTCGAAAAGGTTATATGGACGATTTCCAGAAATCCTACCTTTTACTAAGATGTAAACTAAAACAAAATTTAGTTATATTCTGGAAAATATTCACTTTTGTGCATATTACACTTAAGCCAAAATCGGCCATAAAATCTCCAAAATTTATCAAATTCGCGGTTTTTCAAAAAGGTTATACGGGCGATTTCCAGAAATCCTACTTTTTACTAAGATGCGGGCTAAAACAAAATTTAGTTATATTCTGGAAAAGATTCACTTTTGTGCATCTTATGCTTTAGCCAGAATCGGCCATTGAACCTCCACAATTGATCAAAATCGCGGTTTTGCGAAGAGATTAGATGGACGATTTTCAGAAATCCCACCTTGTACTAAGATGTGAACTAAAATAAAATGTAACTAATATACTTACTGGCCAAGATTCACTTTTGTGAACTTTAATGTAATGAGCCCAATTAAAATAGATTTTAAATTTTTTTCTATGTAGTAATTGAAGTAATTAATAATCACAAACATCTTGAGTGCCCTGTAAAAAATGTTGGCTAAAAATTCTCCTTACCTTACCAAGACTAAAAGATAAGAACTTATTTGCAATTGTGAACTCAAAAGCTCTTGTGTTCTTGGCAAAATAACATGTTTTGGCCCGTGCCATTATTGGTAAATAATTTTGCCTTTACTAAAAAAATTTTTTATTATTAAATATTCCGATTTCGTTTGCCTTCGTCCGTCGAAGGTTTAAGTACTAGGTGGTTTATGTTAAACATTAGTGTTGCTAATGCCGTGCGGCCATATGTCGCTGTATAACAAGTTGATACCATCCACTCATATAGCGCTATGATAAACAGATTTATAATCATTTTAAAATTCAAGATTCAGTTATCCACCAACTATTTCGTGCTAAATCTGGAGTGGTCCGCCCGACAAAATATAAAATATCTTAAAAAAATATTTTGATAAATTTAATTAGTTTTTAATATTTTCATTTTTTATTATTTTTAAGGTGTGATATTTATCTGTCATTTTATTTATTTATTTAATTTAAAATAAAATTTCGTTTTTTTTTTTTATTACAAATTAATTTAAGAGACGACGACCATCGGGCGGCGCACAGCTACGAGAATAAAAACCCAAAAAAACTATAAAAATGACTTTTTTATTATTATTACTATTAGTATATTGTTATTATTATTATTAGTATGATGGTGATTAAAAAAAAAAATTAATATATAGAGAGAGGTTTTATAAAAAACCTAGGTGCGTGCGTGTGGTCTTAATTCTTAATGTTTAGAACATCGTATTTTATGTTGTTGTTTTTTCTTTTGGTATATGTTGGGACAAAAACATAATAAATTATATGTACATTTATATGTCATTTAAATAATATATAGTAGTGCTAAAAAAATTTGCAATTTACATGGCATCTTATGTAACCGGTACGTATAAAATATTTTTTATTACTGTTTAGAGATTTTTCTGGCACCTGCTTTAAAACATTTTTTTGTGGTACGGCTTTAACTGATAAATCGTCATAAAATACGGGTTACAAAAAATTTTGTCATTTTTTGGTGGCTTTTGGTATTTATGTTGGACTTTTATTTTAAGTACCTATATATCTAAGACATTTTTTTAAGCCAATCTTTTAGTGTATTATATTTTTGATATTCTGTGGTTTTATCCAAACACTAAAAATCATTTAAATTCCTGAAACTCCTCTTTTTGTCAGATTTTTTGCGAATTTAAAATCGTATCTATGTAGACCGGACACTCCAAGTCCACTGTAATAAAATTACTAAATCTAAAGTCTAACATCTGCTATTAAAATTCTAGATGCTAAAAAGCTCAAAATTATATACATATTCAAAATTATCTCAATGTAAAATATTTCAAAAGAAATGTCTAAAACCTTAGCTGCAACAAATAAATTTTCTAGGGCTGAAATATCAAATTCACAAAATTTCTGACACAATTTTTTAGTTTTAACAATCCAACACAATACTTAAGAGAGAACCAAAATTGTTGTTTCTAATTAAAAATTTTAAGTTGTCAAATTCAAAATTTCTGAATATATTCCGAAATAATTTTCTATGAATAAACGTGAGAACTTGTCAAATTACATTACATTGGTTCTTAATCTTGATTAACTATCTTTCCCTTTAAGGAACGAAACATGTTTTTCGGTTTAGTATGTGTTTTGCATTAGCCAGAATCGGCCATAGAACTTCCACAGCTTATCAAAATCGCGGCTTTTCCAAGTGCCTAGACGAAAACGCAACAATACACAGCATTACCAAGGGTAAGAGAATGAAATAAAGGATGATAAGAGGGGATTTTATGGGAGTGGGAGTTAAGTTTTCAAGAATTCTATTTTAGTTTGAATTTCTGTAAGTTTTAATCCACCGGGAAAATCTCACTATTTAGTCCATTTTCCAAAGGCGTACTCCGACGGAAAAACGAATTTTGGAATTGATTGTTTTTTGCTAAACGAAGTTTAAAGGTAAGACTGAACGTCTTCAGAAATCATTGGAAATGCACGGTTCTGAACTCTCTCGAGTCAATCCTGGTGTGAACACAAATTTGTGGATTCGATTCTGATGAAATGACCATTTTTCGTGACTTTCTTTTACTAAAATAAAATAGTGACACTGAAAATATGTGGTTCTGATAGAATGAACAGATGTATCAAAAAGTTAAGAATTTGTGTTGCTTTGTGTTATTCCTCAATTAATTTTTACTCAGACATATTTTAGTTAAACAAAAACACAACAAAAGTCGCATATTTTTGTGATACATATTTTGAAAAGGTCCGACTTGCTCAGAATCGATTTTTCGTGCTCATGTGTAATGTCAGTTTATGTCATTTAAAATTTTAGTACAAGGTCACAAAAAAAATTATCGTTTGTTACTTGATCAGAACCTACATTAAAACAAGATTTGTATCGTTGTAAATAACTAAGACACTTAGATGCTCAAATCATTGCCTCGTTTATTTGGTCGACCCAAGAAATACCTACTGTAGAGGCAGTAGTCCCAAATATCACTCGATTTGAGAATTGCAATGAGGTAATGGTAAAATCAAGCCTTCATATAACAAAACTCTTTGTGAGGACGTTGTTTTCCGATAAAATATCAGTATAGGAAAAGAAAAACACAACAAACGTAAACAAACGGTGAACAAATAAATTTTGGCCAATAGATTAATTTTGCTTTGTTCAGTTCGCGCATCTTAGTAAAAGATATCCTGAAGATCGCCCATAATCATCGATTTGACAAGTTGTGTAGAATATATGACCGGTTCTGGCTAATGTTTATAGGCACAGATACGCTTCCTGATCAACATTATTAATTATTATCGCAATCGTTTTCGTTTCTTAACTCCTATTATTAAAAAACATGATTCCTCGTTTTCGATTTATTTATTTATTATTATTAACAAGTATACAAATAAGACAAAGTCTTTTTACAATATCTGCTAAAATAGCTACATATTTTCTTATGATACTTAAGCATATATGAGAAAATTAAAAATTTAAAAATCAAAGAAACAAAAATTATAAAAATGACAAATTATAAAAATTATTAGGTTTTAACCTATGCTTTAAATTAAAGGGAAGAGCACCTCACCCCAGGGTCAAGGTGATTCCAGATGTTCACCCCATGGACGAGCAACGAACTCTGCCGAATTGCAGTTTTACATTTTTTAGGCAGATTTAAGTTCAGCGTCCGTACTGATTTAGAGAAACAGAAATGACACCCCATAATAGATTTAGCTAAGGTAGTAATCGGTTCACCCAACTTCTTGGAGAAAATATATCTCGCACAAGAATTTAGAACTACTCTCAGTTTACTCAGCGTTGTTTTCGAGGTACCGGAAAAGATATGAGCACAGTATACGAGCTGTGGAACTATTAAAGCTTTCACCTTTAACTAATCTAGTCTGCCAAGAATACCATAAGCTTTTCCGCATATCATGTTCACATGGTCCTCCCAACTCAAGACGTTATTAATAACCAGCCCCAAACTAGTTAACTTCTTAACTATTGGAATATTAGAACCGAATAATGTCAAACCAACATCAACAGGAGAATAACCTCTCAGTCTGGTAATTAGTAATGCTTTAGATTTAGCAGGATTTATCTTGATTTTGTGACAAATGGCCCACTCACTAATAGTGTTCAGAGCTGTGTTAATACGACTGATACAATATTCAAATGTACTTGGCAAATCAGCATCATACAACTGGAAATTATCAGCAAAAATATGATATCTGACGGACGTTAGAGATGAAGATATGTCATTGATAAACATACTAAAGAGGATACGATCAAGTATGGAGCCTTGCGGTACACGAGATATAATTAATACATCATTAGAAAAAGTACCATTAATATTAACCCTTTGCCGTCTAGAATCTAAATACGATTCAATGAAAGATACTACAGATACAGAAAATTTGAACTGGTGAAACAATTTATGAAGCAGTATATTATGATCGACAGTATCGAAGGCCTTGGCAAAATCAAGACATACCAGAATAGAGATTTTATCCATTTCAGCGTTCTCTGATAAATCATCAACCACATGCGCAAGAGCCGTACCAGTACTATAACCCTCTCTGAAACCAGATTGCAAATCGTTTAATAAATTATTATTCGACAAGTGAAGATTAATTTGCAATTTCATGGTTTTCTCAAGGACTTTAGATAAACATGGTAGAATACTAATAGGTCTATATTCCTCTACACTTTTTGGATACTTCGTTTTGTTGACAGGAATGATGATAGCTTCCTTCCACGCGCCCGGAAAGAAAGACTGGGTTAAACAATAATTTAAAATAAAAGTTAGGTGGCCTACAATAGTCGGTCTTAGAAAATTTATTATTTGCAGAGGAAGACCGTCCGATCCTACCGCAGTAGATATAATTGATGCTAAAGTTTTAATAACTGCTTCTTGATCAACGTTTTGAAAATAAAAGGCGTCCTGAACATTATAATTGCTATGAGTTGAAATACTAGATTTATTAAAGACAGAGGCAAACAATTTACTGAAATCAGACGACTCAAACTGGCAGGGCAGTGCTGAGGCCTGAGTAACACCAAAAGTCCGCAGATTTTTCCATAAAGTCTTTGATGGCAAATTAGCATTAAATACTTTAGAGAATGCAAGGATTTTACCCTTGCGAATAAGTTGGTTAATAAAATTGCGATACTTCTTGAAATTTTCCCAATCCTCCACTCTTCTCGACTGACGCCAACAATAATGCAGGCAATTTTTCCTATTGATATACCACTGGATTTCCTTGGTTAGCCATTGAATGGAGTTATTACTCTTTAACTGAACACTTTTTAACGGAGCAAATTTATTTAATATGCGGAGTATCAATTCGTTAAAGTGCTTAAGCTTATGATTTATGATTAATATCAGAAAGGTGATAAATGCTACTCCAGTTTAATGTAGCCGCATAAGAATTCAATGCTAACTCGTCAATATTACTAAAATTTCTCACCCTATAAACAGGCTTTTGGCAATTAAATTATTGAACTCAAAATCATATGAACCATAAATAAAATCATGAGTTGTGGCGCAAGCAATAGATATTTGGGAAAAAAATATTAATTTTGCCTGATTTTGCATCAACGCAACTTTTTGCACTATCACCTTTAAAATTAGTGGCTTCAGTCAGACCGGCACTAGATAGCCCATAACTAAGCAAAAATTCATTAAATTTCCTGACGTGGCTATAACCACTTAACAAATCCCGATTAAAATCACCCAATATTAGAATACCATTATAATTTTTAAATAACCTATCAAAACATTTACTCACTGAATTAATAAATTTGGTACGAGCTGACGGTATATAGATAACACCCACCAGAATTTTACAGCCGACAGAGTTCAATATCTCTATAAACAAAACATCAAATTTAGAATTTGGTGCGTTTTGATAAACTAAATTATATTTAATTCCCTTACGGATATAAACCGCTCCGCTACCCCCATCCTATCAGAACGGTCTTTACGGTTCACCTCATAACCAGGCAGCGCAACAAACCCATCAGTATGTTTATCTGGATACAACCATGTTTCAGAAATACCAATCACATGCAATGGAACATCCCTAGTAATAAGCCTAAGTTCATCCAAATGAGTCAGCAGGCTACCTGGATTAATATGCGCGAACTTCAGACCCTCATTATGCGTTTTATAAATGATTTGAGTACTATGTTGCGAATGTCCATGTGGTGAAAACATATCATCACCAGTCAATACGTTCAAGAAGCACACAAATATAAAACATTTAAAAAAAAGGGAAACTTCATATTCCCTTATAAAAGTCCCCATACTAACGCCGACTCCAATACCCAAACCGCAGATAAGGGTAGCATGATGTAACACCATAACCAAAACATTCAAAAAGCAACAAGGCTCTAAATCAATATTAGCGAATCTACAAATAGAAATAATTAGAAAAATATTCATAACAATGTGTACGATTTATTCACAACGGTGACTTCGACTCTTAAAGAAGTACACTGTTCATAATATCTTCGAGACTAACGCAGATTACATATTTGCCATTCTTAGAAGCTTGAATTCCAATTTTGCCATCAATGACTTTGACACTCGCAATTTTATTCTCCCTTAATAATCTTAAGGCAGCTTTTTTAATTTTGTATGATGCAGCAGTCAAATTATGTTGAATGTAGATCCGTTCATCACTACTATATCCAGATAAACAAAATAATTTCAGAGTTCTAGCAACCTTGAAATACTGAGTCATAAAAAAGATTTTTATGGAAGATAGTGGCAAAACGATTTATAAACACCGGTTTATTATTATTACTGGACGATTTGATTCGAAAAATGTCGGCTTCCACATTACTTTTGATATTCAAACAGCTGCAAATCAAGTTAAAAATGTATGAACAATTCTCATTATCCAACACTGGTATTCCATTAACTACAACCTCGTAGCTTTTTTTAATCGCGTCCATTTCATTGATGATTTTACCATCCAGAAAATCAACCTTTTTTTCAACTAAACAAATTTTTTTATTAAGTTCCCGTTTCACAACTTTAATATCATCACTCAATGTTGAAGTAGACTTCACTATTTGCTGCTGCAACAATGAAAACCAATTTTCCATTTTGTTACCCCGGTTTTCGCTTTGCTTTCACCACCAGCCATTATTTAAATTATCCGCAATTGCAACACTACAGGCAGTATGTAGAAGCTAAATAATTAGCACTAAATTTAACGACAATTAAATGAAGTTGATGTGTATCCAAGAATTAACATCAAGTACCGTAGATAACACAATAACCCGATAATACGCACTGTTTAAATCCAAATGTACAGTGTTTACGAACAGTGCCCATACAATAGTATTTTAACTAGTAATTTCATTAGAAATAGCCATACAGCCTAGATAACTATGTCCACATTAGCACTATACACCAATTTGTCGAGGACAGATTTTACTAATGGCATAACTAATACCACAATTGTACATTTATTATTCACTAAAACTTTAGCACAACATATTTATTATCATGAAAATGGATTATTACTTTAATTAAATAGTTATGCTATCACTACTTTAACAGTTATAAAATCCATATATTAGTCCATAAATTTATTTTATTTTTCCAGAGAAAGAAAAAAAGAAGCCATTATATATTTTTTCCAGCAAGACTACTGCGCTTCGCTTTCAGTACAATTGTTTTTCGGTGATTACTCGACTATATTTTAATAAGCTATAATAACGCCATCTCTTATCAACAATTACAAAACATAATTTAAATTCAATTAATTAACAGAAACCTACAACACTACATTATAAACTATGTTTTAGTACGCATCTTAGAAAAAATGGGATATCTGAAAATCGCCCTCTCGACACGAAACATCTTGCAATGTTCTGACGATTTCTAAATATAATATTGTATCACAAATTTCGAATATAATTAGAAAAATATCAAGAATTTCGAAATAATCTCAAAAATATCGAATTTTCAAAGTACTTACCTTGAATATCCTTGAAAGTTCTCAAATATCGAATTATCCGTAAGTTTAGTTAAAAAATTGTACAACCATAAAATGTGTATTTGCAAAAAATGTCAATTAGATTTAAGTTTGATAATTAATTTATTAACTATTTTGGGTTTTGACTTAACTTTTAACTTTGAGCCTTTTTCATACTTTTAGATTTTTGCTAAAATGTTTTATGTGCATAAATTATCTAACAACTTTTAATGTTAGAAGCTTTCAATTATCAAAGCTTTTTTAACCAAACCATTTTACTCAGAAATATGATTAAACAAAATTACAAAGGGTGAACAATTTAGAATATTTGTTCTCAAAGTTAATCATCAAAAGCTTTTAGTTTTAAGAAGTTTTCAAACCAAACTATTTTACTACGGAACTTGATACTATAAAGAAGGTATTTTCAATTCATTTTTAAGCTTTAGAATTAATTTATACTTTTTGGGGTTTCCCGTAACATTTTGAAAAATTTTCATAATTTTAGAATTTTGTTTTGAGCAAAAATTATGTTTTGCAAACATTATCAAGAAATATTAGTTTTAAGAGCTTTCAATTAGAAATTTTTTTTTAAACCAATTCATTTTACTCAGAAATTCGATTTTTCAAAGGGTAACGGAATTTAGGGATAATTTAGTATATTTGTTCTCAACGTAAATTATCAAGATCTTTTAGTCAAACCAAACCATATTACTAGGAAACTTGGTATTATAATATAAGCTTTCGTTCATCGAAGCTTTTTAAATCATTTTACTCCAAAGTTTGGTATTAAAAATTTAGAATATTATTTAACAATGAGCTTTAGGCTTGATAAATTATTTATATTATTTAAGTTTAAACTGAACATTTCTGGGCCTTTTAATAATTTCAGGTTTTTTGTTACAATGTTTTATCTGCAAATCATGTTAAGAGCTTTTAGTTTTAAGAGCTTTTGCTGACCGAACCTTTTTAAACAATTTATCCCAAAATTCCGTTACCATTTGTAACATAATTTTGGAAGAAATTTAGAATGTTTGTTTTCAATGAGCTTTAATTTTGATAATTAACTCATACTGTCTGGGTTTAAACTTAACATTTTTGAGCTTTTTCATAATTTCAGGTTTTTGTTAAAATGTATTATGATCATACATTATGTGTTTGACAAAATTGTCAAGAGGCTTTAGTTGTAAGAGCTTTCACTTATCGAAGCTTTTTAAACAAACAATTTTACTCCGAAATTTGATATTAGAAGGGATGACGGAATTTTGGGTAGGATTTAGAATATGTATTCTAAATGTAAATTATTAAAAGCTTTAAGTTTTAAGAGCTTTCAAACCAAACCATTTGATTTTCAAATTTCATATTATAAAAGAAGGCGGTACTTTGGGATAAATTTAGAGTTTCAATGAGCTTAAGCTTGATAATTTATTTATACTTCCTCGATAATTTTTGTGCCTTTACAATTCAAAGGGTGACTGAATGCAGAGCCCTCTGTATATATAAGAGCCCTAATGATGCCGCCATTTTTTAAACGTGCTTTCTATAAGAGGTGTAGATTTTGTGATGTTCCATGTAAGCCGGTGTAAAAAAGACTTTTTTAAATTTACTTTTTTTGAATGAAAACTCATTATTTTCGGCAATTTTATTTCACCCATTTGTAGGTGAATAATCATATTTAGACATATATGAAAATCAAACTCGGAATCTATCAATTAATCCGTAAAATACAATTTAAATTTCCCTAATTTTATTCACAACTACATGCAAAACTACAAAAGAGAAAAATAAACAACGAGAAAAATACGAGATACGAGAAAAACGAGAAAAACGAGAAAAATAAACAACTCATATAATATTAACCCATTTGATCCCACTGTACCTATATGGGTACAGAAATATCACTAACTTTACGACGCCCCTACTGCGGTATTTAATGTCAAATTTCGATTTGTTTTTTTACCGTTACATACGATTTTTAGTTTGTTTATCATATTTTTAAAAAAATTCTATTTCGAGAAAGGATTTTGAGTGTTATAAAATAATTGAAGTACAAATATTTTACAAAATTTGTTATTGGCGTGGGATCAAATGGGTTAAATATATTGGATATCTATTAGAACGACAAGGATGTCTATTGTTCTTATTTATTATATTTTTACACGTGTTTTTATTTTTATTTTATCGTGTTGTCGCCTTTTTGTTTTCTATATGTAGATCAGACAAAGATATCTATACCTTTTTTGTTGTATATTTTCGTGTTTGCCCGTTTTTACTTTAAAGAGTTCTTTGTCATTTTTAATGATTTTATATTGAAAAGACAAAGGCAATCTAAATATTGTTTTTATTTTTTTATTTACGAACTTTTACTTTTACGCTTTCTTTGTTTTTTTGTTAATTTTATATTGAAAAGACAAGGATGATGCTATTTGTTTACATTCTTTTTATATAAGGATTTAATGGTTTGTGTGTAGTTGTTGAAAATGGAAAGTTTTTCTTTTTTCAATTTATTTGAAAATGTAGACATATTTTCTTCTACGATTTTAAAACCATATCTACGAAACATATTAAACATGCAAATTAACAAAAAGGTTATTACATTTAATTGAATTTTCATTAATAAACTTATAAATCAAAACTAACAATTTTACATTGGTTCTTATGGGAAACAGAAAAATGTTCACCTCATATAGAAAGCTTCTATTTCTACCTTACGGCTATGATATATGTAAGATGGCTATGCTGAATGTTAGCAAAAACTTAGAATATTTGACCTCAAAGTTAATTATCAATCATCAAAAGCTTTTAGTTGTAAGAGGTTTTCAAACCAAACCATTTTACTACGAAACTTGATATTATAAAGGTAAGTGGTATTTTCAGATAAATTTAGAATATTTATTTTCAATGAGCTTTAAGCTTTATAATTAATTTATACTTTTTGGGTTTTCCCGTAACATTTTGAAGAATTTTTATAATTTTGGGTTTTGTTAAAATGTTTTTTGAGCAAAATTGCCAAGAACTATTAGTTTTAAGAGCTTTCAATTAAACATTTTTTTTTAAACCAATTCATTTGACTCAGAAATTCGAGTTTTCACAGAGTAACGGAATTTAGGGATACTTTAGTACATATGTATACATATTTCCTTTTTACACTTTCTGCCGTAGGCACTTGGCGAAACACACTTAAAACTTAATACACACATTTTTAAAATTTTTTTTTAAAAACACTTGTTAAATATTTCGCAAAATTACAAAAGGTTTAAAAAATCACTCGATCGATTTCGGCTTATTAGGCCATCATCAGGAGTATATACTACATATTTTTTAAACCTTTTGTAATTTTGCGAAATATTTAACAAGTGTTTTTAAAAAAAAAAAATTTTAAAAATGTGTGTATTATATACATATTTGTTTTCAATGTAAATTATCAAGAGCTTTTAGTCAAACCAAACCATTTTACTAGGAAACTTGGTATTATAATATAAGCTTTCGTTCATCGAAGCTTTTGAAATCATTTACTCCGAAATTTGGTATTAAAAAGAGCGACAGAATTTTGGCATAAATTTAGAATATTTTTGAGCATACAACTATGATCTTTAGGCTTGATAAATTATTTATATTATTTGGGTTTAAACTTAACATTTCTGAGCCTTACAATGTTTTATCTGCAAAAATTATGTATTTGCAAAACATTTTAAGAGCTTTTAGTTTTAAGAGCTTTCACTGATCGAAACTTTTTAAAAAATGTATCCAAAATTCCGTTACCCTTTGTAAACGTAATTTTGGAATAAATTTAGAATGTTTGTTTTCAATGAGCTTTAAAATTGATAATTAATTGATACTTTTTGAGTTTGAACTTAACATTTGTGAGCCTTTTCATAATTTGAAATGTTTTATGAACATAAATTATGTATTTGCAACAAAAGTTGAACTTTTAGTTTTAGGAGGTTTTGAAATTTGATATTGTAAAAGAAGGTGGGATTTTGGAATAAATTTAGAATCTTTGTTTTCAATAAGGGTTAAACTTGACAATTAATGCATTTAGTATTTGGGTTTTTGTTAAAATGTTTTATGAGCATAAATTATGTATTTGACAAAATTTTCAACAGCTTTAGTTTTAAGAGCTTTCACTTATCGAAGCTGTTTAAACAAACCATTTTACTCCGAAATTTGATATTACAAGGGATGACGAAATTTTCCATCGAATAGGATTTAGAATATTTGTTCTCAATATAAATTATCAAGAGCTTTCAATTTTAAAAACTTTTCAAACCAACCCATTTGACTTTCAAATTTGATATTATAAAGGAAGGTGGTACTTTGGGATAAATTCAGTGTATTTGATTTCAATGAGCTTTAAGCTTGATAATTTATTTATTGTGCCTTTGCATTATTTCTGTCTTTCGTTAAAATGTTTTATGAGGATAAATCAAGTGTTTGCAAGAAATATCAAGCACTTTTAGTTTTAAGAGCTTTCACTTAACAAAGCTTTTCAACCCAAATCATTTTACTCAGAAACTTAATACATATTACAAAGGGCAACGGAATTTATGATAAAATTCAGAATATTTGTAATTATCCTTCATCCAAAATGTGTTTGAATTTTCGAGCGTTTCTTGTGTAAGAAAATCAATTGGTTTACTCCGATTTAATTTTGTGGGTATATTCGGACCATCGTACAAAAGTAGATGGAACAAAACGTGATTCATTTGAATGGCCTCAAATAAAACGAAATATCTTGCAACTCAATGCTATGACGATTTGTAAATATATCAATAAATCATCACAAATTTCGAATATAAATTGAAAAAGATGAAGAATTTCGAAATAATCTCACAAATGTCGAATTTTCAAAGTAGTTTGAATACTCTGGAAAGTTCTCAAATATTGATATACATATACATATATGTATAAGTATAAATCCAAAGGAAATCCTATACGTGCTAATCACCGCCATGTAAAACGTAAATAACCTGGACATTCGTAAATCATTTCGAATAAGCGATAGGAAATCGGAGAAATATCGCAATTTTGGCATAATATCTAAAAATATTTTAAATAAGGGCAGAACGTTGCCTTACAAAATTTGATTAAATTCGAGAATCTTTAAAAATCTCGAATAATCCTAGGAAACCTTAGAATAAACCGCAGAAAAATCTCGAAACGATCATAATATCTCGATACTATGTGAATGTCAATGAAACCTTTGATTTCAAACGAGTTTAGCTAATTTTCTTCCAAATCTAAACATCTGTCAGAGCCTAAAGGCATTTTTATTTCTATGGACTCAGAACCGAGACGAAATTGTGGAGCTTGACTTTAGAAAATGTTCAATAACAACAGGAACGATATCTTCTATTTCTAAAAATTAGACCACAGCCTGGATTCGAGTACAAAAGTGCCAATTCAAAAGTGCCAGAACAAAAGTGCCAAACTGAAAGTGCCAAAGACCACAAGTGCCAAAAGCCTTAAATGCCAAAATTATTAAATGCCAAAGTTATTAAATGGTAAAGTTATTAAATGCCAAATTATTTTTTGGCATCGAAATAAACATTTTGGGCGACAAAAATAATTAACTGGCAACAAATTTATAAAAAAATAAATTAAAAATTAAAAAAATTAAATTAGTTTTAAAATATTCTGGAAAATGGAGATTCCTAATTTAACTTAGGAGCCAGGATAAGCAAACATGTCGCACTGCGTGCCGCACGTAGGAGCGGATTATATAGAATCTATTAATGACACTGCAATATTTTATATCGATCCCCCATCAAACATTGGCATTTAATAATTCTGCCACTTTTATGATTGGCACTTTTGTCACCACACCCACAGCCTGTTCTTAAAAATTTGCTAGTAATGGACCGTTCTGCAAATTTGAAAAGGTTGTCTACTTTAAGCTTAATCTGAGCCACTTAAACTTAACTTTGAACTAATAAATGAAATGTCGTGGGCCCGAAGACTGCGTGCGGAGCTATGAGTATCTGCTTATGCCACTGATTTTTGAAGCCACATGGCGGCTACAAATAGTAGCATACGTCTTCCGCGTGCTAAAAATTTTTTAGAACCATTTGAAAATAAATACATCGCCAAATGAAAAATGGCATTTATTGCGTTTTATAGTTGTTACACAAACTAAAAATTTCCTTTTAAAAAATGCTTCAATTGTCTTAGATCATTTTATCAGAATCGCAATTTTTGAATGACATTGGGCTAGATACTCGATACTCTAGCAATTCGCAACTCTGTAAATATGGCGGATTTACTAATCGAAAATTTGCTTGCGTAAACTACTCGATTATTTTAGCAAAGTAAAATATATTTTTGTATTCACCACAAACGTTAAAGTGCGTTAAAGTATCCCATTTTCTGAAATTCAGAAACAAATTGCATTGCTAAATTATCGTGTATAACATTTCTAGCAAATTCGCAAAAAATAACTGCTTATCTGCTTATCTGAGTATCGAGTATCTAGCCCATTATGTTGTAATTAATAAAAAATGTCACGAAAAATTGTCAATTCATCAGAATCTGCTTTAAGTAAAAAATTGGCCAAATACAATACATACTTAGGTAATATATACAGAAAACGTGGGTTTGCTTAAATAAAATTTCTGGTGCGACCTTCATCGCAAATTAGACCATTTCAAATTAAGATTTGTCAATTTTTTAGAGTTGCAAGATAAAGAACTGCCACTCGTTCAGATTTACGCTGAGCTTAGTTTAAAATTGTGTTATTTTTAGTTAAGTTTGTTAATTTTTTCAGCACTTTACTGAATTTAGTGCAGCTCAGTTATTTTCGAAATATTGAAACCGCAAATGCCTAAATATGTATATTTGCATCTCAACACCTGACCAAATAATGAACATAAATAATTAAAAATACATAAAAATGACATATGAGCCGTTCAGTGCACAAATTGATTAACTCCATAAAACAAAAAGTTGAGAAATGCGATGAGAAAATGTAGTGTTTTTTAAAATTCCCTTTATAATGTAAATTTAAATTATATTGTAGAATGCTTAAATACAGATAAACCTATCATAACGGTACATCAAATTAATAAGAATGAATAGCCAAACAATAATCGTCAGTAATGTTACAATTTTTATATGACTATTGGAGTTAATCGATTTAGCAACTGAAAAAAGTAATAAATGAACTTATTCAATGGCCAAAATTTTTTTCCTTTTAATGGTGTTAATCTTTATTATTCAGGAAAGGTGTTATAAATATAAAAAGTTAAGACTATACCAAGTGCTTTGACACTTAAATTTAAGATTTTTCAAAAAGTGGAGTTAATCGATGTGTGCACTGAACGGCTCATATAAGTATCTAGTATGTACCTACTCGTATAATATTAAGGTAATGTATAATACGTAAAAAATAAAAAAATCGAATAAATTTTTTCAGCCAAAAAATTTAATGTCAAAAAATTCAAATTAACAAGTTTTTAAATGGTTACACAATTTTATATGTAATATCAATCGGGCGCAAATATAATTTACAGTTGGGTACAGTCGGGGAACTATTGAGTACCATGTATTTGTTTTGAAAATTTTATGCTATAAATTAATTTAATAAACTGATTTTTGTTTTTGTGTCTATTTATAAATTTTTTTTTTGGCAATACCTAATATAATTTATTTTTAATATTACATTTATTATTCTTAATATCGAACGATTTTTTTTTTTTAGTTTTTTGGTTTCGTTATTCGCGAATACTGTGTGCATCGTTTAAGAAAATTGTTTGCGTCTTCTTGTATAATTATTTAAACTAAAATTCATAAATTTCCCAAGACAACAACATTCTGGTCAAATTCAACAAATTTTGTATTAATAATTGTTTTGTATTTTTCTGTAAAAAAAAATAGCAACTCGCTTCACCTTTGTGCAAGCGCTTAGCGCTTTATTCCATGTTACATGCGCTTATAGATGTTCAAAGAAAGACATCATTTGGATGCACCCTACAAGGCATCTGTGGTACAGCAGTATAGGTTTTATATCACTTAAAAAACGGGCTAGATATTATAACTTGTCTTAAGGTTTTTTTATCTCGGTTGCTCGGCATACAAATAATAAATTTGCTTAAACGAACGCTTTACAAATTAAAGGGTGCATGACAAATGGCCGACACGGTCAAAAGTTCGAATGTTATTACTTGAGATTTAATTTATAAATATTCTGAAGAATGTAGATTTCCATTCTAATTTTAAAATTAAATCTTTATTTTCCAGAAACCAAATTTTCGTATTTCGAACTTCTATTATTCGAATTAGGCTTATTATAGGCAGACCTTTGTCATCACTTGAAACATTTTTGGTAGAGCTATCAGTAGAAGCGATACGACCGATACAATTCCTTTGATCTGTGTCTGAAAGGATGAAGCATTAACCAATTTAACACAAATCCGCAATTCGCTCCAATACATTCGTCGATACTATTCTAACCTAATGTGGTTTCACATCCAGAGTTATTAATGTCACCTCGGGAGTGCCTCAAGGTAGTCATTTGGGTCCTATGCTTTTCATACTATTCATTAATGATGTAGTTGATTGTTTGAGTTATTCCGACATCCTCATCTATGCGGACGACATTAAAATTTTTAAAACCATCTCATGCATCAATGGCGCAAGAGATTTCCAATCCGACTTAAATAATTTTAGTATGTGGTGCACAGCTCAGAATTTGACCCTAAACATTTCCAAATGTAAAACAATCCGTTTTACCCGTGCAATCGCGCCCGCTAGTTTTGATTTTTTCCTGGATGGCTGCATTATTGATAAGGTTGATACGTTTGTGGATCTAGGTATAACATTTACGTCGAACTTATCGTTCAATAAGCACATTGACATTTGCATTTCTAAAGCGAATTCCATGCTTGGGTTTATTAAAAGGTTTTCGAGGGATTTTCAAGATCCTTATTCTATTAAAATATTATATATTTCGTTTGTGCGTTCGTTGTTGGAATATGGTGCAGCAATTTGGAATCCGTTTTATAGTAACTATTCAGACCGAATTGAAAGTGTTCAAAAGCGCTTTTTAAGGTTTGCTCTGAGAAGGTTGCGCAGAGATGAGAACCTACCCGCTTTTATACTTCCACCGTATCGTGGTAGATGTAAATTAATAAATATTGAGCCGCTCTTTATCCGCAGAATCGAAATTGGCGCGTTATTGGTTAGAGACTTGTTGATGTCTAAAATTGACTGTCCTGAGATTTTGGTATTGTACGATATATATACTCCGTTACGGACCTTTCGCGTTAGAGACTTCCAAATTAAGCTGCCTTACATTAGGCATAACTACGGTAAATGTGAGCCTATTTATCAATCTACTGTTTCTTTTAATAGAGTTCGATCGGCTTTCGATTTTAATCTGTCAAGGGAGGCATTTAAGAAATTGATGTCTAATGTTCTTTTAACTTATTGGTAATTTTCATGTTTGTTTTACTTTGCTTTAGTATATATTATTGTATTATTGAAAATTTGTAACCAGATTGTATATAATTATAAAGTTGGTAAATAAATAAATAAATAAATAAATAATGAATTAAGCCAACTACACAACTAGGATAATTTGTGGTGGAACTGTCTGTAGAAGTGATACGAGAGATCCTTTGATCTGTGTGTGAAAGTTTGACGAAGCAATTTCCAGTATCATAAATATTAAGAACTTTACGGAAAAACTCAAATTTTACAGACCTTTTATTAATTTTAATTTTAACTTGGTCCGCACGCACTTTGATAATTGTTGTGTCTGGATTTAAGTTTTCTGGATTTTTATTTTTCTGAATTTTAGTGCTTCTGGATTTTTTTTTCGAGATTTCCAGTTTCTGAATTATTTTTTGACATGTTGTTATGTTTTCTAAATAAAATTCTGAAAAAGGAAGGTTTTCCATTTCCAGATTATTTTAGAATATAATCTTGCTTTTACAGAATTTCTGGAAATATACCATGGAAAACACACCATTTTCCTAGGTCGTTTTAGAATTGAATCTATATCTTTTCCGGGAATTCTTTAAAAAAATATTTAGTTTTAAAATGTACTGGAACTTTGTCGGTGTCCTCTTTTTGTGAAACCGGCTTGTTGTCCGCATGTTGCGTCGGGCTCGTTTCTTCATGTTTCTGTTTTTTCCGCAAAATTTGCCCATAGCAGTCTTTTGTTTTCAACCTTTTGCTCGTCGTTGAACAGCTTTAAATCCTCTTATAACTTGTTAGTGATGTTTATTTTTTTGCGTTCACGTTTTGGGAGGAGCTTATTTACGACACTACGGTATACTAAGTATTTATGTTTATTACATTGGTGCAGTACTAAATGAACAAGCGATTTAACGTGAGCCTGAAGAAAGGGTACAAGGTACCAACAAAACTCATTACTGTAATATCGAGGACACGAGAACTAAAATTAATTTACATAACAAAAACCTATTTTTCAAAAGATACCTCAGTTTTAGCATGTAATGCAAAGGCAAACTAGATACGTACCTATATGGCCCGTGTATTTTAGGGGCCCGTAAATTTCGTGCTCCTTTAGTGGGAACGCCTTTGATTGATAATGCAGCAATTTAATTTTTCAAATGAAATGACATAGTTGAAATTTCAAGAATGATGGAACGGTTATTTTATGCTTTTCCCAACTTTTGCTTGGAAGTTATTGGGTTAAAGTCTGGCGCCGTTCACCAAAAAATCAATTTTTTTGATCCGAAAACCAACGCTTCACTAAGTTTGCAGTGTGTTTAGATGGTTATCCTGTTGAAAAATAGATGAAACTAAGTAGCTTGTTTTCCGAAGGAATAAGGAATAAACAATTTATTGCATGTATATTGTGTAGGTCCATTCGCTTATTAATTCTAAATATTGGCCCAACATTTGATTCGCCTGAAACATTGTCAGTGTTTTTAAAGAAGATATATGGATAAGTATTGTAGCTCAGGAGCCAGTACGAATTGTTGGTACTTAAATATTTTAAAATAAGTAGAAAATTCGGCAAAAAATGTGGCTTTCTTGAAAACTTGAATATTATCAAACAACATATTTAGCTATTTGTGATAATTACTGCAATGGATAATGGTTAACACCAGAGGAACATGTAGTTTGTGGTTATGCTTACCCCTTAATTTACTAATAGCTTATATAGAGATAATGGAAAATAATAACAGCCCAAACTAGCTTTAATATCAAGCTGTCGTCGGTAAGGGTGTTTATAGAGCGGGCGCATTTGGTATTTTTTAAAAAGATTTTATTAGTGACAGGTCCGGCAAGTTGTATATTGCCCAATATTATAAGAGAAGAAGCCTCAATGCGAATGATTTTATAAACTGCAGCTATAATAAAGGTAGTATTTTAAATATACTTAACATTTGGAGTAGTCACGCATCATCAGCCATCGAAATTTGTTTTTAGGTGTAGTTATCCCGCAGGATTTCATCATAAGTAAATAAAAAACTTAAATCAGGCAACCCTAGTAAAATTAAAGCCATATTTAATATTAATATAAAATTAAACGTAAATCGTATTGTTCCAAGTGACCGAAATATTGTCACGGGCAGAGAAGTTTAACTCATTTTTATATTCGATACAAATATTTATCAGGTTTGCAAAAAATAAAAATGGTTTGGATTACTGATTAGTGACTAGTATTTTTGTGATGTAAATAAACTACAAAATAAATTTCTTCGTGAACTTTATTCCACATAGTTCTCACAACGTGAGTTATTGCAATCGGAATGGGTTCTGGGAAGTATATGATGCCCTAAATGAAATAGGCGTCCAAAAGAGATCATCTAATCTATGTAAGACAATTCCATATATTATGCTTGTTTATGAAAATTGTGAAAATTAGAAACGAATTTTATATATTTTTTAAACAGCATTAGAAATATTGAATTAACTAAAATATAATTATTTGCAGTAAAAAAACAAAAAACTAAATAAAAATCCTTCCGTGATTACAGCCATGACGAGGCGGAATGGCTTAAAATAGCAATGAAGGGATTAAAGGTACTCAAGGAGTTTCATTCAAAATGTATTTTGAAAGTTCACAAAAAAGAACACAGAACCTTAGAAATGCATAAGCGCCCATTTCAGAACAATTGAAGCTCTTTATGCAACTCTTTAAATTTCGTCGAACTACTTAGTAGAAAACTAGAAAAGTTCTATTGAATTGAAATATAAAAATGAATGGAAGCTCTATATTTAAGCTAAGTAATGGTATCACCATTTAAAAGACACTAAGCAGTAAGTAATCCGATCCATTTTTATTTTCGGCAAAATAAACCAATAGTTACACACAGGGCCTTTCAGAGCTAGCAGGGGGCCTGGGCCAAATTATTAAAATGGGGCCCCATAAAAATAAAATAAAACAATCTTAAGTTTATATCACATGAATTCATTTTAGTATTTATTAGAATTTATTAGAAATTATTAGATTGAAGCTTTTCTCGCTTGATTATTATAAAATTCTCTAATGATTTGCTCAAAATTAATTTTTCTTGCCATGTCGTGGTTAATGTTAAACATTGCCAATCCATTTAATCGTTGTTCTGCCATTGTTGAGCGATGAAATTGTTTTATTCTTTTAAGAACACTGAAACTCCTCTCGGCTGAAGACACAGATGCAGGGATACGTAATATATATATTCTTAAGACAATGATAAGATTCGGAAATAAACCAGCTAAGTTTTACTGAGAATATTTTCTAATAAATTTGTTGGTGTCGGATCTGCATTGAAATTAGCTGCATACATTTTTTTAAGGAATTTTACCTCATCTAGTATCTCGTTTGATAACTCACTCGTGTATTTTGAATGCAAACGGTTTACTGCAGCTTCAATTTTTTCATCAGTCAAATTTGAAAATGACCAAAGAAAACCGAAAAGATTGCAGATATTTTGTAAAGATTGAAATTGTCTTTGTAAGCCAGCTATTACGTAATTAACTATTACGTTAGCACATTTATCCTGTAGTATTTTTCAGCATCCGATTGTGTCCGTATCGTTCTATTAATGGCAAAATCACATGTAACTCCATATTCACGTGCTTTAGCTTTTGCTTTCGCAGATATTTCATTCCACATTCCGCTTAAATTGCGAAATCTCATTAGTAGACTTTCAATATTATTTTGCTGAATATCAAGTGTAGCATTTCGAGCTTCAATTACCAAATTTGTCTGATGCAAATCTGTCAAAATTTCGAGCCATATGATAGAAAGCAAAACACATTCAAATTTATTTAAATATTTCTCAATTGAGTGTAATTCAACGATTGCGTGTGGTGGTAAATTAAAGGAATGCATTTCATTTAAAGCATCTCGAATAGATAATAGATTTTTGGCTATTGGTTTTACTGCATCTATTCTGGCAGACCATCTAGTTTTGGAAATCGAATGAAGAGACATACGGATATGTTTCTTTGAAACCTCCCATCTCCGCGGACTACTGCTAAAAAAATTATACATTTGTTGTATAACTCCAAAAAATTGTACAGCTTCTTTACACGATTCAGCTGAATCAACTCCAACAAGATTTAATGTGTAGTTCCCACAGCTGGAAAAAATACAATTAGGATTACGCTTCGTAAGAATGGCTTTCACACCGTTTAGCTTGCCAGTCATATTTGCACCATTATCATATGCTCGGGCAATACACAAATTATAATTTAATTCCATATCCGACCAAATTTCAAGAATTCTGGCAGCAATTTCTTCTCCGGTTTTTCCAGAGAATGAATCGAAGCAAATAAAACGCTCTTCAATGTCAAATTTTAAATTGTCACACATCTTGTTCTTGTTATATAGACAAAATACTATCGAAGATCAAGCGCAAATGAGAAATCTATAGTAACAAAAAATTCGGGGGCCCCTAAAAATCGGGGGCCCGTGCCGTATGGCCCGGCTGGCCCACCCTCTGATTGGCCCTGGTTACACATATAAGTAATCATCCATACATTTTCGGTGCTATAGTTAAAATCTTGCAATTACTTTATTACTTTATATCTTATTCAGCTTGATTCATAAAAGTATCAGTGATGATTTGAATTTTATTAATTTTCTATTTCGATTTTATTTTATTGGATATTTTGTAATTCCAGTACTTACCTACTTAATCTAATTTTAATAAAATCCTGGGCTGGGCTAACTTAACATAGTATATAAGTGTATTGCTTTGGTAAATTTACAAAAAAATACAACAACAATTGCATTAAATAGATCGAAAAAAGATTCAGCTAAATCCAATCATTTTTTGAATTTACTTAAATCAAATCCGATTTTTAGTTTCAATACCTACCACTAGAATTTGCTTCATATGAAACACATCGAACAAAAATAAATCTTTGCGGGTTGCTTTCTGAAATTTTAAATCTAAATCTAAATCTAATCCTTTTTTACCAAAGCAATACACTTATTATTAAATATGGCTTTAATTTTACTAAGGTTGCTTGATTTAAGTTTTTTTTATTTACTGGGATGTACATAATCCTATGGGATAACGTCACATAGGATATAATGTAGATACACGGAAAAAAATAAATTGGTCCTCAGCTAAGAAAACGGACTTTTAATTCAAGAAAATATAGTTTTTCTTGATTTAAAAGCTAATTTTCTTATTTCTTTCGTGTTTTTCTTCATTTCAAGGAACACAATTCTTACATGAAGAAAAACTCGATAGAAATAAGAAAATTAGCTTTTAAATCAAGAAACAGTACATTTTCTTGAATTAAAAGTCCGTTTTCTTAGCTGAGTACCAGTTTATTTTTTTCCGTGTACGTATTAAATGCCTTTATTTTGAAATTATAATTCATATTTAGAAATGTTTATGTGTTTCTAAATTTTATTTTGATTAAACCATTTGGTATCGTAATACAAAACTTCTCCAATATATGGGGCCGAAAATTGTAAAGTTTTACTTGAAAACACGGCTAGATCGTGTCCGTGCCAATATTCCTGACTTATAATCTTTATCATAAAATTCTGCAATTTTCTAATGCTATTCGTTGCTGAATTTCCTATTTGGTATCGTGGATACATAAACTAATATACAAATCATTAGCTAAACACCAACAATTTCAGCCGAAATTTAAAAATTTAAATAATGGCTTATCCTTAAATGCATTAATAATGGCAACTAGAACGTCAAAGTTTCTTCAAAGGCTACGATGCACGATCACTTCTCTGATGCACAATCAAAATATCAGAATCCATAAAATTATCAATACTATTATTATTGCTCTAAGATAAATGCATTATTTAATTTATGGTGGTTTTCAAAATCTACATTGGTATCATGGTGCATTGACGATATAAAATTATGGCTCAATCTTGTTCTTGAGGAAAGTACATTTTTTCAGAACTCACAGAAACTCTATATTTAGCACTTTCCGGCCGGTTGCATTTCCAAAATAAGAAATTCCTCAGATTGTTGAACTAACTTTGGTTGTTGAACTATCGTAAATCTACTAATTCATTCCATTTCGTCAAGTTTAGATGAAATGTAGGTAAGTATAGTGTTGGAAAGAAATCTTTCACTAAATTACATATTCGCACATTATCAATAGTATGAGCATTTCATAACTTCTGACTCAACAGTCTTCTGAATCGTTAAAATGCGAATATTGGCACCCTTTGTTTTTGTTATATTGTTGTAATCAAATACTTTGTTTATACATAAATTCATTCATCACAATTTTCATTTGCAATATTGGAGTTGTTGTGACCAAAATGCATAAAATGATAGAAATACACCTTTACATTGAATTTTTATTCTAACAGTTACGATTTTATAGACCAAACAAATTTAATTTACTGGGCCGTACCGTTTCATTCGTTTATAAGTTTCGGAACTTTCTATCTAAACAATTTTCAGTCACATGTTATCCTTTCTTAACAAAAAATCTTCTTTAATATTTCTCCATAACTTGTTGTTTTTTATTTTTAAATTTCTATAACAATTTTTGCTTCATTGCAGAGACTTTAGAAGCAGTTTTATCTCAACATCGCTTCCTACTGGAAGTCTTTTAAAATAGAAACAATTTAATTTTAGGCTAAAGGTATTTTATAAATATGTGATCTCGATTACTTTAATAACTACCCTTCACTTATGTGATAAAATGTAACGGTTTTGAAATATTCTGTTTCATCATCGTTTCTACCGAGACGATTATACACCCAGCCATAATTTAAATTTTATTGTTTGTAATTAACATTAGTCTTCTATAACTTCCAGCTACTAAAATAGTTTGTCCCTGCAATTTATTAATTATTGGTATTTTATGGCTAAGCCGCCATAAATAAAACAAAACTAAGTTGCAAAAATTTGCTTATGCTTAAATTTACTAATTCTTCTATATAGGGCGCGACGAAAATGTATAATTGTTATAAAATTTTAATTAAAAGAGCACACCCCGGCTAGAACGTGTTCGTGCCGATATTCCAAAGAAGACGGTGTTATAAGAAGTTTATGTAAGTAAGAGAAAACGTTGATTTAAAAAGTAAAATTTACAATTTTCTAACACTGTTCATTGATGAATTTCTTATTTGATATCGAGAATGTAATCAGTAAGGTAAATGTAGCGCAGTTGAGGTCATACGCTTGAAAATTTAGATAATGTTGTAATGTAATAATTGTAGCAACACCAAATCAATATTATAGCATTTTATGTTATAAAAAATCGTCAAGGCTTTCCATATATGGATTCTATAGAGTCGGAAACGACCTCTTACAACCTGGAATTTCAATGGCAGACTATACTATATTTGAGGATTATTTGGATACACATCATAAGCAGCTATCGTATAAGTACGTTGACGACGATGGGTATATGAAGAATTTAATGCCATAGGTATATTAACGTAGATCCACCGTGTCCTCCTTGCCTTGATTCAAACTTCTTTCATTTTAAATTTTTTAAGTTTGCAAAATGCACTTTGGGACGTTGAGTACTTATTAGGGCATCCAATTTTTGGCCAAAAAGTAATTCCAGAATTTTCGAATTTGAATGTTCTCGATTTCGGAATTCCCGAATCAATTCCGGAATTGACTTTTTATTAAATAATATTTAATATGATTAAAAATTAAAAATCAAAATTTTACAAAAAACAAAAATTATTTTTTATTTCGTTTAAAATATTAGATACATATTATTTTATATTTAATTCTCATATTTATGAGCGATACTAAATTGCAGTTACTACTTACACTATTTTTACCGTCCGCGGTCGCACTGGAACGATTTCGTATTTCGTCTCAAGTGAAATTTCACTTATAGAAATTCCCGAGAAACAGAAAAGGGACAGGGCGTAGCTCTCCAAAAAAAAACTTAGTATACAGTTATGATCCTTCAAGCGTCGTTTGCCCGCTCTTTGCTTGTTCCTGAGAAATAGCGGCACAAAGTGATCGAGCGGACGAAAACTTTCCAGTGCGACCGGCGTGTAAGTTTAAGTGAAAATTCAAAAGAGATGATTTTTTGTCAAAATCTGCTAAAATTCTCGTTTTTGCTGATACGCAGATACACATAATAAAATATTTTTTAAGTGTATTAGTCACTACGAAAGTCATATAAAAAAAATTATATTTAGCCGTTTATCGGTCACACCACTCAATGAGTATCACACACACGACTAAAATTTGAGCATTTTATGTTTTTAATTTTTCGTAACGACATTTTTGCGTTGAAAATGATCTTAATCGAGGAATTCTCGATTTCTCTCTCGTTGAAATAAAGCATTTTCAAGTGGTCAAATAATAATACTTTGTTCGGCAGAAATGATCGAACACCGGTTTTTCTTGCACATTATAGGGTGTTCATTATGAGAATCCAATTTATTGTAAAAAATATAATAACTTTTGTACTTAAATAATTGTGGATTCTCATTCTAGAAGGGTTCAAGGGTCATCTTGATTTTTTTAGATTTTTCAAAGCGATTTAACACGTTTAAAATTGTACGTGAACGTTTCCGACTCAGTGCGATCGCGGAAGCATCGAAATTACAGTGAAATCGCCAAAGGTTTAGAATTAAAAAATTTATAGAATTTATAATGTTCTAGGAACTTGTTGTTATCAAATAAATTCTATAAATTTAAAAATTATTTAACCGCTTAAAATTATATCAATCTTATAAATTTAGTAAACTCTACAAATAAAGTCTAAAAATTCAATAAGTTTCTTAAACTCTTAAATCCTATAAATTCTGTATATTTGATAATTTTTTTAAATCCAATAACTTCTGTAAGTCTCTTAATTTTATAAGTTCAATAAATTTTATGAATAAAGTTAAAAACTTCAGTATGTATACTTAAGTGCTTTAAATTCTACAATAAATAATAAATTTTTAGTGCTGATTAATTCTGCAAATTCGATAAATTTAATGACATCCAATAAATTCTATAAATTTTATAAATTCTCTAAATGCTACAAAGTCTATAAATATTATAAATTCTAATATTTTTATAAGCTCTATAAATTTAATAAATTTTATGAATTTTATAAATTCCATCAATTCTATAAATTATATAAACTCCGTAAATTCAATTAATTTTATAAATTCTTTAAATATGGGTTCTATAAATTGTTTTATGTAAGTCTGTCAATTCTATAAATTATACAAACTCAAATTTGGCTTATTTTACCAATTCCATAATTTGTATACATTTTATTTAGTATTTCTAAAAATTCTTTGAATTTTATAAATTTTAAAAATTCAATAAATTCTTTGAATTCTATAAATCGAATAAATTCTATAAATCCTATAAATTTTATTATTTCTATAAAGCCTAAAAATTTAGTAGGTTAGGTTAGGTTAGTTCAGTGGCACATATAATGTATCCCCTTTACACTTACTGAAACCATTTAGAACTATTTAGGTAGCGTAGAACAGCGCGCGCTTTACTGTTTTTGTCCATGCAGCTTATAAAGAAGTCATTTGCCTCTATACCCTGCGTTCATGAAAGCTTAATGCCCTGGTACGCCTTAAGTCTAGTTTTGGCCAGATTTGTCTTGCATCATTCCAAGTGTGGCTGTCAGTCCAACCTTAACAGTTTATACAATGTCACAGGACTATCCAGACTTGCTCTTTCCGGTTGCAGCAGATGAACAATTCAGTAAGTTTATGAAATAATTTTATAAATTTATTAAATTTTATGAATTTTTTAAATTCTTTAAATTTTGAAGATTCTATAAGTTCTAAAAATTGTTTTAAATGACAGAGTTCTATAAATTCCGCTAACTTAAATTGTTTTTCTATTTTTTTTTTAAAAATTCCTAATTTTTATAAATATTATAAATTCTTTGAACTCTGCAAATTTTATAAAATCGATAAATTCTATAAATTTCATTCATTCAAAATCTTTAAACTTTGTAAATTCCACAAAGGAAGGTGGAAAAAAAATAATCGACAATGTAGACGGCGATGTAGTACCATTCGTACAATTGGCCATACATGATTGAAATCAAGTGGTTCGTATTTTTCTGGTTTTTCTCATTAAACGTCGCTGCAAATATGCTCTTCTAGCGTCGAAGGGCACTATCATCGTTCTAAAATCAAAATCCTTTTCGAAACGCAGAGAAAATCAATCTTCCGTACCGTTGGTGACGATGCAAAAACGTATATCTAGGTTTTTGATATTTTTATAAAATTAAATATTTTTTTCAATTTTGAACGTCTTGCTATCGTAAATTTAATTAAAAAAGACTAACAATCACTAATTTTCTTAGCGATAAATCAGCAGTTCGGATGGTCCGTAAAAAAACGCCAAGTGACAAATAAAAACAAATACCACCGGAAAAACGGTCTTGATTTTGGAAAAAGAGCATTCGTTAGGGTTTTGGATTTACCGTAAATTTTATTAAATTTGTCGTGTTTGGAATGCCTTTAAGTATATTTGAGCTAATTCTTTTACTCGAACTTGATTTGACGAATCTAATATCCCGGGAATATAATAATTATATCTCTTTCTCAAAGTTTTGACCAACGATAAAAACTTCAACTTCATTTTTAAATGGAACATCCCATCGAATTCGGCGGCCATTTATCCATATCGAACCATATTTTGAAATCTTATTCTCTGTAATTTTTCAACAGCAATTAAAATTGTACTGAAACTGACCAACCGATTTTAAGATACTAAACGTTTTAACTCCCAGATAGATCCTGTGATGAAAGTGCGGTCAAAAACGGTTTCATTAAGATTAACCTGATTATGATGAATAATCATATAACATAAAAGCCGCTTAAGATATTGAGAATTAAAATGAAGAATTTCTATGGGGGTACCTATATGACCTAGTTTTGGCGAGAATTCGGATAATGCTAACGTACAGACAGATAGACAAAAATTTAAAAAATGTTTGTTTATGTTTTGGCGTCCTTTAAATAACGTAAAAAATTTAGGAACAGCTTTAGCAGAGCATACCATTTTTCGCGCATGCGCAATTTTTGCAAGCGCCATTTTTTAAAATGTGGAATTAAGGTAAACTACATTTTGGATTAAGTCTTGACTAAAAAAATCACTTACTATTTGACAGCAAATACCTTATTTAGTGTGAGTCTTGGGTTTAAAACACTTATTTTGGGATGTGTATTTACTAAAATAAATTTTGAAAACTTAGTATGCTTGTTGTTTTTAGATAAACAAAAACCGTCTGTTTTCATAAAAATGAACTAACTTTTGACATTTGCGTAGAAATTTGATTTATAGCAAATGCCAATTTCAATAATTATTGTTAATCTTTATTTATAATTGTTGCCGGATGAATTTAAGCAAATGATGAGGCCCATCGTCACGGCCTATTTGTGTTATTATATGTTGTACTATTTGTGGTATTGTATGTTGTGTTATTGGATGTTGATTGTTGCTAGTAAAAATGTCCAAGACGATTTAAATCAATTTGATGGGCCACGCGGAGAGCACGTCCTATTAATTCTGCTAAGTAATATGTGAAATCACATGTGACAACGAGTCTAGGCTATATTGTCCCACGCAATTCATCACGGATTAATTCATCCCGCACATTGTATCCCCGTTATCAATTCAACTCGCACAATTCATTCCCTGAAATTCAAATCTAACGCAACTCGGAGGGCTAAGCGGGGGGGAGCGTAGCGACCCCCCCGCTTAGCCCTCCGAGTTGCATTAGATTTGAATTTCGGGGGACGAAAAAACTTATTATTATTAGATTTTCCAAAAACAAACAAAACTGAGGATTTAAAGTCGCTAAAAATTCTGGAAAAAGGAGATTTAAAATTGCTCTAAATTCTGGAAAAGGGAGATTTTAATTTTAAAACGAATATAAACAAAAATTATAAATTCTGGAAAATGGGGACTTGAAGTCCCTATAAATTCTGGAAAAGGAAGATTTTAATTTTAAAACGAACATAAACAAAAATTATAAATTCTGGAAATGGGGACTTGAAGTCCCTATAAATTCTGGAAAAGGGAGATTTTAATTTTAAAATGAAAATAAACAAAAATTATAAATTCTGGGAAATGGGTCGCTACGCTCCCCCACTTAGCCCTCCGAGGGGCTTTAGATTTGAATTTCGGGAGAAGTAGGAGCCGGGATCAGTAAACATGTCGCACAGGGTGCTGCACGTAGGAGCGGATTAACTATATAGAATCTATTAATGATACATATTAGTGATAGGTGGCCAACCTCTAATTTAATTTAGAATTGTAGAGGCTGACGGCTTCGGTAGCCCTCTTCTATAAAATTATTTTGGAAAAGGGGGAATTTACTGCTCTTTCTAGTAAAAAATTGAGAAAACTTCTTTAACAATTTCATTAGTTTCATCTGAAAGTCATTAAAGAATCCCGTTTCCATTGTACCTATCGAATTTCAAAATTTTCGAATTTTAAAATTACAAAATTGCGTTAATTTCATCTGAAAATCATTTTCTATCGTACCAAAATATTCGAAAAATAATGCATTACATATTTATAAAAGTAATGCATTACCTGCAGTTTACAAAAAAAACACAATCATTTTTTTAGAAAAGTGGCATTTTTATTTAGTTCATATTATTGCTACATTTTAAAATATTACATATTTTAGTTTTAAAAATTAGCACTTTATTAAATATAGAGCTATTTTCTAGTTGAAAATATTTCTACCATTGTAAAAATTGGCGCTGTGTGACATGGTATGCTCTGCTAAAGCTGAGCCAAAATTTAAGAGGCATTTATTTCGAAAAAACCGACAGACACTCCAAAATTTTATTTATATGTTTTGATTACCTTCATGCAAATCAGCTAGTTTGTTACACAATTTTTTACTAACAAAAAATTCAAATGTGACAACTCTATGCGAATAGCGAATAGAATAGCATAAAAGTTTCAGCACGTCGTTGATGGAAAACTCATGGCTTTGATTTAAATCAACCTGATTTTATTTTTTATTTTTACACTATACGCTGGTGCGGCCATTGTATTCGATAAACTAATAGTGTCGCAATTTTGTTTGATGCAAAACTTAAATCAAATTGTTTTTTCGATCTACCTAAATAGTAATTAAATTTTATTCAATATACAGTGGCTGCATCTAAAATCTATTTTCGCTGCAAACATTGTTTCATAAAGTGATGTTTATAAGCTTACATAGATCAGAATTAACCAACAGAAATTGTATATAGTCGTGTCTTGCCCTTTTCAAACTTTGACCCATTGCATTTAAGACCAAATAGTCCGATTTTAAATTCGTTAAACGGTTTTAATGTTAAGACCTCTCTTTCAAACGACACCTCCTTTTTAAAAATTGAGAAAATTATTATCCATTGCCTAAAAATATCTCATGCGATTTTGTGCCAGAACCTCATAAATTGTAAAAAAATCTTAATTAGTTTTTTTTTGTGAAATTAAGAGAGTCACAAATTATTATTTTTTAAATCGCAACAATTTGCGAGGCGATTGTACCTAAATTTTCAGAAATTGTATTTTTTGCACTTTCCTTGAATCTTTTATTGATTTATTGATTTCATAAATTATTTATCCCTCCTTCCCCCCCTTCACGTTTTATTTAAAGATTCGATAAACTACAGTCTTCCCTCGCATTGCACGACTTCGTTTTACGAAATTTTGCTATACTGTTACTATAATGTCAAAAATAAACCATACCCGCTGTTTAATAAAAGAAATTTTGTTAAATATTTATTATTAACATTACGATATAGATATTTTTCGCAAAAAAAATTTGACAGATAAAATCAATTGTTAAAATTTAAGTGTGTAAGATAATTATTTGTGATTTTGTATGTTTGTGAAGTCTTTTAATTATTTTAAAATTTATTTGTGTTATTGTTTATAAGATAGAACTTAATTGTTTAATGATTAAAACTATAGTTAAAAATTATTCACATTTTTCGTACAAGTAAGAAAAATCATGTTTTACCAAAGCGGGGATCAATATTCAGCCGCGAAGAAGCTTTTAAATGGATTTATCGAATTTGGCAAAGTATTTTATTTTATATTAAATTTGGAATTTGACAACCACCAAAGCTGTATTCTCCTTGGACCATATAATAGACTGAACCGGTAACTATATAACTGATGCTTGCTCTAGTTATCGAATCGACCATAAGGCTACTTTGCGCTGCAGATAATGTAGACAATTAAAAGCCATTGCTGGCGGCCCATTATTTTCTATGGTCTAAGCCTAAGGTATTCTCAATAAATACTGTATTCCCAGGCTTGAAATTCACCGCCTTTGAGGATGTCCACCACAAATCACAATGATAACCGCATCGTCATTAAATCACACTGCAACTGCCTCCAGGGTTGGTACCATTTGGTTTGCTCTAAGATTTTACTAACTATACCCTCATTAATACACATGTTTACTTTTTATGAATCGGTCACTTATGTTGAAAAATGATGTGAAATTTTGTGAGACAATAAATTAAAAATGTGATTTAATACAATTTGATTATTATTTGGAATAATTTATTGATGACGATAAATCAGATTGACTAATGTAACATAGAAGCTGTTATTTTCTGCAATGTATAATACATCAAATTAAGAAATAAAGACTTAGCGTAATATAAAGTAATTTTTTATTCACAAATTTCTAGTATATGGATGGGTTCGAATTAACGATATTTTGAGCATATAGTCGAAGTACATGTTTTCATTGAGTGGAGTATGTAAATAAAAAAAAGTAAATGCTTTAATTTATGTTTTTTCAAGTATGTGCTAGAAAGTAGGTGAATAAAATTTAAGTATATTCTTGATGGAGTAGTGGATAGTTGAAGTTTAAGTAACTGCTTCCTCTTGTAAGCAAACAAGGGTACAAGGAGCTATGAGTTTAGTTTGGAAATATATGTTGATCAGAATGGCCCCAATTAAAATAATATTACTTAAATATTTGAAAAATGAAAAATTATCGTGTACACCCTGGATGTAGGGATCCAACCAAAAGTCACAAATTTTGACGTTTGATCGTTGAAAATGGAAAGATTATATCGGGGGTTCTTTTTTTTAATTTAAGGGGTATTTTATATGATTAAAAAATTCGATCATACTATCAAATCATTCATATCAAAAATTTTAATTTTTTACGCTATACTTTTTACTTAAGTGATCCTAGATATCAAGATTTGTCGCCGTCGGGATACAATAAGTAAAGCTATTCTTTGCGACTTAGGGTTCTCAGGTTCCATTTTCTTTTTGTTTTCAATTTCCGGTGATGGTAAGAAGGGAATGATATGAAAGGGCCGAATGTCGAAGGGCCGAAATGGGTCGAAGGGTCGAATTTTTAATTTTCACTAATTTACATCACTAAATCACAATGAAATTATTTTATTCGTCTAAATAGAATTTTCCTTCACTCTAACAAATATAAAATGGTCTGAAAAAAAAAAATAATCGGCCCTATATTTCTAAAAACCAAAAAAAAATAAACAAAAAAATTCGGCTCTTCGACCCATTCGGCCCTTTGAAATTCAGCCCTTCGTACCCATTCCGTAAGAAGAAATTTATCACTCTGATTGTGGTGTTCAAAATAAAGTGTTACTAAGTATAGCTTATATGCTTCAAAGGAAATTAAAAAAGTGGTTTTGCTAATATATAGAACTACCGCGTTTGTAAGACATTTCATTTAATGGTTTTAATAGATCATTCCCACGTGAAAATATTGGCAATTTTATTAAAGAAGCCTACAAGACATTGCCGTGTGGTTACCGCAAAAGCTTCAAGTCTGTTATTTGTTGCGCAGTTCTACTTAACTGGGAAAATCATTTAAACGATCTTTATGTAATTGGGGAGGATAAAGACAATCACGATTAACAATCACGTTTAGGTTTTCGATGGAGAAGATGAGAATAGAGATGAACAGCTACGAATTCTAGGCCAACAAAAAGAGCTGAGGATGAAATACAAGAAATCTTTACTGATTTGGCGCAAAATAAGCACCAGCATTAAATTATCAGAAGTAATACCTTAAGATTCAGTAAATACTTTCTTATTACAGGTATTACTTAATTCTTTCTATATAGTAAATACTTGTAAGTACAAGGTAGTTATTATTCACTTCGAAGTAAGAGAAAACTTCTACTTAAAAGTAGTACCTTTTACGGAAAAGATAACTTTTATCAGTATCCTTACTTTTTTTATTCACCCCATCCATTACTTCTGTTAGGAATTGGCCGTAATTGGTTGACGATTCGTCATTATTAAAAATTTTCGCCTTATGACTCCGATTAGTTGCAAAATTATTTTCGATTGAGGTTGCTTTCAGTTGAGATTTTCTATTTTGAAATGGCGTCGTCATCAATCTGAAGTTTTTAAAAGCTTCTTCAATTTGGCCCTTAGAATCGATCTGCAATATCGATCTTGATTTGGATGTTGGTCGAATACTGTTTTGTAAAAGCCAATTAAAGTGACTAAACTCAATCGGTCAATACTAACTAGTACACTTCTAGAGGAAATACTTCGACTGGTCAAAGTATACTTCCGTGATGAAACTTTGAAATGTTTTCTATTGATTACCTTTAACCACCCACTCCTTTGCCGCTCTTCAGCAAATTTTAAATATTTTACGCGGGCTTTAGGAATGGCTGGAAGTTGTATTGTAATGCCCGCTCTTTTGTAACAATAACAATTGAGTACACAGCATTTAAGACCATTTTAAAATAATACCAACAAAAATACTCAATTAAAAATTTAATTAAATGTTAAGTATTTGCAATAACTTTAATTTATTTTAGTTTTATTAATCAGTTTTATTTTGCTTTATTGAAAATCATTTCGGAAAATGTAATATTACATTGACCTGTAGATATTTTTAACTAACGTAACCTTAATTTTTTTGATAAGTAAGGCAAAAGGTCTGTATATCAAAATTTCGTAAAAGGAATTCGCGCAATGCGAGGGATGACTGTATAAAAAATTATACGATTTTCAATTCGTGTAAAACCTACACAGTTGAAAAATAACTTTAATTTTTAATACAAGCCTTGCATTACGACTTATGTAAAGCAAGTTATATTAAATTGTAAAGTAATGATTGCATTAAAATGAATTTTAACGCAATTATGAAGATTTCTAAAGCGGCATTTGCATTAAAAGTAACTTTTAATAAAACTATTAAACATTTTAAAGCAATCTGCTCAAATTAAAAAATTGTACCAACAGAAAATTCGCTAAAACAAGCGGACTACAATGTATATATATGAATTATAAATTCAAGCACGTGTTTTGCGTTATTTTTATAAAATTCACTAACTCAAACCGACTTTAATTATGTTACAGGTAAACTTTTCATTTCTTAAAATATAATTTATTACCTTGGGCGAGGGCGATCATAAACTGATCTAGCCCACAGTACACATAATAAGGTAATATACTCCGATGTTTCATTTTCGTTCTTTCTTGCGCATCTATGTAAAAAAAAAATTTAATATGGCGGACATCGTGACCAAACAAATCGTGTTTGTTAGTTTTGCGTAATAATTTTGAGTGTTGAGTGAATATAATTAAAATTTTGTGAAAAATTCTACTGACTTTAATTCAAAATAATTAACAATGTATCATTGTTTAAATATTTCATAAACTTTCAGTCACGATCTCCGCCATTGTTGTTGTTGAAATTTTTTGACATCCTGCGCAATATATTACCTTATATATGTGTACTGTGGATCTAGCCCGCCAAACTGCAAAAAAGTTGGAGTCTCTGAGATCTCGACCCTCAAGGTGCCAAAAACAAAGACCAACTCCAGAAAAAACACGCTATCAAAATTTAATACTTCTAAAATATTTTATTGATGCAGTCTTTGATAAATTTTAAACCAGTTGCTTGACGGTTCTTTTACAATTTGCTTTATATTCTAATGTAATGTCGCAATAAAACCTATTTTAAAGCAAAGTTACCATTATGTATTTTGTGATGGAAGCTAGCACTGGACCTACATGTAATGCAATTTGCATTACATAACCCATTTTTTTAAACTGTGTAGGACCTAGGACGCTTAAAAGGATGAAAAATAACGTCATACATTTACAAAAGAATATGACGAAGACAAATTTGATATTTTCAGAAACTAAATCCGCATATACTAAATTACGAAATTTTCTTAATTTAGAAATCAATCAATAGAAGTTTTTGTTTTTTTAAAAGTACGGTATGTATACGAACATTTTGCCAAAAATTACTAATTATGATACAATTCGGAAAATAATTTTGACGGAATTTAAAATTTTTTTAATTTTTGAAAAATATTTAAATTCGATGTACATAAACAATTTATATCTAAAATTATGTATTAAAATTCCAAGTTTGCATTTTCTTTTTACAAAATGTTACGTTTTGATAATTTTTTTATCAAAAATTGGCACCGTACTTCGAACGATAACCAAAATCGCGAAACAATCACATATTATACACCGTGAGAGATCATTGTGATTCATTGGCCCAGTAAAAATGTTTACTATATGCGTGCCCGTGTTATTATTATAATTTTGTTTGACAATCTCTGATTCAGAGAAAAATTTATTCAGTAAACAAATTCACAATGTCACAGAGCGCAGTTGTTTCAGTAACGATCGATGTATACAGAGATCGTATATAAGTGAATCAGTGACTACTTAGAGCAGGTTTACCGCTCTGACTCAAAACACAAAATGTTCATCAAATTTTTTCGTTTGACACATGAAAGATGGACGTAACGGTAAAAAATGTATAATATATAAAATGGTTTTAATATACCGTCGGCTAAAGTGTGTATAGTCCAGAATCGTCAAAAATTCTCAAATTAATCGCAACGCATGCTTAATAAATTATTTCATTTTATGATTGGCCTCTCAAGTGGACAAGAAATATATGCGCGGGGAGCATAAATTGAGTCATAGGATTATCTCGTCAAAAACATGTAGTTGTACACAAAAAAAAAAAATACAAAATACTTAAAATTATGAATTTATCAAAAGCCCACATGCGATCGCGAAAACAACTCAAATTTATAACAAAATACAAAAACAGTAAAAAATCTTCGATTCATCTTAAATTACTTCACTCTAATTTCTTTCTACTTTATCGTTTTTATAATTTTCTTCATTTTCATGTGTGTAGTAAGATTACAAAAATAGATTTTCTTTCAAAATAAAACCACCAGCAGCAACAACAACAACAACAACAACGATGACAACAACTACAAAGTATATATCGCTTTTTGAGAGATTTTCGTTTTTTGAAAATGTGCCAAACATTTTTTTTTTGTTATGAAAATCTACTACGCTTTTCATATGATCCGTCCGCCGCGCGATCCACGATCATCATTATGATGATGTTTTTTTTTTTTCGTCTATATATACAACACATAATCTATTTTCAAGTATCGATGAGATAATATAGCAGCAAAGAATTGTTTGTGAAAGAAAATCGCGGAAAAACTTTATGTGATATTCGACCGCGCACAGATGTTATAAAATCCGTTTATAAAAATAATACTCACTAGAATTTTTAATCTCTCGCACTATTTGAGTGTGTAGTGTAGTAGTAGGTATATATAATCCGATATAGGAAACACGCACACACAAAACAAAACGTTGTAAATTTTATTTTTGGAATGCACCAAACTTTTCCACTTTTTTTTTTTTTTTTGAAAATATGATATTTTCTTATATTTCGTAATTTTTCACTGGCACAACAACAAAAAAAACTGTATACACAAAATACAAAAAAAACTAACAAAGCAACACTTTTTATTTAAAACTGTTTTGTAAAGAAAAACGACGAATTTTCATTTGTTTTGAAATTTAATCTGATTTCGTCACTATACTCTTGTCTATACAAAACACAACAAAAAAAAAAAAGAAAATTCGATCGCGGAAAATTGATTAAATCAACACTCACACATTTAAAACGCACACACACATACACGTAATTTATTAATCAACTGTACATTTTTTTTTATTGTTGTTGTATTTTCAATTATTTGGTTTCAATTATTATCCTTTACTTTTTAAAACACAGAAGAACACAAAAACCCAATGTAATTTAAAACTTTTCTAAAGATCGCGGGAAATTCGAGATTTTTATTTACTAAACCAACAAAAACAACAACAACAGCGCACACAATGTCGACAAAAAACCACAAAGTTTTTTGTTTTATTTTTTCATCGTACGAAAGCAACCACGCAAAAAAGTACTAACAAAAAAACGTCCACTGTATTTATATTATACGTACAACACAACAACAACAACAGAAAATAATAATAATAAAACAGAACAAACACGCTAATCTATTCCACTCGCGGTATCAAGATCAACTAAAATCGAAACGAAGAGATAGAAAGAAAAAAACACGAATTAATTTTTTTTATTTGATCATGAGATGCGGCCGGTTATTGGATGAAATACTAACAATTTCCCCTCTTCTTTACAGTAATAAATATTGTGGCTAGAAAGAGAAATAAATATACAAATGAAATTCAACGACCACACATATTTAATGCAGTCAACCAATTGCAACCCGATTTTAACGTTACGATTTACCTGGGGGGAGGAGTTTTGGCCCATATCATAAATGTCTACTTAATCATTGTGTAACCGAGATGGAGCGATAATTGAATTTGCAATGCAATGATTGGTTGGGAATATTGTTGACTTTATTGTTTGTTTATGAATTGGCGCACGCGATGGGTTGTTATTTTAATGGTGAAAAGGAGTTGCGCACAAATGACAGAGCACATAGTATGGTGCATGATGGAATTTGGTACTATTGGGTGTTTCTAGGATATGTTGGGAAAGAGAATGGATTGTATTGATTTTCAAAATTATAATTTTTGCTGTTCTTCTTTTAATGATGTATTGGAAAATATTTCTGGGTATAGTTGGTTCATAAAGAATTTAATTTTTGATGGTTGGTGTTACTATTTGTACATGCCAATATGACTTTTAAATTTTGGTTTAGAGTAAATGCGGTTAAAAACAATATGTAGCTCCGATTACAGACTTATAGAGACAATTTTATTTTTATATTTGGTACATAAATTGCGTGATACTTAGGCCCGATTGTATGAACGAGGACAAATGATTATCCTTTGATTTAGCGTAGTTTGCATTGTTTTATACAAGGCAAACAACGCTAAATCAGAGAATTAATCATTTATCCTCGTTCATACAATCGGGCCCATTGTTCCTGATACTATCAGTCATTCAAATGTATATAGTTAATGATTATGGAACATTAAAACCTCTAATTTTGTTTCAATTAGAAATTTTCTAGTTCCTTGTTTAATTTCCACAAACAGATGATTTTTTTTACCGACTCGTTCCATCAGTACATCTAAGTTTGTTGGACTATCTGCAGGGTCTGGAGAACTATGGCATTATCCGCGTGAAGTTTGTCCTAAATTTTTCCTTAAGCTACAAAAACAAAATTTAGGACAAATTTCACGCGACTCCATAAACGTGTGAAGTTTTTCCTAAAAATTGATTTTCCTGAGAATGTATGTAAAAATAATAAATCTCTCGTTATTATGAATTTTTACGTTAAAAAAATATTTGTATTTAATTGAAATTTACAAACAAACATCTAAATAAACTTAACTTTTAATTCAAATTGTCCAAAGACACAATTTAATAAAATTAAGTTCATTCGAAATTTGATATATAAAAATTACTCAATCTAACCCAAAAATCTTAACTAATTGGACACATGTTTTACAGAAGGTCGGAGGTTCTCTCTATCGAAAAACAATGATAATGATTTCATTAAGGGTATAGTGGGCGAACCCCATGTAGAAAAAATTACAATTTTCAAAAATCTAGAAGATAAGTGACTTAGGACATACGTGTTGGGTCCCTATATACTATATGCAGGTTCGCATTAATTAAAATTTGGATATTAAAAAAATTCTCATTCGAGATACAAAGATCGTACCCAAGTGAACATGTATTTTTATTAGTAGTGGTGGGCGATCTCCTCTATCTACAAAATATAACATCTTTCAAAAATCTATATAGAAGATAAGTGACTTAGGGCAGACGTGATGCATCAGTAATCAGTATATATCGTCGCTTCCAATTAAGAGTATTACATCTGCAAATCATTAATTTTTTTGGAGGGGCGTGTCAAGTTGTTAATGTTAAATTTGGTCTAATTTTTTTAAATAAAATGCTTGCCACATTTTTTGGGAAGGCCTTTATTTAAAAAAAAATTAAGTCGAAATTAGCATTAACAATTTTAAGGCCTCTCCAAAAAATTAGTGATTTGCAGATCTAATACTCTTAATTGGAAGCGACGATATGCAAGTTCACATAAAGTTAATTTGTTATAATCCACTCCTGTACTTTTGCATTATATAATACATATTTAGATATTATTAAATTATAATTGTTATACATTATATACTTACATTTATTACCTTGTACATTTATATTTTTATTACATACTTACATTATATCTTCTAATATATAAAAAATCTCGTGTCACGGTGTTTGTGGTCGCACTACTCCGAAACCGCTCGACCGATTTTTATGAAATTTTTTATGTATATTTGGTATAGGTATGAGAATAGGTCGTAAAGTATATTTGTGTCCCTCTTATCCCCAAAATTTGTTTATATATCTAATAAAATTTGTTTTTCGTATTTTTTTTTTATTTGGCATCAAAAAATACCTATGAATCCAAATTTTCACCCTCCTACCCCACTCTCCCATTTTTTAATTGCGATTTTAGTATTTTTGTATGAACAATATCCAAATAATTTAACTGAAGTTCGTATTTCAAACATAACGAAATAATTTATGTTGTTGTATGGCAGTAGGTGTTCGGATTACGGGTGTACACAAAAATATTTTCGATCTTGCTACACAATTCTCCGATTCAAAACGCTAAACTTTAAATTATAATCTTCACTGAGATTTTATTTGATTTTATTTTACTTTACAAACAACATGTAATTTTACGACTAAACACGTATGACTGTCTCTCGCAATTTTCAGAACACAACAAAATTTTATTGACAAATAAATTCTAAGGTAAGTTCGTCTCGACTAAATTATAACAGTTTTACAAATTTTTATAACACAACTAGTTCACCTGAATTACGCGAGAAGGCAGTGTTAATCGGTGATCAGCAAATGCCAAAATATCAATCAGCTGAGGCATTTGTTTACGTTTTGTAAGTAATAATATTTTATAATATAAGTTTATACGCGAATTAATTATAAATTATCATTTCAGGTGCACCAGTGTGTTATCATAAAGTTAAGTACAATATTGTTTAGAATATTAATAATAATAATACATATTTTCTTATTTTACAGAGTTAAAATTCCAACACAATCATTACGGAAACTGGACAGCTGATTACAACAAAATTATTCAACATGAATGGCAATAATGTATTGAATTGTGTTGTTAATAATAAAAATTACATAAATAACTCATAAGTGTTTTATCTGTTTGTTCGTTGGTGAGTTGAGTGCGTTAACTCGCAACTTCTTGGTAAGTATTCGTACTGTGTCCTCAACATCCTGCCCCCAGTGAATCGGTTGATTCACTCATTGGTAACTTACATAACTTGTGAATTGGTCTTATCACGTTACCTCCTTGAATTTTGACTGTTACGGTTCTAACCGCACCATCTGAACCTGGATGAATTTCTACCACTCTACCCATTGGCCATCTCGTTGTACCAAGATTCTCATGTTTTAGAATTATGATGTCATCAATTTCGATATTTGGAGACTTTTTCTGCCACTTGTATCTATGCTGAAGAGTTACTAAATATTCCCGGTGCCATCGAGACCAGAAATGTTGTGTCATCTCTTTCACCATACGCCATCGTTCTTTATAGCTGAGCTTCGACTGCTCACTCATTGGTTCCGGTAGTGAAGTTATTGGACTTCCAATAAGAAAATGTGCTGGAGTTAGCACCTCGCAATCATTTTCACCACGACATAGTGGCCGAGAATTCAAAATCCCTTCGATTTCTACTACCAGAGTGTGGAATTCCTCAATAGTTAGCACATTCTGCCCAATTACTCGTTTTAAATTTGATTTAGCGCTCTTCACCGCTGCTTCCCAGATACCCCCAAAGTGCGGTGCGCTAGGCGGATTGAAATGCCATGAAACCTTTTGCCTTAAAAGAGACTGAGATATAAAATTAGAATTTAACTTTAACATTTTGAACCAATCTTTTAATTGTCTGCTTGCAGCAATGAAATTAGAGCCGCAATCGGAGTATATATCCGTGCAACATCCACGTCGGGCCGTCATTCGTTTCCAGGCCCCTAGAAACGCCTCTGCAGTCATATCGCTAGCTATAGTTCCAAGTGCACCGCTTTCGTAGCAAGACATACAAAAATGCACATATAAACTTTAACTGTTCGTTCTCCTCTACGCCTGGTATGGTATACTTGAAATGATCCAGCATAATCTACCCCAACTTGCAAAAATGGCCTCTCAAATCGAACTCTACAAGCCGGTAGATCGGCCATAATTTGTTCTTGTAATGTCGGTGTAGCCTTGCGGCACTGCACACACTGCTGATATACGTATCGAGCAATATTTCGTCCACCCAACAGGTAATATCGTTGACGCAGTATGCTATCTAACAGAGTTGGGCCAGCATGATGATATAGCACGTGATATTCTCTCACCATTCGTTTGACTAATGTAGATTCTCGTGGTAATAATATTGGGTGTTTCGTGTTGTAATTCACCATTGCATTTTTGATTCGACCTCCTACTCTCAATAATTCGTGGCTGTCAACAAAAGGGTTTAAACTACGAAGTGGAGAACTCCTTTTGACTAAATTCCCTTTCTTAAGTTCAGCCAGTTCTTCTTCAAAGTATTCATGCTGGATTTTCCGAATTACAAGTAACTCTGCAAACTGCAAATCCTCTCTTGTTATGTGTTTACTTCTCAATTCGCGCGGTTTAGCTGCATTTTTAAACCAGTTCTGAATTCTAGCAACAATCATCGTTAGTTTGAAGAAGCTAGAAACTCGATCACACATACCATCTAGACATTCGTATTTTCGTAACCTTATAACTGTTGTGACGCATAGTTCTTCATCTGTTTCTTGTATGACGCCCCAAGCGTTATTTGGATCTCTCAAAAAACTGGGTCCATTCCACCATAGTGTAGAGTTAATTAAATTATCGGCATTTACTCCTCTTGAAACTAGATCAGCCGGATTCTCAGCAGACGCCACATGGTTCCACTGATTCCTATTGAAGCTCTCCAGAATTAGAGCAACACGATTTCTTACAAAAACATCTTTCGTTTTTGAATTTGCGGACAACCAGTCCAACACGATTTTTGAGTCTGTCCATGCACTAACTGATCTTATTTTTATGAATTTCAGACTTTCTTTGACAATTTTCCACAACTTTATCAACAACACTGCCGCGGACAGCTCTAGCTTCGGTATTGTTAATGTTTTTACTGGCGCCACCTTTGATTTGCTGCTTACTAAAATAATGTTGCACTTCTGATTTTCGTTAACGGATCGAATATATACCACCGCTCCATATACTGTAGAACTCGCGTCGCAAAATCCATGTATCTCGACTTCATTGTTGGTCGCAATTGAAAACCATCTTGGGATGATGATCTTATTCAGCTGGGATATTTCTTGTCTCTGCCTTATCCAGTCAGCTTTAAATTCCTGAGGAAGTTCTTCGTCCCAATCCAACTTTGTTTTCCATAATTGTTGGAACAAAATCTTGATAGAAACAATGCACGGAGCAACCAGACCGAGAGGATCAAATATCCTACTCGCTTCACTTAAAAGCTGACGTTTCGTGAATGGAATTTCGTGCGCCATTTGTACCTCAAACATGAAGTTATCTTGTTGTGGACTCCACAACAAGCCAAGCACTTTTATGAGATCTTCTTTTTCAGCAATTGAACGCTTATTTGTTACAACCTGTGATGACTCTAGCCCACTTAGTATCTCTGAACAATTCGACGCCCATTTGCCCAATGTCATCCCACAATTTTTGAAAATCGCCACAATATCTTGCTTTAGCTGAAGGAGGTCACGGATGTTACCAGCTCCTGTCATTATATCATCGACGTACACGTTGTTTTCGATCTCTAGTGCAGCGATTGGATATTGATTTTTGTTCTCAATGGCAATCTGGTTGATCGTTCTCGTTGCTAAGAAAGGTGCCGATCCAGTGCCATACGTCACCGTCATCAGTTCAAAGTGGTTTATCGGTAAATGCTCATGTTCTCGCCAAACTATTCTCTGCCACCTACAATCTTCTGAAGATACCATCACTTGTCTAAACATTTTCTGAATGTCTGTTGTAAAAACAAATTGATGTGTACGGAATCTGAGTAGAATTGAATACAACGAAGGCTGCACTGTTGGGCCCACCATCAGAATGTTATTCAACGATTTATTGTTTGTAGTCTTGGCCGTTGCATCGAAGACGACTCGTATTTTGCTTTCTCCATTTCTTGTCTTTAGAATCCCATGGTGTGGTATGTAATACCCCGGTTGCTTTATGTCTTCAGTTGTTAATAAATGCATGTGGCCTAGTTCATAATATTCACTCATGAAGTTTCGGTACAGTTCTGCGAATACCGGGTTGGATGCCAACCGCCTCTCTAATGATCGTAGTCTACCCATTGGTAATCCCAACGAATTGGTTAAGTTGCTCGGTGTCTCTCTAAAAGGTAAGCGAACAATATATCTCCCATCTGCGTTTCTTGTGGTAGTGTTTTTATAAAATATTTCACATGTATTTTCTTCTTCAGTTAGCATGGATTGGTTTGGTATCGACTCGGTTTCCCACATTGCTCGTAACGATCGATCAATTGATTCTAATGCCGTTAAACTTATCATCATATTTGAATTTGCCTCAAGAGGTATTCTGCCTGCTATCACCCAGCCAAACTTCGTATTCTGCGCTATAACTTGCTGTTGATCATTTTTTATTTGCCCTTGGTATAATATATTGAAAAATTGGTCCGCCCCAATAAGCAGATCTATCTCTCCCGGTATATTGTATGATGGGTCAGCTAGCTGAATATTCTTTAAATACTTCTGATCTTCTTGAGTAAACCCAAATGGAGGGAGTTTGGCCGTCACTTTGGGTAATACATGTGCATCCACTGACACTACCACTTGATTTTGCTCGTTCAAAAGTTGTAACGGCACATATCCCTTGGTTTTGCCCACAGTTACCTTACCTATACCAGATACTGGAAGTCTCCTTTGAATACTTGGCAATTTGAATTTGTTCACGAATGATTCGGAGGCAAACGATACCTGTGAACCCGAATCAAGGAGTATTCGACACCTTCCAAAAATTTTGTTATTATCATATGAAAATTTCACAACAGCGGTTGGTAATAAGGTATTATTGCCACAACTTGCTTCTTGGACATTTAATGCACTTGATTCGGATTGAGTGTTTTGACTATTGGTTGAACTCGATGTGGACACTTCTGTATGCGCTACCTTAACTTGTTTGTCTACTGCATTTTGTTCCGGGTGAAGCAACGTATGATGTTTCTTCTTACAGCTCGTACAACGTTTCTTTGAAAGACAGTTGAACGCTGAGTGATTCAGGTTCAAGCAATTATAACATCTTCGTTCGGACTGAATAACCTCACGTCGATCATCAATGGATAGCGCCTTAAATTTATTGCAGAGATATAACTTGTGACTTTCTTTATGACAATATGGACACATAACATCTGCTGACGAGGTATGTCCACGCACTGGTTGCTTCTTAATCGTACTTCCTTTTTCAACTTGGAATGTTTTGAGGTCTTCAAGCGCATCGATCCTTCCCTGCAGAAACTCGTCACGGGAATCATTGGCCCATTTTTCTCTGGTATTTTTGTCTACTTTACTTAGCAACAGTCGTATAATCCAATGATCTCTCGATTCCGCCTTTGATCCCAACGCCTTCAAGCCCCGCAATGCTTCATCCGAGGTATCCAAAGTAGTGTAAAGTGGGGGATCCCAGCCCACCCCAAATGGGGTGAATTTTTATATGTAAATTACAACAATACAAACGATTACATATGTTTTTTTATATGAAGATTACAGTAGAACCACGATAATTAAATCTCTATATAAAATGTAAACGTAAGTATATAATTTTATTAAAAATCCGTTGTTCAACTGTACATTAACTGTACAATATTTTTTTAAGACATTTTGTTAGATGGCAGCACAGTCATAAACTTTAAGCTTTGAACTTTTTAATATTAATTAACTTTTCGATAGATGGTGCACATTTCTTCCAGTTTTATTATCAACCACGATAACTAAAACTCTATATGAATTTATCCAAAATCAGGTATTCAACTGTATATTGTTACTTTTTAAAACTTTACCTATAGATGTCACATTTCAAAGTTTATGTATATTATTTAAACATGGTTTATAACTTAGACGAATACTATTTATTTTACTTTAAGCTTTGAACTTTTTAATATTAATTAACTTTTCGATAGATGGTGCACATTTCTTACAGTTTTATTATCAACCACGATAACTAAAACTCTATATGAATTTATCCAAAATCAGGTATTCAACTGTATATTGTTACTTTTTAAAACTTTACCTATAGATGTCACATTTCAAAGTTTATGTATATTATGTAAACATGGTTTGTAACTTAGACGAATACTATTTATTTTTAAATTGAAATCGGATGCTATAAAGTTATAATAATATTTTATAATTTAACCTTGGCATTGAAAAAACTAGTTCAACGTACAATAAATAAAAACTGTAAAATGTAATCAGCATAAAGTAAGAAAAGAAGATAAGAAACAAAATTGTATAATTGAAATTGGATAGTACGTTATGTGTATTAATATTTTATAATTTAACCTTGGCATTGGAATCTTGATCATAATTTTTTTATTTTACCAGCTTTATCTGTATATCATCTTTTTAAACTACATTTGACGAAAATAAAATTATTTTCTATTAAGAAGTTATAAAAGGGTACGCATTTATTGTATATTACATTAGAATAATGTATATTGTTAGACCGTTTACAATGATGGTTGCCGGACCATCAGGGTGTGGAAAAACTACTTTCGTTATAAATTTATTAAAACATTTGAATGATGGTAGAAAAGTAAATAAAATTGTATGGTGTAATGGAAACTCAAAAGCGATACCACAAGATATCTATGAAACAAATCAGATAGAAATTATAAAAAATATCCCAGACACTTTTGAAAATTGTGAAGACGGAAGTATCATAATATTAGATGATCTAATGACAGAAGCTTATAATAAAAATATTTGCGAACTTTTTACCAAAGGTTCACATCATAATAATTTGTCAGTTATTTTAGTAACTCAGAATGTGTTTCACCAAGCAAAATATTGTCGAGATATTTCTTTAAATTGTAAATATCTGGTAGTTTTTAAAAATCCCAGAGATAGATCTCAGATTTGTTCTCTAGCAAGACAAATATACCCTGAAAACACAGCAGAACTTATGAGGGTATATAACGAGGCTACTTCGAGAGCTCACGGTTATTTACTATTTGATTTAACACAGTCAGCCAATGATTTATTTCGTTTCCGTACAGATATCTTAAAAAAAGATTATTTTACATGTTATTGTCCAACTATTTTATTTGAAAATAAAAACGTGTGTATAAAAAATGAAACGATTGAAGGCAAACAAACATATTCTACATGTGCTAAAAAAGTGTAACCCACAAACGAGAAAAGCGCTACTTAAGGTCTGTCCCCCGGAAGTTATAAAAACTTTATGTGAAATATCACTGAACACATTAAATGGAAACAATAGAATTTCTAAACAGTGTAAAACAAAATTAAAAAAGTATAAAAGAGAACTTCGCAGCTTGGCTTGTCCAAAACTGGGTCTCTCTTCAAAGCGTAAAATTCTTGTACAAAAAGGTGGATTCTTACCCGTTTTAATCGGTACTATTTTATCAGGATTGATAGGCCAAATAATTAATCAGTCATCATGAGTAATTTACAACGGATGATTGTTATACAACCAGAAATTTTCGAAAAAATTAAAAAATATTTAATTGATGATAGTAAACTATCGGAATTAGATAAAAATATGAAATCAATTCTACATAACAACAAACTAACTGATTTGAATAAGTGGCATCTATATAGGCAGAACTTATTAACATATTCATCAATGAAAAGAAAAAATGCTTATAAGAATAAATTTAATTGGCATCAACCAGCAATACGTCATGTTCAAGGAGTGGGAGTTCAAACTAAAAGAATTTTTTATACAGACCAAGAAGCAAATACAGATTCATCATCAGAAGGCTTTGATATTGGTACACAAACTGATATACCTAAAGTTGAAGAGGTGTACACAAATGTTGATGAAAAAACTAAACCAGATTTTACACAATTAGACACAGAAGAAATATTTGAAAATAATGACGGTGTATTTGATGGTGATGATGATGATGATGGTGATGATGATGATGATGGTGATGATGATGATAGGATTGTTTCTGAGGAGTATATTGATCCAAAAGAAATTTTGCGGGAAAGAGCTTCTTCAGACTCTAACATGTACAGAACATTTGAAATGAAAGACGGTGCAACAATCTCTGTTCCAACAAAAAAATATATTTTTAAAAACCGGAAAGATCTTCAGCCTCCAAAACCAGGATCAATGCAATCATCTCAGGACCCACCTAAGAGGAAAAGTGAACGTACGTTAACAGTTCAAACAATAAAACGTAGTGAACAAGAACGCTTACGAAAACATCCTTGGACAAGAATGAAATAAAAATTATAAAAATAAAAAGTTATATAAAGGATAAAATCGGTGTTTTTATTTATTAATTTATTAGTTATTAATGAGAACAGTGATGGATAATTTCACACACGTAACTCTTTTAAGTAACAGTTCTTTAAAATATTACCCAAACAATTCATTATCGAGGTTCACGGTTAAACTTCCTAACACTATAAATTTGGATCCTAATGAGAAATGGTATGTTGGTCTAACTAACGTTGCTCATACTTCCATAAGTGAACAAACAAAAATTACAATTAAAACGCCATCAAAATACATACTTCCTTTAAACGTTGAATTAATAATATTTTTATATGCAACTACCCCTAAATTTTATCAACCAATCGAAGAAGCTAATTTCTTTGATCGGTATAACTCATCAACTGAATTAGTTAGAATCAATTATAACAAAGAAGAACCATATATTCAGCTACCAGCGTTGAAAGGTGTTAACCCTTTAATAAAATGTCATCAAGAGTACACACTTGTGGAATTTTTTGATGTAATATTTTCTCAGATTAAAATAACGAGATGGCCAGAGTTTATAGAATCTTTACAAATGGAAATTAAAAATTTCAAAGCAACCAAAGAGAATGAAGCTAAAATAAAAAATATTAAAGATAATTATATTGATGTGAAGACTAAGATCAATCCATTTCCATTTTACATGTGTTTTTATTGTAATATAATCAAACCGAGAACTATTGGGGATGCATCTGTATCATGCTTGTATATGCATCCCCTAGGAACAGACGTTGATAGAGGCATATCTCGATCATATCAAATAGATAATGTTCAATATTGCCCCATTGAAAAGTATAATATATCAGAGATCAGTATTTTAATAACTGATGAAACTGGTGAACAAATTAATTTTAAAGATGGACTTTTTATGACCTACCTAGTACTTCACTTTCGCAAAGGTATATAAAGAGGTATCTTACGGATTTCATTAATTACAAATGGATAACTATTACGCAAAGTACTACGCTAATCAATCCGGCGGTGGTGGCTATAACAATGAAGATTTTGGTCCACTATTACGATCTCAAAGAGTATATCAAAAGGGAAGAGGATTAGGAGGATTTTTCGGTGGAATATTCCGTTACTTAAAACCAATATTAACATCAGCCCTTCATGGCTTAACAAGTGAAGCACTTCAAGTTGGTTCAGACATTCTTCAGACACAAAAGCCGATTAATGAAATACTTCGTGATAGATCAATACAAGTGGTTGATAAATTACGAGATAAAGCAGCAGACAAAATTAAACAAATGTCTGGTACAGGAGCTAAAAAATCAATAAAAGGCTGCTTGAAAAGCCGTTGTAAACAGTTGAGAGTTGTTCGTGACAGCGTGAAAAAGAGAAAAAATATATTAAAAAATAAAACAAACAAGAAACGGATTATTGATATTTTTACATAATGACGTTTACAGAATGTATGAAATCGGAGCTAGATTTATTTAAACCACCTTCAATTCAAACAAGTATTTTAAAAAATGAAGAAGTAGCATACAAACCTATAACCAGTTTAGAAAATCAGTCGGTTATTGAATTTGCTTGTTACAGTCATGGTGATTCATATTTAGATTTATCATCAATAAATTTATGTCTGAAATTTCAAGTAACTAAAAATGATGGCAAATTATATGTAGAGGCCGACAAAGATCAGCCTAGTTTAGTTAACAATATGCTGCATTCCCTGTTTCATCAAGTCAATATTTCTTTAAACGGAAAGAATATAAATTCAACAGATGGGAATTACAGTTATCGAGCATATTTAGAACAACTATTAAATTATGGTGATGATGCATACAAAACACATTTGCAATTATCAGGATGGAGTTTAGAGACAAAAAATCTTGATAATCTTGCTGAAAACGATGGATTAAAATTAAGAACAGCATTAACTAAAAACAGTGGAATTGTAGAAGTATATGGAAAATTGCATGCTGACATGCTCAATCAACCTTTGCTATTATTAAACAATGTAGATTTACGAATTTCGTTAACATTGAATAAACCGGAATTTTATTTACTCGGTGCTGATACAGATACTTCGATTGTCAAAATTACAGAAGCTACACTTTACTTGAGACATGCTCATGTAAATCCAAATATTTTAATTGCACACCATAAAATGCTTGAAAATACAACAGCAAAATATCACTATAAGCGCAACGAAATTAAATCATTTACAATTCCTGCCGGAGGAAACTCAATTTCACTAGATAATATTGTTCTAGGACAGCTCCCAACAAATCTAATATTTACAATGGTAGATAATGATGCATATTCTGGGAAAAGATCTAAGAATCCATATAATTTTAAAAATAATAAAATAACATCGTTCGCAATTTATATAAATGGGGTTCAAGTTCCTAGTGCACCGATTGAAATGAATTTTGCAGATGGGTCCAGTTACGCTAGAGCGTATTCAACAATATTTACATCGAGTGGAATTTTACACACACCTCAAGGAAATTTGATTACCAAAGAAATGTTCAAGAATGGCTATTTCCTGTTAGCTTTTGATCTAACTTCGGACATGTCAAGTACTTTATCATGCAACTCTCTAATGAATCAAGGAAGTTTAAGACTCGAGGCACGATTTGGGGAAGCTCTTAAGACAACTAAAACATGTTTAGTGTACTTGGAATATGATACAACTCTAGAAATAGATAAAAATCGTAATATTGTAACGAATTATTAATAATATAAATACCTCTTATATCCTAAATAAAAAGTTAGTTTATACTAGTACTGTACACAATGATTGCCAATACAACAACTACTTTAGATATTCAACAAGCATTGAAAACACATAAATTTACTAAGAAGTATTTTCAAGGTGTTTTTGCAATAAACACAATCCCAAAGAGGGTTAAATCAAAACCTGCTTTATATGTTATTAATACGGACAAATCAAATCAACCAGGGCAACATTGGCTAGCTGTTTATTTTCCATCAAATGGATGTGGAGAATTTTTTGATTCTTACGGAAGATCACCAGCGAAATATCCTGAGATTAATAGATTTCTAAAATATAACAGTAAATGCATTACATACAATAATAAACAATTACAAAGTTTATTCACCGGAGTTTGTGGGCAATATTGTTGTGTATATTTGTTAAATAGATGTAAACGTAACTCAATGAAAAAATTTATAAAATTATTTAATGTTAAAAACCATATTGAAAATGATGTAAAAATAAAGAAACTTTTTAAAAAAGAATTTCCTAAGATTTTAACTACAAGAACAAAAACAAACATGATTCATCACGTTTTAGGAATTTTGTAGAAAGGTTATTTAAGTTCATCGATAAGAAGAATAAAATATGATTTTATTAACATGTATGAAAGAGATAGTACCACTCTTGAAGAGTATAAATACGGAAGTTATTTTTATGAAAAACTAGTTTACATTTACCTTGAAACACAAACAATATGCTTAAAGTAAAAAGCGTTAATAATTTAATTAAAAAAAAGATGGCAACCATACCTAATTTATTGTTGTCTCATACATATTTTTTAAATGATCAACATACAAGTTATCTAAATGTTGGTTATGATATTAACACTTTTGAAACTACTATAATCTTGTTCAAAAATACAATATTTCATACACTAAGTGCTGAAATGTGGACGACTACAATTTTCAATAATTTACCAACAATAAACAACCACTTCAATGGTAGCATTTCCTTTGCTGAATTACCAAAAACGAATGGAAATTGTGATGTAAAGCTAACCAGCAGAAATAATGAGAGACGTATTATATTTACGAGTGGAGGGAAGAAAATCGTTTTAAATTCCAAAGAATGGGAACGCTGCTCATCTTTATCATCATTTTTGCAATCAATCATTATCTGGAGCGAAACAGTATGGGCTGATGTTGCTAATTATTTCTATTTATACAAAGAAAAATGTTTCGATCAGCTAACATATTCTCTACAAATACAGGATTTTTTTATACCGCCAGTAACAGGATACAACTATTTTAATTATTCAAGATTGTTTAATGAAATACCAGTTTTATGTAAGGAAAAATTAATGAATGAACTTTGTACTCGTACACTAAGAAATTAATGAATAAAAACAATTTATACTTTTTTCAAATCAATTTTTTATTTCTTAAATATTATTTTTACAATGAATTACACCGTCTTGAATCCATTTGGTTTGAATATTATCGATAAACTCTTCACCTCTAATGTTTTTAACGTGTCGGCATGCGGGAAACCAAAATGCATGTTCCGTCCATATTTCATTGGTGATATTCCAATCCTCGAGAACTCCTTTGCAGCTGAAACACTTGATGCAGTCGTCCACGCCTGTGTAGTAAAATCCAGCTCGAGATAGTTCTAATGGATCGATGAACCATTTGTTCCATAACTTCTCGAATGATTTTAACCGACTCTGCACCTTATTCATTCCACCTTCTAGCCCGTATAAACCGCATGTATCTCCATGTTCCTCTCGATGTACTGGTGAATCCATTTAAATGAGGTTTTTTACTTTTCTCGTGTGACTCGAACAATGTACAAATCTATACTACCTAGATCTAGATAAACTCTCGTATATTTGAAAATGATGTTTTCAGAGGGGCCACGTGATGTACATATACATGTTGACTTTTTTTGTTTGATTAACCATGATTAAACATGTTTATTGACCTTATTTTACGAATATGGATGTTGAAATCATTGAACGTAACTTGATATGATGACAAAGGTTTGTATTTAATCGATACTTCGTAATATTTATGCTGATGTGGTAAGATTGGAAAAACTGCGCGTGTTTAAAAGTCAACTTAAACCATAATAAGTATAAATTATAGTGAGCTTCTTTGAAAATTATCAGTTTGATAGTAAGCATAAGATTGTTAACAACCAACCAACCAACCATGGATATTCGTCAACAACTTTTAGAAAAACTCAACAATGTGCCAAGGTTTGCTGAGAAAAAAATAACCAAATTTGAAGATCTGGATGTGGGTAGAAACTACGTGGTACAAGAAGTCAAATCAGTCAACACGAGATATGGCGTGAAAATCCTAATAGAGACTGATGAGGCCATCATATTTATGCCGGAGCGATTCAACGTTTTTAATGATCGAGAAATACAAAATTTAAACCATTTGTGTAAAGAACACTTAACTATGGTAAAAACTGATAGATATAATGTTCATTTTATATAAATAAATAAATAAATAAAACAATATTATATATAAAATTATTTAGAAAAAGTATTTAATTTCAAAACAATCTTATTATGGTTTTCGACTCCGCTACTTCTCTGTTTTCAACACTATGGGCAAATTAGCTAACATTTATTATGTTAAAGATCATTCATTTTGATGAATGTTATAGTGATCATAATCCAAGATATCTCTCGTTTTAAATAAATCCTAAACATTATGAGGAAACAATATTTTATATATACCAATCCAAAATTCATATGCTTTCATTATTAATTCATCCACTTACATAAAATGAGTCGGATTCAAATAGTGAATGAATTGCATAAGCCAGCACGTAAAAATTTTATACGCAGACATGTTAAAATTAAGGGTATTGATGACTTATGGCAAGCAGATCTCGTGGAAATGATTCCATATTCAAGAGAAAATGCTGGTTTTAAATATCTTCTAACTGTAATCGATGCTTTTTCTAAATTTGCTTGGGTTGAACCTATAAAGAAAAAAACATCACAGATGATTGTTGGTGCTTTAACAAAAATTTTCAATGAGAGTAAAAGAGTACCAAAGAATCTACAAACGGATATGGGAACTGAATTCTATAATAAAGATTTCAAACAGCTTGTGAAACAGAAAAATATTAACCACTATTCAATATTTAGTCCAATAAAAGCATGTATAGTAGAAAGATTTAATCGAACTCTTAAGGAAAATATGTGGAGGAAATTTAGTCTTCAAGGATCTTACAAGTGGCTGAATATTTTTAAAAAATTAGTGAAAGATTACAACAATAAAAAACATAGGACAATTAAATTAGCACCTGTAGAAGTTACTATGGCAAATGAAAAACAAATTTTAAAACAAGTGTATACATATCCTAAGTTAATGCAAAAAAATAAATTTAAAGTTGGGGATTTCGTTCGAGTTAGCAAATTTAAAACCGTTTTCGAAAAAGGTTATACTCCAAATTGGACTACTGAAATATTTAAAGTTGTTAGTATTAACAACAAATTTCCTGTAACGTATTTACTTGAGGATTATAAGGGACAGCTAATATCAGGCCGGTTTTATGAAAAAGAGCTGCAAAAGACACATCATCCTGACACTTACCTCGTAGAGAAAGTTTTGAAAAAGAAAGGTAATCAAGTTTATGTTAAGTGGCTAGGTTTTGAATCATCACATAACTCGTGGATAAATAAAACAGATTTAATTTAAACTTTTTTATTTTTTTTTTATTTTTTATTACCGATTAAAATTTTCTTAATTATTAAAACTACTTAATATATAATTTTGGTTTAATATTTTAATTTAAAACTAAAAGACATTAAATGTATTATATATATTATATTTAAGAAATATAAAATGTATTATTAAACTAATTAAAATAAAAATTATCAATTTCTTTATTACCCCATGCCAAAGTTTTGTATGAATTTGGAATTACAAATCTTTTATCATCAAAATTTGATAACGCTACTTTGTTTAACAATTGAGTATATAGGTTGTGTCTAATACTTCTAAAATTTAATTGTGATCTAATTATATTATCATTTTTATTTAAACAATTTTTAAAATCATTTAATGATATCGAATCTGAAACTACATTTTTTTTTACACCTTTTATTTTCTTAATTATTTCATTATCATCTTCTAAGCTTATACAGTATGATTTTGCTCTAATCCCAATAAATTCTGTCAAAATTTTACCACAACATTCATCTTTAAACATTCCTAAAACTTTTTTATTAACTAATGGAAGATTATATATGTTATTGGATGGATAATCAGAAGTATCAAACTTCTCATTTAAATCAGGCTTGATATCTTCATAAAAATCCATAGTTTGAATATCATATATTAATGAATCCGTATCAGTATATAAAAGTGAAGCATTATCATCATACTTCGTCTTAATATAATCATAATGAAAATCATACATTAGAGTTTTCGATAATTCTAAAACACAGAAACCCACATAAATGGGTTTATTATACGTAACCGATAATCTATTCATTTGAATAGCTACCAAATTTTCATCAAATATTGCTGAAGAATGAAAATTAGGTTTGCTGATCAAAGTATTTGCTCCAAATCTGTTTTCAATATTTTCCCAATGTGATACTAATCTTACATCTGTTCTCTTGTCAACATTTTCAATTGTTTTACCAAAAACACTATTATTTTTTAATTTATACAAATCTTTATCAAACGCATTTAGAGCTTTAGTCCTAAGATCGGTATTCAAATCTATATATGATTTGAGCCATGGTTTTTGACTAAACTTTAAAACTCTATGTACTTTAGATAATATTAGTCCATTTTTAATACATTTCTTTAAATTTGTTTGATGAATGACGTATGCTTTTTTAGGTTCTAGGTTAGCAATTAATTTATTTTGTTTTGAACTTTCGTATGGTGGCTGTATATTTTCCATACAAAATGGTAAATCATTATGCTTTTGGTGTAATTGATCAGGATATTCTAAATCAACTTCTAGAATATAACCTGATTCTGATTCATTATCTGTTAAATGATCGAAATTAAATTTATCAAGTTCTGCTGAATCAAGAAATCTGAAATCAGCATACGGGAGTGATTGGCTCATAGCCCAGCCATATAGATTATTAGCATCTAAATAAACAAGAAAATTAGAATCTATATCATTATTATAATTTTTCATGTATTTGTTATTTGCTTTAGCATATCGTTTGGAGCACTGTGTTAATCCGCCACGAATACCTTTTTTAATAAAATTTATCATATCAATGTCTTTTAATAATTCTAATTTGATTTTGGTGAATTTAAGCATGGCATCCCAACTTAAACCTGGGGCTGTGAAATAATGGGCCGGGTCTAGATCGTATGTTTGGATACAAACTTTCCGGAAATTTTCAAATATGTCAGCTAAAATAAGTACATCTGATTTTAAATATAAGTCGGAATAATCACCTAAATTTTTACATTTAAATGTTTTCCATACATTTAGAGCATGATTATGTTGCTCATCAGATATATCAGTATTTTGTAATTTGTTAAAAAAATGATTTCTGGATGGTAATTCAGTTTCATCATATTTTTTAAAACTATCTACATAATCGTATGGGAAAACACCTTTTTTCTTTATAAGATTAAATTCATTTTGATTAGAAAAACTCTTTCTAACTTCATTGAATTGAGAATCGTTAAGATTGTTAGCTAGTTTATCAAGACTAGCTGCCATAAATTTAAATGAATCTACAAACCTCAATTTAATTTTTTTAATCTCATTAATTTTGAACATTTTCGTAAATGAAATATATCGCTCCTTATTCTGAGCAATTAAATCTATTTGTTCCGTATCAAAACCTAATTCTTTTATGATAAAGTGCGAATCATAGCCACTTAAATTGTGAAAAAATATTGGTACGAAATCTGCTATCTTATAATTTAAATTGCATTTAGTATGCGCAGCACCTCTAAATTTTCCTGTTAAATGGCAATGGTCCATAACTTTATAGTTTTCATCATCATTAAAATCACCGTTACAAATATGACATTGATTTGATAAATTGTAATTTAATTGCTCCGTGCAGGAAAGTTTTTTCATTTTTCGATTTATGTGTAGGTCATTGTATATAATTTCTAAATCCTCTTTTATTTTATCAATGAAAATTTTTCCACAATCACTACCTCTGTATGTAACAAATTTAGATTTACTATCATTATATGAACATTTAATGTAATATCCAAAACTACTGGGTTCATGTTTTAAAATATTTTCAGTAAATGATGTTATAGGATTTAGAGTACACGAATCAATTGGTTTTAATATTGCTTCGAAGTCGCAATATATCACATATGGGACTTGTAATTTATGTTTATAGTTTCTAAATTCTAAAATATCATTTTCTTTAGTAGGGAGAATACATTTGATTTTATTGCACCCATACTGTAAATGATGATTTAAATTTGTTTCACTAGAATAAAATGTTAAGCAGCCATCACAAACCCATTTTGTACATTTTTTTTTTGACCTTTGACTTCCAATTAACTTACTAAAATTTTTAATCCAACAGTAATGTGTTTTAACACCATCTTCTAAAAATAATAAATTAACATGGTGTTCTTTTTTACATCTTGTATAATGTAATGGACCTACAATTTGATTACTTTCTAATCCATATACATTTATACTAATATTATTTAACTCTTCAAATCGTTGGATGTCTTTTAACGGCATTGGGAAATTAATATTATTTAAAACTAGTTCTGAACTATAATGAGGATATGAACTACATCTATATGAATTATTTACAAAGGGGTATTTAGAAGCCATGATTGACCATGCAAAGCATGCTTCATCAGAATTTTGAACATTAATTATTGCATTTTTATTTCTAATACATGCTGGAAGAGCCATATATGATGATCCTCTCAAAGGATTATATTTATTAAAATTTATTTCAATATATAACATCTTCTGTAGTGCCCATCCAGATTCTTTTTCTTGAAACTCTTCACACTGAGTATTCAATACATCAAGAGTTTCAGAATATACTTCCTCCAAATCGCAACTTTTTGTTAATATCCGATTTTTAGTGTTAAAAGATTTTAAAGAAGTGATAATTTCATCTTCTTTTAGATCTGGTTTAGTATATATTCCAAACAATTCGAAATTAACCTTAACAGCATTAAGTACTTCTATTTGAAGCTTTATTAGTGTAATAATTTTCTGTTTTACTGCAATCAGAAAATCATTACAACTAATATGCTCGTTAGGTATATCTAAAACTCTGTAGCTGATTACTCTCGATTTAAAGGCAGATGTTATAATATAAATATTTTCATCGTCCTCATTATATTTCTTTAAATTATTTTCCTTATGACTATTAGACCTTAAATGATTATTTAAATACTTTCTATTTACACTTACTTTACACACACTACATAAAGTATGATCATCCAGACTAACTAGGCTGCTGACATCCTGATGTATCTTACTTCTTTTTGATGGTCCTGGCTGGCTGCTGACATCCTGATGTATCTTACTTCTTTTTGATGGTCCTGGCTGTTGCGAATTATGAATATAGAGACGATTACATCTCTTTTGGTGATAATCCAGCTTTCGTTTATTGATATATGTACATCCACATATATCGCATAACGTCTTTTCTGCTGGATGCTGGTTTTCCTGGTGACGTTTTAGATGTTCTTTTGATGAAAAAGTGGACAAACATAATTCGCAGTTGTTCATTTTAGTATTAATTATCTGTAATATGTATAGTAAATAATAATTATTATTTCTAATAATATAATAAAAACTTTTTATATATTTAAACTTACTTTTTCTTTAATGCTGAAATTATTTTTATTTATTTAAATTTAATATATGTATTTAAACTGATACACAATAAAAACAGTATTTGATCAAAGTTTTCTTAATTTATCACAACACGTATAAATCAGCTTCTCAAATCTATATCAATGCTGATATTATTTTTATTTATTTAAATTTATTAATTCACAAAATAATTATCACAACGTTTCTATATTTACGCAATAAGACTAATAATAGAACTTTTCAAATTTTTTATAAATTTTTATGACCTTATTCACTTTAATTTTTTATATAGCTGATTATACTTCATAACATATGAATATGATATACTACCAACAAAATATTAAGTCGTGTATAATAATTAGTGTGTTAGATTTTAATGACCTTAGCAGTTTATTCACTATGATTTTTGTTATATGTACGTATATGTAAATGATTTTATTTTTTATGAAACGTGATATATCAGGTTAATACACTTCAATACAAATATTTTTCTCTTACATGGGCAGAAATTAATCATAATCAATATTTTTTATTTTATTACAGTTGAGTACCTGATTTTTGAATAAATTTATATTATAAAGTTTTAGTTGTCATGGTTGATGATACAACTGTATACAATGCAGGTAGGTACTACCATTGTATTTGTATCAAAGTTAAATTATGCAATATATGATGAACCAAGTTACAAACCATGTACATAAAATAAACTTTAAAAGGTGACATCTACAGATAAACTTGGAAAAATAATAATTTACAGTTGAGTACCTGATTTTGAATATTTTTATATGGAGTTTTAGTTATCGTGCTTGATAATAAAACTGTATATTGAACCAAGTTACAAACCATGTACATAAAATAAGCTTTTAAAAGTGACATCTACAGATAAAGTTGGAAAATAACAATAATTTACAGTTGAATACCTGATTTTAGATACATTTATATAGAGTTTTAGTTATCGTGGTTGATAATAAAACTGTAAGAAATGTGCACCATCTATCGAAAAGTTAATTAATATTAAAAAGTTCAAAGCTTAAAGTTTATGACTGTGCTGCCATCTAACAAAATGTCTTAAAAAAATATTGTACAGTTAATGTACAGTTGAACAACGGATTTTTAATAAAATTATATACTTACGTTTACATTTTATATAGAGATTTAATTATCGTGGTTCTACTGTAATCTTCATATAAAAAAACATATGTAATCGTTTGTATTGTTGTAATTTACATATAAAAATTCACCCCATTTGGGGTGGGCTGGGATCCCCCACTTTACACTACTTATACGTACCGAAATTATGGTGCTATAATGAGCTATCTTTTTTGGTACACTGCAATGATACAGAAGATA